>VWZO01013022.1:197902-340042 GCA_013396975.1 Bucco capensis
TCCCGTCCGGGCCGGCCCCTCACCGCGATGACGACGGTGTCTTCGCCCTGAAACTTAGCGATGTACTTGTCGCCACGGGTCACTTCGGACTCGTTGAGGGGCCTGAAGCGACACATCACTTTGATGTTACACTCCGCCGGGTCCGCCATCTTAGGCCAACACCGCCTCCGGGCCGCTCAGCTTCGCCGCCACCCGCTTCTGCCTCTACACCACCCGCTCCGGGGGAGGGGGGCCTTGCAAACCGCCGTTGCCGCCGCTCCCGGGAAGCCTGCGTCCGCCCAGACAGAAGGGAAAAGGGAAGGGCTCCTTCCTGGCCGCCGCCACCGCCTCCCGCTCTCACTTCCTCCCCAATATGGCAGCCATGGCGGCGCCTGCAGCCGGCAAGTCTCGACCCTCCCTCGGCGGGCAGAGGCGGTGCTGGGGCAGGGCAGGGAGGGTGACGTCACCTCTGCAGCGCCCCGCCCCCTCGGCTGGGGCGGGCTGCGCAGGCGCGAAGCTGTCGCTGGGGTGGAGGCAGAGGTGTGACCCGCGGGCCCTAAGCCACGGTACTGCTGTTGGGCTGAGGGGGCGGGAGGAAGGTGTGAGGGGGAGCTGCTCGAGGACCGCCTTCTCCCCGCCTCTCCTAGAGCACTCCTCCTCTCCTTTTCTCACGGAGAAGACACCTGGCTGGCTGATCTGGGTCGCTGTGCTGTGAGGAGGGAGGAGAGCTCGGCCCGCCGCCTTGGGGTGCGAGCCTCCCGCCTCAGGCCGGCGGCAGCGGTCCGGCGGGGTCGGCTGCGCTGAGGGGAGCGCCGGGCGCCTGCCGGCGGGGAGGAGATCGCGACAAGGCCGCTCAGCAACTGAGCAGGGAGGTTCTGGTTAGAGCCGAGCCCCACAGCTAGCCTGAAAACTGGGAGGCTGGGTGTGAAGTAAAGCGGACGGTAGAGATAGAAACCTCTGGGATTTCTCTTTGGGCTTGTTTGTTTTTTTTTCACTTGCTCAGAGAGCTAAAAGAGGAAAAAAGCCCCAACCACTCCCACAAGGTGTTCACAGATGTTGAGGAACTGTCAGGATTTTCCCAAGTGCCCATGAGCCTTGCTGCCTGCATGTCTTGGGAACTGGGAAGCAGATGGTGCTGCTGGGGTGAATGGGGATCACAGTGCACTGCAGCACACAGCATCTGGTGCCCCTCCAGTGCCCCCAGTCAGAGAATCACACAATCAGTAAGGTTGGAAAAGGCCTCTAAGATCATCAAGTCCAACCGTTGTCCCAACGCGCTAATGTCACAACCATATTGCCAAAGTGCCATGTCTACATGATTTTTGAACAATTCTAGGGATGTTGACTCCACCACTTCCCTGGAAGAGCCTGTGCCAATGCTTGAGACAACCCTTACAATGAATATCCAACCTAAACTTCCCCTGGCACAACTCGAGGCTGTTTTCTCTTGTCCTATCACTTGTTACTTGGGAGTGAGACCAACCCCACCTCACTCCAACTTCCTTTCAGGGAGTTGTAGAGAGCAAGAAGGTCTCCCCTGAGCCTCCTTTTCTCCAGACTAAACAACCCCATTTCCCTTAGCCACTCCTTATAAGACTTGTGCTCTAGACTCTTCACCAGCTTCACTGCCTGTCTTTGGACATGCTGCTCTCCCCACCTTTGCACCCCAATTTTTAAAATAATGCTTGCACAGTATTTTTTTAAGCTCTAATTCTTGTCAACCAAATCTGATGGACTGTATCCAGATTAAAAAAAAATCAGGAAAACCATTCTGGTGAGAGATTCTCAAGTCTCACAAGTTTACAACTCTACCTGTTAACTTCCAGGTATGAACTAATAATAATCTAGTTTCATCTACAGCTTCTTTTCACACAGTAACACAAAAAAATATTTTTGCGCCTAGTTTACCTTATGAGGTAACCTAAGTCTTCTAAATTGAGTTCACGTTGCAACAAGCTTATTTCATAGATGAGGAAAGAGAAATGGTAGCTGCAAAATGAAGAAGTTCATGATTAGTACTCCCAGAAGCATGTTTCAGCTGCTGAGACATCCTTTACCCCAAACTAGTTAAGAAACTTCTAGTTCTTATTATCCATAGGCAAAGGGAATGTATCATGACCTAAATTTGCTGGTTTATAGTACCTAATGTAAGAACATCTCATTAAAGGAAGAAACCTCAGGATGACATGATTCTCAGGGGCTCACTTACCTTTTCAGTGTTTCAAAACAAAGACAACCTAGACACATGCATAGGTAATGACTCATTTTAACCATGTTGAAACAGAAAATGTCAGCATGTGTGAACTATGCAGCAGAAAGTGCCCACTTGGAAGCTGTTGGTTCTGTGCAGATTCCTAGGAGAAGTGACTGATGATATCTCTCATGTTGACTGTGGGAGCTCTTACCAAATGAGCTCTGCTGAACTGAACACACATGGTCTCCTATCTGTTTCAGGGATTCTGTCATGAAGTTTCTCAGATCTGCTGTTCAAGACACTCAGCAACCCTTCTTCACAAGACCTTCTTCAAGTCTGACCCGAGGATGCAGTGTGCTGGAAGAGGGCAGTGTGTTATCTCTGTTGGTGATAACACAAGGCAAAAGAGCAGCCTGAAGGACTTGGGTTTAAAGATGCAGTGTCACTTTGCTGCAAACAGGGCAGAGACCAAACATCCTGGTAAGTTTCCCATTTTGTCCCAGTTACAGAACACTCCTTCTTTGCCAACTGGAAATATGGTTACTGTCTTCTATATTATTATGTCATGGATACATTAATGAGTATTTTTTTTGGTCATTTAGGATAAAAGACTCTGTTTAAAAGTAATCTGTTATAATGAGAAAAAAAGTGATGTATCAGTTGTCATAAAAAGTGTTTTGGTGTGTAAGGCAAGCATGACCATATAAATCAAATACATTTTCTTTATCTGACAGAGGTTTCTCAGTAAAGACCAATGTGCTTTTCTACAAGGAATTTATCAAACAAATTTGTGTTTGTCAGTTTACTAACCATGCTTCTTCCCATTTAAGAGCTGTGCAGTAAACCTCCAGAAATCCTTTTATGATTTACTGCTCCTTTAGATCTCCCATCTTTCCCAGCAATAAAAAGCATATTAAGCAAAAGAGAATTGGCAAATCTGAGCCTTAAAGTGAAACTATCTCTGGATAATGATTGAATTAACCATGAAAATTGTTCCATCAGACTGACAGTTACCTTGATTTGGTCTGAAAAGAATATCACATATTTGAATAAATCTTTAAACCAGTGTTTGTGGAGAAGGAAATTAAAGCTACTTCCTCCTGCCCTTTAAAGATTTGCATTCTGAGATTCATCTGTAGACAGCACTTGTTGACATTCAGTGTTCTCAATGCCAACACAAATGCTCTTCTCATTTTAATTTGCAATGTGCTAGGAAAATACAGCACATGACTTCTGAGAATTTAAGCTGCAGTCCAGGTCAAATTTATTCCAAATTTACAAGGCAGATTGTAGGACAAAAAAGTGATTAATCTGCCAGATATGGTGCACCTCAAACAAAATTCTTTGCTGTTTGTAACACACTCTGTAAATAAAGGCTATTAGGATGACTGATGAAGTCTAGCATGACTGCCTGACACTGGAAAAGCATAGTTAAAAGCAACAAAATGTTATGGTTCAGACAGCTTATTCAACTACATTTTGAAGTCTCCTTACAAATAGACTATGTCTGTTCTACCCAGCTTGAGGAACTCCATAAGTAAATTATTGAGATTAGCATGTTGGCTAATCCTGGTAACTTTACCTGGAAGTAACAGAAGTGTGGATAGAAGAGTTACATTTGAAAATAAAGCCTTGCTTAGTTCTTTTTAGGGGATACAAGTTACAGTGTGAACTTCACAATCAACAGAAGATCCAAAGACTTCATCCTTCAAAGTGTCAGTCACAGTTCCTCATGACATATAGATCACCTTGCTTTATTAATCTAAGTGCTTTTATGTGCCAAAAAGCACTGCTCTACTATAATCCAGGCGAGGTCATAGCTAATTTGTCTTCCTTCAGACCCCAGACTCAGAGAAAGGAGAGAATGGGAAGTAAGCTGAATGTCAGGGAAATGTCAAGCTCCGTATTATGATCATATATCTATCTGGTATGTGTTATCTATCAAAATATCCTGGTGTCATATATCTTGTGTACTTCCAGAGTCCAGTTTGAAACTGCAGGGCTGGAAGTGCTTTTTCAAGTCACATGCTGAAGAAATTTCTCTGGCAGTGGTCAGCAACCCATTGAGGGGCAGTGGGAGAGTGGGGCAACTGTGCTTCAAAATCAACCTTTTATATTCTTTCTGAGCTCATTTAGACTCACCATCCTGACTTCTAATCTCCCCATAAATGGATATGTGCCTTGCATGCAGAAAAATTAAAGAGTCTTCATTAGCTGGAGACTTGCCCTCAGTGAAGGGAGTGTGTGTGTGCATGCATGCACATGTATTTGTCATGGTGCAATTCAGACCATTTTCTCTGTCTTCTCAGAGTCATATTTTCATCAAGCTCATTTACCATGCTGGCCACAGGAAACAGCAGAGAGGTTTCATCAGCTTGTCAAGATACTTAATAAAAGTCGTCTTTTTCTTTTCCAACCTGGGTATTTCCCAGATCTTACAACACAGAGTCACTATGTGGGAAAGCAGCAGTGCTGGGTGGTTATTCAGAAGCTTTGGTGCTAAAGTGCTGATTTAGCACACTGTGGCTGAGCACAGAAAAGAAAATCAGCTAAGGGATGACACAGGTACTAATCACTTTCTGGCAACATTTAAAGAGCTTTTGTCATCCTGGGTAAGCTTCCATCACATCCATATTTCATTCATGTAGGTGGTGAGGTCTCAGATTTTATATACTTTTATCCTATCCATCCAATCCTGTAATGATGGGAGATTAAAGGTTTAACTTGAACAGTATGTGAGAGTTAGGATAGAATAGGGCTGGGAGCTGAGGAGGAAGATGAAGCATGTGGTTCATTGCCCATTGCAAGTTGGTAGATCAGCCTGTAAAAGGTTATTAAAGCCACTCTAGATTTGAAGGCTTGGGTGACCTTTAGTTCCTCTTATCTCACCCACTGGACCTCTAGCCTGTGATGGTAATTAGCCCACATGGACCTTGTCCTGTCATGCTCAGATCACTAGAGGTATCCAAGTTAGCTGTTGTTCATGTTCTTGAGGTATGGATCTCTGCATCCAGAGAAGAGACAGTGTAGCACAGATGAGCACTGCTTAGGTAACCTGTTCAGAAAGGAAATCCTTCCAGTGAGAAGTTAATTTGTGTAAGGACTATCACATTTTTTTTCCTTCCAGTGCTGATACCTTGTGTTGCTATTAGCTCCCAAAGGAATGCAGGAATGTCTTGGTATCGGGAAATTTCAAGTATTTGGAAAAAAACCTCCAATGAAACTTTGATAGGAAATACTTTCATTCATCATCACTTTTATTCAGATGCTTAAATTTAATCATGGAGCTCTTAAGTGTGAATTTGCATCCATCTTAAGGAGATTGCCAGAAAACTGCTAAGAGCAGCAATGCATCAGTCTCAGAGCATCCTTTTAAATGACATGAGAGTCTCAGATGTGCTGCAGATATTTAGTACACTTTGTAGAACAGTTTAGAACTGTACTGGGCACTCATTTGAAGGGAAGTGTTCCAATGACATTGGATCAGATTGGTTCTCTCTCCCTATTTTGCCAAGATCAAATAGAATCCATTAAAATCTTATTGATTCAAACTTTGTGCTGAAGTGCCCTCTCTAAGAGCTCTGTCATTAGCCCTCTGAAAGGGCTGATTAGACTCTGACATGAGTTATGAACATATAGAAGCTACCAAATGATATCTGTGTACACAGTGAAAGGAGCAGGACATTAGCAGGGGAGCAGGACTAGATGATCTCCAGAGCTCACTTGCAGTCTTAGCTATTTTGTGAGTCTGTGATAACTGCACTTCTGGCACACACATACATACAGCCTCTCCCCTCCTCCCCCTGTGCCATGACTTCTCAGTTACTCTGACCATGACCATCCTATTCTTGCACTCTATAAATAAATAAACAAACAAACAAAAAACCAACCAACCCAAAAACCTGACAACACCACCAAAAAAAACCAAACCCCACCAAAGCACACATGCAAACAAACCAACTGAAGCTGGCTTTTTAAATGTTTTACAAGAATATTTACTTTCATGTCAAAGAGACAAATTTGGCAAATGCCTGTCATGTATTTGAAAGAAAAGTAAGAAACAATCAGTTTTAAAACAGAATCCCTTACAGATTGACTAACCAGCCTGCCAATAAGGGACTACTATGTGCTGTTAGCTTAGGGGATATTTTTACCATTTTCTTTTTGTCTCTAAGTGTATTTTTCCAAGTCAGAGAATGTTTTCACTGTTGCTAATGAGTTATAATGAAAATAATGAATTCCACATAATTGAAGATGCAGGATTTGAAGATAGGAAATGGCTTAGTGTTCTGATACCAGACTCCTGAAGCAAGTGCTCAAAGACTGATTCATCTATATGCAATAGTTCCCATTCAAACACTCGCTATAACGTTTTTTGCCCAGTTTTAACCCTCCAGCAATGCTTATGATTTCCTGAAGCAAAGCTATAGAAGTTTTGCTTGCTGAAATCAAAAGATTAACAAATTGTTTTGATAGTATGAATTTCCTTTTGCTTTTTTTTCTGCTTTACCATATTGTATTTTCAGATGAGTCAAATTGATGCCTGAAGAATCAGCATCATCTCTTTAACACTGCATGTGTCTGATGACATGCTGCCAAAATTCAGACTCTTCTGACTGCATTACAATTGCTTATATTTTCAAATGCTGCTAATGGAGCTTCAGGGCTGTCACAGAGATAATCAATCAGATGACAGATGATTTGCCTTTCAACTGTGCAAGTGAGTGCAGTGGATGTCCATCAGAAATATTTTGCTGTTTCTAAGGTTGACACAATAAAATATCCTTTTCAACAGAATGCTGAATTACTCTGTCAGAGGAACAAATTCATCACTGACAAAACTTGAAACATTTGGCCTAGCAAGCTATATAGTTTTAAATCACAAACATGAGGTCTCTACAACTGACTGGATTGTATTCTGTTCACAATTTCTGATTGCCCACTGTCTGACAATCTACCATGAGCAATTCAGCATAAATGAGTCTGTGCAGAAGGCTTTTTCCATTCATTTTGGGCAGTACAAACTGTTTTTTCTTAGGGTAGATTTTTCCTTCTCAACCTGAAATTATCATTGCCATCTATGATCTTCCAATTTAGGTAGGCAATGTAGCCAGGTATAATTGCAGAAAGAAAAGTAGACCTAGCCAAACTCATAATCATTATGTTTCCTCTCCATCTACTCTATTTTGTACCAACAGACTCCAAGTATTGGCTTTTTACCATTAACCATTAGCTTGGGATGCATGTAAAAATTTTTTTCAATACCAAACTGTTAATTAACAGAGTAATTCTAGCTGCAGGTCAGTCTGAGCTATTTGGCAGATGCATTCAAATCTTACCTTTTATGTCTGTATAAACTTTTAAAGCAATATATGTTCCTTCAGTGTTGTGGCTGCTTGGATGTTCCTGGTGCCCACAGAAGGCAAGAACTGCTATTTGCAGAGGAATTCAAGAACCTTTCCAGTGCTTTTCTCCCTTTCATGTCATTTCTCTGCCTGGGTTACAAGTTACAACTCAGCATTGCTATTCTGAACTAGACCAAAATAATTTGAGGAACTAGTCAAAGCTTTTTTAATTGAAAGGAAAACAATTACTGCTTCCTTGGTGCTAGGATTATTCCTCCCTTTTAGTGCTGAAATGGCTTTCAAGGATAATGCATCTTCAGGTAAATTATGGAAGCAGTAAAGTCGTTTGACTTTGCAGACAGCAGAGCCACAAGCAAACAAGAAGTAAAAATATCCTGAGCAGACTGTGTGGTTAAGTATAAACACAGAGAGAGAGCAAGCTTCTCATTGCTATCAGTCCTCCTCCTGTCAACTGACCCATCTGGTCACCATGAGGTCCTCTCATGTGATTTCTGTACGAAGTGTTCAGGTGTTTTCTGACTATTGACAATAGCTCTTTGTATACAGAGCAGGGTATACTCTCAGTCAGCTGATAGGGGTAACCAAGAGAAAGCCTTTTGAAGTTTTTTCTGGGTTTGTTTCTGTAGTGAACCCAATCTCATTTTTCTTTGGGAGTGCACAGGAGCTATGAATTCACCTAGGGCAAGGAGGCCAAATAGTGTTTTGGTATCCCCCACCTCTTACAGGAGTAAAGAAATGACTGACATTGCCAAAAAGACAACGGTAGAGAGACTCTCACTGAGCTGTACAAATGTCTTTTCACAGAGTCCAAAAGAACTTTAGTTATGAAATCTGAGTACTGCAATAACCCTGCATCCCCTATCCCCAAGTTGAGAGTACAATCAGCAGGGAGAGGGTAAGGACACATACCAAGCCCTCCTGCTGGACCTGCATCTATCTTCAGACTGTCTAGCCAAGAGCCAAAGTTAGCTGGGGACAGATGCTGCTCTTGCCCACAGAGTGTCCCTTAGCCCATCCACTGAAAGGAATCCTGTGCTTGGCACAAGATTGACAGGAGCATGGAGTTACTCTCCTCCACTTGTTCCTCAGCCCATTGCAGTGCAAACCAGAGCAGAAGTCAGCCTAAGGAATTCGGATTTGGGGAACTAACAGAAGTAATTCAGCATTTTGCCTCCATGCTCCAGCAAATAGGTCTTTCTAAAGCATGGGTGGCAGAAGATTTCATCTGTTCACTATCTCAGGAACTCTTTTTGACCTCAATTAATGCTTTGAGGAACTAAGCTACTAAGTGTTTGAGACATTACCATCACAGGAATATACATATGTATCAGAAACATGTGCTTTGCTAAAATAGTCTTGGAACACTTTCTGCATGCCTTTGTGTCCTCTTGGATCATTACTACCATTCTTTCTGTGCTGGCATTCCATTGCTGCTGATTCACAGCCTACATCTGGTTCTGTAGCGTTCTTGCCAACTGAAAGGCTGATGCATTGTTTGGACACTCAACTTGCTCCAGTCCCTCTCCCTCTATCACTGACTTGTTTGTTTTAGCATATTTTGAACGGATGGAGATGTGCTAGACATTGGCTGCAGCAATCCTTGTCCATAATAGATAAGAATCCAGGCTCAACAGGGTTCTGCCTTCCTGCAGTTAGAATGTTACCAGCTGCCCTGTTTACAGCAAGATTTGCAACAGCAGCTTTTTTCATAGAATTATCAGAGTTGGAAGGGACATTAAAGCTCCTCTAGCCCCAACCCCTGTGCCTGCCCTGGGCAGGGACACCTGGCACTAGAGCAGCTTGCTCCCAGCCCCAGCCAGCCTGGCCTGCAACACTGCCAGGGATGGGGCTGCCACCATCTCTCTGGGCAACCTGGCACAGTGGCTCACCATCCTCACGGGGAACAACTTCTGCCTAACATCCAACCTAAATCTCCCCTCCTCAAGCTTATATCCATTCCCCCTAGTCCTAGCACTGCCTGACATAGAATCATAGAACAGTTACAGCTGGAAGAGACCTTGAAGATCATCGAGTCCAGTCTTTTTCCTAGCTCTATCACCCCACTAAACGATGCTCCCCAACACAACATCCAGCCGTCTCTTAAACACCTCCAGGGACGGTGACTCAACCACCTCCCTGGGCAGCCTGTTCCAATGGCTCACAACCCTTTCAGTAAAGAAATTCCTCCTAATATCTCCCCTGGCACAGTTTCCATCCAATTAGATGCTCAGACATACAGAGGCCTAATTTGCTCTGATAGACAATCACATACCCTGATGCATGGACTCTAAACCCCAGTGTACTTCTACCCTTTACCCACTATAGTATTTGGTACTAAAATGCTACAGGTATTCAAGTGCACTACAGAGGTGTGTTGAAAGGCTTTTGCTAAATATAGATTAAAAGGTGAATTACCTCTGCTCCATGTACCTGAAGATTAGGGTAATCCTTCATGGCATGTAACTGAAATCCACTAAAGCCACAGATAGACAGTCCTAGGCACTGCTGTGGAGAGAGCAAAACTTGCCCGCTATTCAGAGAAAACCCTGGGGTACCAGAAAGTGGAAAGCTTGCCTTGCTTCCCTTTCTGCTTAAATCCCCATGGGGAGGGTAGCTATCTACCAGGGAGGGAAGGAAGGAGAATAAACTGGGGAGAATGGAAGCCAACTGTTCTTGTGGAACCATGCGCAGATGAAAAGATGAACACAGAAAAGTTTAACAGGTGGAGATTCGTCATTTTTGCTCCTCTCTTCAGATTACTCTGCAGATGTGAGCTGTATTCTTGAGCAGTTTTGAGAGAATAATAAAAATGACTCCCCAATGGCTGGAAACCAGATGAAAATTGATGGGAATCCATGAAAAGATGCAACAGAGGTAGCAGTGACAGACACCTCTGAGGCTGAGAAAATGAATCATGATGGAAATATCACCTCTGAGCCATTCTGCCATCAGATGTGCCAAAGGAGTGCTGTTAATGTCAGTGCCTGGTAGTTATGGCTGGGGTTTGATCTGACCTCAAGTGCCTGAATTTTGTTATTCTGCCAGTAGTTTAAAGTACACATTGTACTTTGACCAGAACAGTGGCTACCCATGCCTCACTTCAGGCACTTTTCTTGTTGGCCTCTTTTGCCTTGGACAGCGTGAGTTAGCTTCTGGCCAGAAGCTCTTATCCCATTTAGTTTATGCCATTAGCCTATTTGCTATGCAGCTGGGAAAGCAAGAGATTGATAACTGAGACATCAGAATTAGCATGATTAAAGCACAGGAAATGTTACCAAAAGGAATTCTGCACCAGCAAGTTTTTTAGGTTTTTGGGTTCAGGTTTTTTTTGTTGGTTTGGTTTAGGTTTTTTGTTTGTTTGTTTTAATGGACAGTACTTCTGTTTTTCAGAGGTAAAGCTATAAATCCTGATTTTACATGAGGAAATAAATGTAAGTGGTTTGTCATCTTACATTGCCAAAACCATTACAGGTTAAAAGAAGTTGCCTTGGGATGGTGATCAAACTCTCTAAAATAGGTGAGGAACAGTCCCACTAGTTACAGTGAGTAACTAATGATGGAGCTATCCTGACTGTGCTTCCTATTTTGTTAAAATGCCTCTTAAACCCACAGAATTCTTCCTTCTGGAAGCTATTTGTGTTTCTTGTATTTATATGTTATCAGCAGGGAATTTATTTCCTGGCACTAATATATTTTTGTCTTCGAATGTTTAGTGGCTAGCTGGGAGCTACAAGTAAACAGCTCTCTCCCACTAACACCTCCTGCTTCCAGAGGCATCACTAAATACTGGAACACCAAATTAGCTATTATAAACCTGCTAATCACTACAGTAGTATTCACAAAGGCTTTCTTTAGCCCAGTCAGGTTAATCTCCCTGTACTGCCTCTACAGCAAGGAGGAAATTTCTCTAGTGCAATTCAGAGCAGAAACCTAAAATATGATTTAAGTGATTGTGTAGAGCAGACCTGACTCCATGGGATCTTAAGAGACAGCTTCCCTGCTGCATGTATCCCTGCCTCATACCCCATGTCTATTTATTATTATTAAAGAATCTAAATTGTAATAAAGCCAAACAAATAGCAGTCATGCAAAGGACAAAACTGAACAAAAGGAGAAAGCTACTGATCTCATGCTTCCCTGCAGAGAAAATGAGGAAAGGAAAGGGTGGAGAATGGTCCAGACACTTTCTGATTATCCTGTGAGATAGGATGGGAACAATGAGGTGGTTGGGGTGAACCTGAACCTCAGAGCACTTTCATTTTGGCACTTCCAACAAATTGTTGGCAGCAGTTTCTTTTTTAATGTGCACAAGTTCAAGGTAAGCTTTCCAAGTCACTCCAGTTAATTGACAGATCGGGGATGCAGAACTGGAACATTATGTCCTTGATTCTACTTTAAAAATATTGCAAAACTATAGGTTGCCTTTGGAGGAGGGACTAGAAAAATCCAAATGCATTCCAAAAGTGTTGGCCAAATCTGGGGGGATTCACTGCAGTCATTACCTTTAATGAATGTCTCAGATTGATGGAAAACCTGTGAGATTTTGCCTTCTGCTCTAGTCGTGATGATTAAATACTCTCCTGCCTCCCAAGTTGGATCTATTTTCATCTTATCCTGTTCTTTTCCTGTCTGTATGTTTTTGTACCAAAGCAACAAGTGCTTTTTGCTCTGAACTCAGAGCTGTCTACTGCAAGGTAGCCTCAAGGCTTCAAAACTAAGGGGTTGAATGTGGTGCAAGAGCTTGTTAGAGCAGAGACAGACTCCTCTGATTAGTGGAGCACAAAAACATCCCTTACCAGCAGCTGTCACCTGGGGGATGTATCATCCCTATGTATGCTCAGGCTGTAGATGAACATCCATGTGTGACAGGCCACATCCTTACCTTGCACTTGTAGATACAGCCAGACCCTGTCCGTCTGATGGCCATCCAGGGTGCGAGTGATGCCCACTGCCTCAGCCAGCACCTGCAGGAGACTCAGTTGGTGGAGGAGGGTGGTTAGTGGCTGTTCAGACAGGCACTGCAGAAAAGATACAACTGTGTAAATGCAAGATGATTGCTAACTAGTAACTTTCTGGTGTTTTGTTTTTCATCCTACAAGGTATTTTCTGTCTAAACTACCTGGTGTGACTCACTGCAGGGACAGCACTGCACTTGAGTTAATCCAATAAATGCAATATCTATCCTGCTACAGTCAGGTAAGGAAAGACTTGTTAAGACTTAGTCCTAACTGTATTTTTATAACCTTGCTTTTCCTGTGCACAGTGGTCACTGGGTGTAACTGTAAATAAGGATTTGCTTTCATCTCCCAAGTTCAAAATGATGAGGTTTCTCCCTTGCTTATGCACTCAGACACAGAGGGATGCCAGCTGCCAAGGAGGAGGGTGGCTCCAGTATTTTTTCTCACTGCTATTCGACTTTTACAGTATAAATCACTCTTGCAAGTCAAAATTCATCAGTGTAACCACACAGTGAAATCAATGAGATCTTTAGTGCTTGAAACCTGGAGCACTTTAAGTTTCACCACCAGTTCTTTTTCCTCATGTGAGCAATACTGCTGCATTCACTTCACTGCAGGAAGAAATGTTAGTAGAGGTGAGGAACTGATCCAGCAACTAGGTGATGCCTTCAGCTGAAGCTCAGAAGATGCTGGTTCCCATTCACAGCTCTCATTTAGCTCTCAGGACCACAGTTCTAAGCAACTATCGCTTTAGCTTAAAGCTTCATTAAAGCTGATCATGAGTAATCCCACACAGGCTCTGCATGGTATTCCTGAGGGGAACAAATGGGATTATTCAAGGGCACTCTGGGAAACTTTCAGAGTCTCTCAGTACCGAACGTGCTGTGAGCTTTTCAGCAACCTGAAGGCATTCTGCCTGCTGGCCTGGCAGGCAAATGGGGCAGGGGAGCAACTCACTGAAGCAAGGATTGGTTTGTATCTCTCTGGGAAGCAGTATAAAAAAAATAAAATAAAAAGGGAACATTATCTAAGACTTGAGTTACTGGAGGTTTCTTTATTATTTGTACCTATTGATACTTTCCACTCCTCTACTTTACCTCTGATGCTGAAGGTAACTTGTCCCAGGGAAGCATCTCAAGGATGGTGAGTTTGCCAAGCAGGTACCTGCAAGCAGGAAGTACTCATGGGTGCAGTGGCTGAGTGTCAAGCTGCTGAGATCAGTGGAAGGGACACCAAAGTCTTAACCTGTGAAGCATCTGTCAAGTCTAGATGTTTGTTCTGTGTTAGCTTTTCACCTACTGCTTTCCTTACTGTGAGCTGCTGTAGGCAAAAATCTGCTTTCTTAGGGTTGGATCTTGCACTTCCAGAACGGGATTTTGATACTTGGATACAATTTTGCATTAACATGGGTTTGCATTTTTGCAAGTATCTTTAAAACTACACAGAAAATTAAACACTTCAAGATTTGGGTTAACACACTCTTGAATGGAAATTGCTCCCTGTATCCCTGACCACGACAGTAATTCCAGCTTGGGCAGAGGAGCTCTCTACACTGGGAACTCGCACATCTCTTTCTTTCTCTGTCTTTAGGGTGTGATTCCTTCAGCAGGTGTGCTAAAATAAGGTAAGAAGAGAGATTACAAAACCTTCAACAGAATTCTGGATGTGGGAGGTTTGGCTGTTGCATATATAAGTAGATGATATAGTGAGATGTGCCACATCCTCATATAACCCAACATGGGAAGGAACAACAGTTAATGCTAAAAAATACATCCTTTCACTTATCTCTGCTGGAAAAATAGCCCCACTTCAGCTGAACTGTAGCAGCTAAGTTTCTAGCACTGCTCCAGACATCTCAACTAGGAGCTAGAATTTACTTGTTGTTGTTTCAGACAGCCACCTAATGGTGAGGAATGAGCTCCTTACTCCAGTTAGCCTGACTGCTGCCCTCTCTGGATGGCTGCTGCAGTCTGGCTAACTCAACAGCTACACAGTGGCAGCAGATCCACAGATTTGTGCCAGAAGCACAAATCCTGCCCCTTTCCAGTGATCCTCCAAGTCTTGTTCCAGCCCCACTGCACTAAACAGGCTAACCTGAGAGCTGCTCTACCTTTGCATCTCTGTGCACTTCTAGCACTGGGACTAGTGTCTACTTAATTTTTGTTTTACGGATTTGAACTGCATCACCTGGATCAGCACAAACAGGCCTAGCTCACTCATCACTTAGGACATTTTTATCCCAAAGCCTCATTCTTGGAGGTCACTGAAGCTTACCATTTGCTGTATTTGTTTTATCTACCACAATTCAGAGAGCAACCCAAACAGAACAGAGAGCAGGTTTGTTCCTGTCTCTTCCCTCTTCCTTCTGACACAGACCAACAAAGCCATCCAGTGCTCCTTCACTCAGTCCTGGCTTTGTGATTTTCAACAGGCAACCTAAAAATATTCTTACCACTAATGAACTGCCTTGCCACTTGTATAACACCCTACTAGCAACACTGATAGTTCCTGCAGAAGGATCAGGAAAAGAGCGTTTGTTTTTGACTCCTGTCTTCAGTGTTACCACAGGTGAAAGTCTTGACAGTTACCATGTCAACATGTAATGCCCTGGGAACAAAATTGCAAGGATGGCTACCCCAAACAACCAAATCCTTTGAACGAAAGGAAGAATGATTACAGAGCTTTGCATTTAAAGAACACAACCACACTTTTTTTTTTTTTGTCAACATGTAATGCCCTGGGTTTATTTTGTGAGAGTTCTGTCACAATTTTTCCAGGTGGGATTAAAAACCTTAAGGATAATGTATGCCATTGGAGTGGGCATTCAGACTTCGGTACTGCCAAAGCACTAATAGTAGTCTGTTAAGTACCATTCTCTTCACAGAAGAGAGGTCAAATATTTCCAAAGGAAGGCACCCGATAGTTGTGGTTCTGGCCTTGCAGCCTTCTGGAGAATCTGAAAAGGAAAAAAGCTGGCTGTTTTAGAAACTGGAATGATGATACACGTACAGCAATTACTGCATTCTTCTCCCTTATATCCTTTCTCTTAAGAACAAGTAAAGAATGAAGTCTTAAGAACAGTTACACAATAAAAAAATACAATGTCTTCAAAAAAAAAAAAGGAAAAAAAAAGGGTGAGACAACATAAAAACTCCAGTTGAAAGGACTCCATTTGCATACTAAACACTTTTTGGTGTGCAAGGAAATGGGACTAAGAGGGGAGCAGCAACATAATCTTAGTGCTTTAAGTACCAGAAACTGCCCACATGCCTGCGGACAAGCGAGGATGGGAGAATTCAGACTTCATTATTAGCTTGTTACTTGCCTTGTGATGTTCAAACAGGAAGATCCCCATGGAACACTACATTCCCCATTTTGAAACTGATGCCTTTTCAAAAAATTCTGTATGTATGTCACCATTTTTTTTTTTCCACATGATACACAGAAAACTCAGGGACCCAGAGGGGAACCAAGTTATGTTATTACCATTTACAAAATACCAAGGAGTCCACAGCTACCTAACACATTTACTACAGCACAGGAACCAATGAAGGTACAGTGTACAAAAACCTGTAAACACGGCACAATAAATAGATAAAACAGCAGGTTCTGCACCATGCACATGATGTGATGACACTTTTTCATCTCTATACAATCTCACATCTCACACTCTTACTTTTTGTTGCAGGTTTGTTTCCCTCCCTCCCCCACCCCAAGTGCAAAGCATCACAAATGAACAGTTTTTTGTATTCAAGTAACATATATACAAGGGTATTACAAATATGCAGTACTGTACAGATAATTGCTGTATTGTTCAATTTACAGATGTTGATTCTTTTCTACTAACAGTAAGAAAAGAAAAAAACAAAATAAACCAAAAAGCATGAGAGATGTGCATTGCTGTCAAAAGTCCCCACAGCTGCCATGGAAACGCAATGTGCGGCATTCCATCATCCCTTGCATTCCCAATGCTACTGATGCATAGCACCTAAACAAAGTCCCCAAGGCTGCAGCTCCACGCCGGCGGAAACTACGTCACCTCCATTGCTACTGTGTTGTCAGCTAGATTGTTCAGTGCTGGCTTCTCCGTTTCATGGTTTTCCCTGGGGGAAAGAGGAAGAAGAAAAGAGTTAGTAAGGTCGGAAAAAGCCAAAATTATTCCCTAGACAACTGCTCAGCAGTACTAGAGAGCTGTTGAAGTGTAGCAAAGGTATTACATTGCATAGCAAAAAGACCTGACATAAATCACAGAATTATGAAGGTTGGAAAAGACCTCTAAGCTCATCAAGTCCAACCATACCTGGCACTCCCATGCCATTAACCCATGGCCCTAAGGAGGGCATCTCAATATTTCTTAAACCCCTCCAGGGATGGTGACTCCAGCACCTCCCTGAGCAGCCTGGGCCAAGACTTAACAACCCTTTCAGGGAAGAAATTTCTCCTTATATCCAATCTAAACCTCCCCTGGTGCAACATCAGGCCATTTCCTCTTGTCCTCTCACTGCTAACCCTGGAGAAGAGACCTACCCCCATCTCATTACAACCTTCTCTCAACCTTCTACTACCTCTACCCTACAATCATTCCTCGTAGACTTCTAAGGACAGACACATTTAATTTTGGAAGAGTTCAGTCTTCATGCAGAACACAAGCCAAATAATACTAAAAAGTGGAAGGTTTTTATGTGTTAAAGTACTAACAAATCAAATTTCACTTTTGAGCTAACACTTATGTTTGATCTGCAGAATATCTTGGAAAACCATCAGTGTAAAAGTCTGTCTGTTGTATACCTCCCCAAGTGACCCTTTCTGACCACCATTATACACCATGTTAGTTTAAGCCAATCTGATCCAATACAACTATTCTTATTTGCCATAAATGTATTTACCAAGCAAAAAAAAAGACTGGAAAACTTAAGCAGATAAAAAAAAACCTACCTTGGTACTGCATCCACCGAGGATGAAGCTGGAACCTTGGGCACCTGACAATTTGTTGCTGCAGCCAGCTTTAAGGCAGATGATGGAACAGCACTTAAAGTCCTAGGTATATGTCGTGCATTGAGGGTGGTAATAGAGTTTACAGTGGCAACTGAGGAGGGGACAGTTAATCGAATGTTGTTCCCAAGCAGAACCTGAGTTGTTGCAGAATTGGCAGCAGTTACTTGGTGACTCAGTGCACTGTGGGAACTTGAAGTCTGCATTAGATTTGAAGGCTGTAACAAGGCTGAACCTGCTGTTGATGATGAACTTGTATGGACAAGTGCTGTAGGTGTAGTACTACTGAGGTGTAAGCCCTTGTACACTCCTGCAAGAGAAGAACAGAACAGTAAGCTCGTTTTGCAGACAATACTCAGCTCCAGACAGACAGATCTCCACTGTAAGAGCCAAGAAGCCAATCAAATTCTGCTGAACAGTTGCATACCTGAGGCTTGAAGAATGCCATTCACCCCAATTCCAAGCACCACATCATCCTTCATTTTGAATCCCATCAGTTGTTCTGATGTAACCAAAGCTGAAGCAGCAAATTGAGCACTAACAGAATCCAGTGTCTTGGAAACAAAACCCTAAAAAGAATAATGGTGGCAAAGATATGTGACTGATGCTTCCAAAAGTCAGTACTCTCCCCATTTTAAAGCTAACACAAACTAGTAAACCAAAAATCAATACATGTAAATCAGAACTGTGGCCCAGTCACTCTCACACCGAACTGCCTTCGTTCGGTACAACTAGCTAAAATCTGAACCGTGAGGTTTTTTTCCCATGCACTTCTAGCTGCATTAAAACAACAGAGAAGAAAATCCCCACAACTATTTAAAATACAAAGACACTTATTTCCAAAGTTCTATGGAACAACGTTGCTTCACAGGTCAACTTGTTTTCATGAAACTCCAACTCCAGAGACTCAGAGGTTCAGACTGATAACAACTTCTGAATCTTTTTGTATCCATCACCACTGCAATCACTACACGTTTCTGAGTATCAGACACTTCCACAGCTGTATGAAGGACATAGTTAGGAGTTAGCTTTAGCTATTAACTAAAAATCCTGCCCTAGAAATTCCCCACCATCAAGAGGATAATGACATGGCTGGAGAACTCTGCAATTCAGATTTTTTAGGCTTTGAAAATGTCATTCATTGACTGACCCTTTTTGTTTGTTTGTTTTGTTTGTTAAGAGGGAGCAGAGGCAATGCCTGCCACACTCACCTGCAGTGTCCCTTCTAAACACTTTACAGAATGGCTATGATGTAGATTCAGGCGAAAGCCACTTTCCTGTTGGTTAGTTTCAAGGTTCTATGGCAACAGTTGACAATTAGAGATGAACCCTGGTGGGAAACAATGAGGGATAAATCATAGCACAGACAAATCCCTCACCTGTGATGTGCTGGCAGAGGAATTACTATTTGCTTGCTGTTGATGAATTTGTGCAAGCTGCTGTTTCTGCATTAGTGCCAGTTGCTGTTGATGTTGCTGGTATTGTTCGGCTGTAAATGCTGAACAGAATAAGAAGATACTGAATCAAAATAGGTAAGTGTTGGGGAGATAAGCACATCTATTTTATAATCCTAAAAGAAATAAGAGATAGTATACTTGCTCAAATGAAGCCTTCCCTTTTTTAAGCTGTTTTTAGTATATAGGCTTTAATTGTTCTGCTGCATTTTAGCTCAAGATACCAAAAATGGAGTGGGAGAAAGGAACCTAAACACAATGAAAACCACCCAGAACTCTCAACTGATTAAAAAAAAAAAAAGAAATTACAGGTAGAAATGGCATCAGGGTTTATACTTTGTGAAACTGCATTATTATTAAAGGAGTAATAATGCACAAAACTTGGGAACTGCATGCTCTCAGCCCTCAGAATTTTGAAGGTAGTGAGTACCTATAATTAAGATCTATGTTCAATTTTAGTTGAAAACATTAATTTGGGTATGCATCACAGTACAGTATTTTTGTTGGTTTTAATCACAGATGTACAAGAACTTCATTGAAACACATCCTTCTCTCTAAAATCTTTGAAAGGTGACCCAGTCATTTCCAAAATGGAAAGAAGTCTCAGTTTTCCATTTAAAACTGAATCAAGGCTGGAATGGGAATGAATCTCCTTGCAAATTCAGCCTAGGGTACACCTTTCAGATCCTTCTTCCCTTCAACTTTATCTTCAGATTGTACAGATGCTCCCAAGTAAGTGCTGTGAACAGTATTCATACTTCTAGAAGGCAGTGAAGATCACACTTTTGGGGAAGTTCAGTACTGTTTGACAACAAATCATCATCACACTGTTCACAAATTGCAGGTTTTAGTAATGCCTACCTGACTAAAATCTGTTTCTGTCACAGCTACAACTATCTCCTGCTTCTGGATACACCAGGATTCTGAAGAGCAATTGCACCTTACATCTAACAGGTCAACAGAGTTAATATTTGGAAACAACCAGCAAACACTGCTGAGCATGCATTTCTCCAGTCTATTTGTGACTAGTAATTTTAATACTCAACTGTCACATTCAAGTTACTGATATTTTTTAACTAACAGTTTTTAGCAAGTATAGATGTAACACTTACATATATTGCCGTAAGTCACAAATTACTACCCAATACTCTTACAGTTAAATCTCACTTAAAATTGCTTAATTTCTTCAATGCTTTAGTTATTCCTCAGGGAACAGCTTAGCAGTAACACCATTCATAAAAGCCCTTCCTAAAAAAACCCAAAACTGGATTTCATAGACCAAATATTCAAGAGTGAGGTGTTTAAATTTTAATTCTACTTTACATAAACTAAAAGCCCTTTAGACTTTTTTTTTTTAACCATCACCAAACACAAAGTTAGAGTAAGAAAGCTTTAGCACACAAAGATTAGCATGGAGCAAGCTGAGTAGCAGTAGCAGAGAGACAAAAGTGTATGCACTGTTCTATACTAATAGATATTACATTTATATTTATCAGTTAGTAGTGAGGTATTAATGTGACATTTTTGAACCCTCTAAAATGTAGAATTGGTATGGTTTAGCCAACATAGTGCCAGTGATACTGATGGCCCCATGTACTAGTAAGGTATTTTATTCTACAGTATGACACTAAAATAAATTGCTTAGGAATAGGTTACATATGTGATGTAAATAAATACAACTCACTGACTGACACAGAGGAAAATGGGGGGGGGAAGGTATGTTACACCACCTCCTCTGACTGAATTAAGATGAAGATTCCTACTGTGATAACCATCTCACTTTTGTCCACTTGAAAACAGTTTCCATTTTTAAGTCTTTTTTCCATTTTAGCTATAACAAGCACAGTCACCTATGTTGGTGTAACCAACTCCAGAACATTTTGTTTTGGAAAACCAGTTATTCAGACAAGCTGTGTATGCTTAGGACAGTCTTTAAGTATTCTCCCCTTCTTTTTGGAAGTGATGTTTTATTAGAACTATATTTTTCATATCATGCATCAGTATATTTCTAAGATGTCTGTGACCCTTACAGTAAACAAGTGACAGAACCACCTCACTAGGACCACTGCCCATCTACATTCAAACTGCTCTTCCTTCTGCTCAAATATCTAACACACTTCCAAGTATCACCTCAAAAATGCAATGGAAATGACTGTTCACCTGTCATATCCAAAACCACTCTCCAGAACAATTTACTTCAGATTTTTTGCTTTAGTTTAAAACATTCAGCAACATTTTTGCTGCTTTCCTTGTTAAAGTCTACCACACATTTCAAAATACTATTTATAACACTATCACAGAATGAGTGACATCCTGAAATAATCAGAAACATACCACTATAGCCATAAAGTACTGCTGCAAGCTACACACTAACATAATCTGACTGATACTCCTTTTCCACTCCACAGCACATCCAAATATGCTCAGATAGCAGAAGAGGTTTCAGACTGTAATTACAGAAGCTAGCTCTTCCACTCTGTGCTAAAGAAACACTACAGTGAAGATTTTATTGAAAACATTACTACTACTGAGAACACTGAACCAAAATTAATCATTATTTCTGTTAAGACCTGCAAAGTAGAACAGCATGATTTATTCCTTTTCCTGTTAAAAGCCACCCCGTAATTTACTCAGTAGCACTGTCACTAGGTTTCTTCCCCTCCTGCTCCTGGAGTACAGTCTATATTACACTTCAATTGAAAAAAGAAGCTTATTGCTTTTGAGGTAAGTTGCTTCCAAAAATTCTCATTCCCATGCACACAAAATGTCTGTACTTTACACAGAAGTACTTCCACCTATTTAACCTTATATACTCACTTTCTTTGCTACACAATTGTTACAGGACTTGGGGAAGGCTTTCTAGGGAAATTACACAAATGCTCAGCATAGTAAAATCACAAGTGTACTAACTGTGCCTCTACATCTGCAGGTCCTGAACTTCTCAAAGAGCTAGTCTAAGCTCAACTGTCTTTTTAAAAGAAGCAATTCAGAAATAGAATGCATTGCAGACTATTAAAACACATCCACTATTAATGGGCTAGTGTATATGGCTTGCAGAGAATGTTTTCTTGCCCACAAAGCTAATACAGGTACCAAAGTTAGCAACCAGTTAACATCATGTTCTCTACAAAACAGTAACAGTGTCCCTAAGAACTTTATTCCAGAATTATTACCTCTTCTCATTTTTATTCTAAAGAGAAAGGACACAGCTGAAAATCTTTCACCTGTGTCAGAGAAAAAGGGTAAATGCAGAAGTCCCAAAAATGAATGTAATTTTCTTTTGTGTCATTCACTAGTCTTTACCTGCCTGGGAAAAACCAGCAGGTAAGAAGCAAGCCTAGACCTTTTCTGTACCCTTAAATCAACAACTATTTCTGGTAATTCAGCAGAGCATTGCCACACAAAGTTACATATTCCTGCTATTTCTGGAGACCATCAAGACTTTTAGAAAAAGAAACAAGTAACAGACAACTGAACAGCTTCATGTTAAAAAGAAAATGGACAACATAATATACATGAGCTTTTAAAACACATTCTTGCTTCAGCATCCTGGGCAACCTGATGTAGTTGGGGATGTCCCTGCCCACTGCAGGGGGGTTGGACTAGATGAGCTCTAGAGGCCCCTTCCAACCCAAACCATTCTAGGATTCTATGATCCCTAGATTGTAGTGCTGTGTTCATGACTCAAACAGCATGCTGGGGCCACAGAGGTCACAGTTCCATCATACAGTAATGACTACAGAATTTACTGAATAAGACAGTGAGGAAATATCCAGTTTCATTCACTACACTGAATCCAATGGCGGGTGAAGGTGGGAATACCTCAGTGACCACTGCTGAAACACTACAGATAAGAACATGATCATTTCAGAGTATCTCAACACTGTTTCACAGCTAACAACTGTACCTCTCCCAGAACTTCTACACACTTCCCAAGACACTTCCAGTAATTTATTCAAGTCATCTTACTTCTTAAGTTAACCTAACCTATTCCAAACTACCTTCCTAACCATAAACATTAGGAACTTTAAGGCACGAGCCTTAGATTAAAAACCAGTATGTTGCTGAATTGTTTCTAGTAGAATTCTGAACAAAGTTGTAACATTTCAGTTTAGACAACCTTCAGGATTTAAATCAGCACATCATGTTATGCTGGTACTATCTTCATTCAACAGCTCAGGACAATGCATGCACTTGTTTTGCAACCAGATTAGTGCTATACTTGGGCAGCAAGTAAGAGGAACGTTTGCTGGCTTATGGACTGCAAAAAGGAATGGAAGGTGTAAGTAGCAGCTTCAGGAGTTTGCAGCTACAAATACAAGGAAAGAAACACTGCATGTTACTGAGACTGACTGACAGGATAAATGACTGCTTAGTTATCTCCTTGGCAACACCCACAAATCTTGTGCAGTACATTTTTTAACACTACAAATATTTTCCTGCCGTCATTTACATGACTATAAGCAAGATCTCTGGGACACTTAGGTATCCCTTTTTGGCTCAAATTAAGCCAGTGTATAGTATCTTTTCAACTGGATGATTTTGTTTATCCCAAATTCTGTGGGATGCTGATACTTACAGGTGTTTTCTGGAGCAGAAAGTAACAGCAATGCTGTCAAGTGGACTTGTCAAAGTTCTACAGTTCTTGGTGATTTTATACTGCATTGTAAAACTAGTTTTACCACAGCATTTAACCTGTACTAGCATTACAATGCTGTAGCTTATGTTTAGCTTCTCTGAAAATACAAATCCTTCCCAGAAGTGGCTGGAACTAGTGAGCTGGAGGGCTACTGTGGAACTTGTATGAACAGATTGGTCTTTGCATGGTGAACAGCCACAGCTTTCCTCCTGAGAGCTGCTGCAGCTCTTACTGTGAAGTGACTCACTAGTAGTTACTCTGCTTCTCTGAAGTAGGAAAATAAAGACTTACAAAAAAACCCCAACTAAAAAAACAACTGCCAACAAACCACAGTTCCCTGAAATCCAAGAAGGATATCCTAGAAAGCAGAAAACGTATGTGTAAACTCCTGGTCCCTCTGAATGAAAGAGTCTCACTAGATACATCAGGGAAACTAAGCAAGCTTTGTGGAGTGAACACAATGATCTATCCAGGTAAAGGGATTTTTTTCAGTAAAGTTAAAAAGTTTAATACTGAGAGACTCAAACAGCTTAATTAAAACCTTCCAGCAAATGCTTCAGCCCTGTAAACCATCTAAATAAGTATTTAAAATAGAGTAACTTCAAAGCAGTTACTTCATAACATCAAGTTATGTATCTGCTCTAATGAGCAGAAATACTATTTTAGTAGAAAAACTGAAGCTGTAAGATTATAAAGGGTTCAAAGAATCTCTCTGCAAATCCATTCACAGTACTGGATTCCCTGATCCTTCCAGCTGAGGTGATGTCTATTAAAAGGCAATTTTGATCAGGCAACAGATAAAAAGTAATCATCTAACTAAAGCTTCCAACTGAGAAATCCCATAAACTACAGAACTGCCAAATGTTTTCTTAAAGGGAGGATGAAAGCATTATATCCCTGCTGTGTAAGAGAACAATTAGTGGTTACTAATGCCAAAGTGCATGCACAGCAAACATCATTCACAATAGTAAGTAATCCAGAACAGCACATTTTTAAATCTCTATTTTATGAGAGATGTTATCTGGCTTACATTGCCTGGTTAAAGATTTTCTACTGTATAGCAAGTTCTCACCAGTGAATTCAGAAGATTGGAGAGACTTAGAGCCATCAGTGTGATTTAGTATTTGATGAACCAGGCCCAAAGATGTTTCACTTTCTGAAAAGAAGTTCAAGATTGATTTTACTTCAACATGGCATTATCAGACACTATGAGAACATGAATCATCATGCCCCCGATTATTACTACAACAGCCTTGTATTTCAGCCCAACAGATCTTAAGTGAGAAATCCCTAACATCAGAACTCCAGACTAAGAAGTGATAAACTAGATAGAAGATCTATATATGTAGTTCCTACTTGGTAGTGGAAGAAAAACTGACAGGAATTAAATGCATGATAATTTTTACTAGCCACTGAATAAAAGCTAGAAATGCTTGTTCGGCATTTATATTTGTCTGCCCATCATTCTCAGTATGAGTTTCCACCAAAATATTACAGGCCAGCTGGGGTACAATTTACTCCTCAGTTATAAATGTGACCATCCTCACATGGGATTCAGACAAAGTGTAACAGTTTACAAAAGCCCAAAGATCCAGCACTTTGGAGCAATATTCCTCTAAATAAGCTGAAGCTGAATGAGAAAAATCTAGTCTAACTACATAGTCTCCAAGTCTCCGGAAGTGCTCAGATATTTCAGTATTTACTCTTCCTCCAACCCCAGTCACATTTCCCAGACCAAAGAGGCTTCTCTTTGTAAGATTCCCTCCTTCAACTAAGCCTAGGGCAGGCTACAAACATCTGCTACTCCAAGGCCATAGCTACTTCAGTTAGGATCTCAACATCTCAGCCACAGAGGGACCAAGAGTATTAACTTGCAGTGATAACTGAAAATGACCATGGGAAGTGTTAGTATTTTTCATGATCCAGTTTATCCTGCAATGTGAAAATGAGCATTTGGCAAAGGCAAAACAGACAGCAGTGTTGAGACTATTACAGATACAAGGGTTGAATAAAAAGATCTAAACACAGCCACTGATGGCATGAAAGCAACAAAAAGGTAGGACAAGTCCTTCTACTCTGGTGCAAGGAACTGCCACAAGGACTGAGAACCTTCCTCCTGCTTCCTTCCAGGAAAGGGATGCCTCAAGATAGGCATCAGATATCCTTAATGAGAACATGACAAAAATTGTAAAGATCCATCAACTAACATGACAATTTTGGAGATGGAAATGCTTAACATATTTGGGAAATGGAAGCATAGCTCTCCATCCTGCTAGCCCACCAAGTATGCAAACTTGCTTTTAAAAAGCAGATTAGGAGATAAAAAAATAAAATCCAAGTTTAATGGGGGGGGAAAACGCAAAACTCACACCATATCATCCGTATCTCTACTTTACAATAGAGTTACAACTATATTTAGGATGCCAGCAGTTTTTCACATAGAGTAAGGTCCACAATCTAAACTTCAGTAAGGCTTCTGCTAGAATACTTAAGCTTCTTTTAAAAGCATTCCAAGATTTAGTGAGCAGACTCTAGTTTGCTAGCCTCTTTAGTCTTGACAGCTTGCAAAACAACGCAGTTTCTGGATGATGAAGGGAGAAGAGAAGAGAAAGCAAGACAAGTGCCTGATCTTACTGAGAACCAGTGCTCAAATCTTTCTCTAGTGACTGGTATCTCTGGTCTACCTCCTACACACAATGCTCCAAAAGAATTAAATATGCTGTGCAGTTTGAAATGTCTCAAACTTTGGATTATGAGATGCAAGCATCCAAAAATATCAACAGAACATATCTGACAGCAAGCCTCCAGCACAAAGCACAGTCCCTCTACAATGTGATTGTTTGAAGACCACCACTTGCCTGGCAGAACTAGATGAATCAATCTAACAAGGAAGACTGAATTCCTGGGACACAAATACTTCAGATGAATATTCATGTCTACTGTACACTCAAGACACAAGCTCTGTCTCTGAAACTTATGATTCAGAAACCTGATGAGACAGCAACAGGCTCCTTTTCTGCAGTAATTTTGTAGCATTTTGTTCAGAGTGAATAGCTTCCCCACTGAGCAACTTATTCCTGCACACCAAGCATGCTTTTACAGGTTTGGGTGCTTTTTAGTGGTGTTCTGTGTAACATATGCCTGCAGATCACTCAATCAGTTCTCTCTGCAAGAGGGCAAAGGATGTTTTTTCCTAATTCTTCAGTAAGATGAAAAGGAACTACTCTCTTCAACAGTGATGCTAGTTTTCTTGGCCGCTGGATCCTGCCAATGTCTATTCTTCAGCACATGACAAGTCCAGCACAAGCCTTGTTTTCAAGGAACTCTGGAAGGGATTGTTTTGTTTTGAAGACATCCTTTCTCAGTTTACACACAAAAGCACAACTAACAACAAACTTCATCATCCACAGATCTTTTATGCTGAGCATTCTGAAAGTCAGCATAGCTTACATTTCTTTCAGGGTCAAAGGCACTTCCAAATGTTTATAAAAATGCCTGGCTTTTGGGGAAACCTCTCCAATCCTCAGGATGAAAAACAATGCTTCCTGTAGCCAGAGAATGGTCTGTCACAGCATAGCTTCTACAGCATGCCATCTGACTAACAGAAGACCTGAGATACCATCTCAACTTCATGCCTGTGCCTGCCATATTCTGGCTGGGATAGTTTATTTTCTTCATAGCTGGTATAGGGCTGGAAACAGTATTGAGAATGCACGGTTTACAAAGTCAAAGCCTTTTCTGCCTCTCACCCTAGCCCACCAGTAGGCTGGAGCTGCACAAGGAGCTGGAAGAGGGCACAGCTGACCCTAACTGACCAAAGGGATATTCCATACCATATGATGGTATATATTCCATACCTCAGCATACAAAGCTAAGGGAAGAAAAAGGAACGGGAAAATGTTCAGAGTTATGGCATTTGTCTGCTCAAGTCTATGTGATGGAGGTTTGCTGTACTGGAGATGGCTCTAAATCCCTGCTTGCCAATGGAAGTAATGAATTAATTCCTTGTTTTGCTCTGCTGCTGTGTGTGGCTTTTGCTTTACCTATTAAACTGTCTTTATCTCAACCTATGAGTTTTCTTACTTTTACTCTTTCCATTCTCTCCCTAATTCCACCAGGGGAAAGCAAGCAAGCAGTTGTGTGGGGCTTAGTTGCCACCTAGGGTTAAACCACAACACATATAGGAGTCCTGAAAGGCGAGGTTTTTCACAGCACATTGTCTGCATCATTTAAGGTGGAAAGACTGGAGACTTCTCTGAACTTCCTTAATATGGAAACAAACAAAACTTACTGCTTGGTGATGCCCAACAAACACAGCAATACAACCACCTCTGCTGGCCACTACAGAATCTCAGAATGAGCTTCATCTTAAAGGTAAGCAATATGGTTTGACTACAACTCATAGTAGTAGTGAAAGGATAAAAGATTTTTAAAAACAGGGATGCATTAATAAGTGTTTTCTAGTAAAATGCCCTACTTCTATTTCAGAAAACCTAAAAAGCAAAGGGAACCAAACCTAAACAAATTCCACACCCCAACTAAACTGCTAGCCTTAAAGACAGCCGAGAAAAAGAAACAGGAACTCTCTACAAGGTTGTAACCTGCAGCAGAGACTATCAGAGTAATTTCAGTATCTGTGTTAGATACTTGGTGTTCTTCACAGTATTTGCTACAGAAAGTAAGACAACACAACTCAGCAGCTGCAACCCCAGCTGGCATGCACCTTTAAAGAAGTCAAACTCATACACAAGACATACAAACACATCTGTAATCTGTGTAGACAATGGATCTTAAAGCAAAATGAACACTAGAGAACAGAATGGCATCTAAATGAACTAGACCATCTGCTCCTTTCCTTAAACCTAATTAGACAACCATCATTACATCACATATAAACCTCCAGTGCTACAACAATCCCCATTAAGATTAAAAATAATTATACAAGTACAATTTACCTTGTTATGTTAATAACAAGTGACTATCCAAAGTCTGTGGTCACTAAAGCTTGGAATACTAACTAGAATATTTTACACAGATGATAAACCATCTGCATACAACTCCAAGCACAAATGCATGTCATATACTAGGTACTTGTATGTATGTATTACTTTCCCACAGGCTCCAAAATACAACCAGATAATTAGAACCATCTACAGAACTAATCATCATAAATAGCAATTCCAACAGTTTAATTCCTGAGTGGATGCAGGTAAATATAATAATCTCTAAGGAAAAAGAGATTCTGTGGAGGAGTGGGGGGAATGGTGGTGTTTGTGTATTTATACACACACCCCAAGATATATGCTTTCAACTCAATTTAAACAGCCCATTTTCCAAGTCTTTGTGATTTTCAGATGTAATGCACTGCCCATTACTACTTTTTAGTTGTATTTATAATTTATTCAATCGCACATTAGTTGTGTTTTCACACTAGTAGCCTGACTATCATTTGAACACATTTCACATCGTGCCACCAGACAGATCATGCTCTCCTCTAGACTCTGTTTACTGCTTTGAAACACTGAAGGGGCAGAATTTAAGCAACAATAGCAGTACTTAGATCACAAAAAAGATGACCCATCAGTTTTAGCCCTAATACATTTCCAGCAAAAAGCGTCATAAAAAAGAATGGGAGATGGAGACATGGACCTACTCCAGAACAGCATGGAGAAGAAGCATGAAATGAACCAGCAGAACAAAGCTGCTCACTAACTCTAAAAATGAAAGGAAGACGACTTTTCAGGAGAAAAAAAATCCAAAACAACCCAGCTGGTTCAGGGAGCAAAGGAACAAGATATACTGGAAAACAGGAGGATTAAAGTTATCTGACACCAAGGTAAAAGTGTCTGAGCAAATGTCCAAAACAACCCACAATTTGGGGAGTTTATCAGGTGTGCATATATATATATGTGTGTGTATCTATATCTATCTATGTATATCTATATCTGTATCTTTATCTCCCCACCCCACTCCTACATTACTCAGCTTTCCTAATTTAGTTTCAAAGGCATAATTCAAAATGGCAAGGAAAACACGATCCTAGCGACTCGACTCCTTACAAAACACTGGTGAACTTTCCAGCTATTTCTCTGCAAAAAAACCTGAGTTGCCTTACTTTCTATAGAAAGATGACATTAAAGATACTGACTGATCAAAATTCAAGTTATTTAAGACACATTCCAATTACGTAAATACCAGTCTTCCAGAGTGAAGAACCCAATATAAAGTTAGATGCTATTCAACTGTATTCCAATCAAAAAGCAATTAACACACATCAAGTTTTCTAAGAGCCAGGTCCTCAATTCTATAATTCAGGTTCTATGAAAGGTAATCTGCCATTTGCTGACAAGCAGAGGTACTTAGTTCAAGAGTTATGCCAAACATGAGGACATTGGTGGGGGTGGGCTGGGTGGTTTCTGGATGGGAAATAGCATTTAATTTCATCTAAGTTTAAGTAAGAATTCATACCATGCTGGAATTTTAAATGCAAACATTTTAACTAAACATTTCCCACCACCACCATACTATATTCCAATTTTTTTCCTAGTAAAAGTATCTACATCAACTTTTCAATCATTTCTTGTTCAAAAAATTCAGATCTTCAGAGTCAACTCAAACCCTACAATACTGGTTTTTAAACCTTCATATTTCTAAAACTACAATTATATACACCAAGGTAGTAGATGCATAAATTTAAGATGCAGTACGCAAGTGCTAGCAAAAAATAAAAATCAACTTTCTATGTAGCAAATAGGAGAGACAAAAAGCAAAGATAGGCTGTTACCATCAAAACAGACCAGGATGTAAAACATGGATGACCTAGTGCTATTCTCTGAGCCAAGTTCAACATTTCTACAAGCAAGTGTGTCAAAATCAACATACCAAAATGTGCTGAACCACTGCTACTTTTACTTTGTATAGAGGTACTGCATGTCTGGGTCCCGGGTTGTGCTGTGCCTGTTCGACTGACACCCCTGTATAATTTCCTACAGGAGAGTTCATCATTGTCACTGTCATGTAGGGATGGTGTCCGAGGCCTAAAATGGCGCCATCTACATGATTTGATATTGACTAGTATCTGACTGAGGTCTTTCGAGAACGATTTGTCCGAGGTATTTGTTTCTGAGGTATTGGCAAATTGACTGATTGAAGAGTGTGGTGATGAGGAAAACATTTCCAAATCCAGCTGATGAAATGCGTTATCGTAGTCTGAATGCGCTCGGTCTAGTAGCACCCTGAAAACAAGGGAACAATGCACAATTAGACAGTGGAAAGAAATTACCAAGGAAGTCAACAGTTTATCGTGGGTGCTTGGGGATGACCAAGAAATGGGAGTCAAAGAAACTACACAAAACTGTTCTAGAACAAGCAATCTCTCCTATTGGACACAGGATGCATGATTACACATTATTTTACTATACATACCATGTTTAGGTTTCTCTTTGCAGGTGTATTCTACCTTTTAGTGTTTGTACAGCTGAGGAACATGTCATGTATGTATTAAAATGGACTGGAAGATAGGATTCCACAGTGCAAAGAAAAAAAACAACCTAAGAATAATACTATAATATTCAAATGCCCTCCTAAAGTAACTTCAGTACAAAAGCCTTCCTCTCATATATACTAAATATATCTACAACCACTCCAGAGCAGAGTGGATGCCACACATTGACTTCCAAATCCCCTTGCAAAATGCTAAGAGAATTTAGCTCTCATTCTGTTTTGCTGATACCTCAATCTGACTTGGTAATGTGTGAAGAGGTTCAAGGCATTCATTTGAAAGCAAAATTACATCCCTGCATTTTTCAAAATTAAAATTTAATACCAGTGTAGCATTTTCTTTAAAAACATCATACAGTATTTAAGGAATAGCATTTATACCCTGAACAATCTATACATTGTTTTCAATAAAGATGCTCTGGGTATTTTGCTTTCAGGCAAGTCCTTAATTCTTTGGTATTTTTGACAATGTTTGAAAATTAACAGTTATTGTGAATATTCCTCCCAAAATTCTCCTCTGCAACTGCAAACTACAAAATATGGTCCAAAATCAGAAAAGTATGATTTTTGCTCTTTTTGAACACCGTTATTTGAAGACAACTATATAAATCATATAAATACAAACCATCAGTTACAACTGAAAACATGCACGTATTTTCATCTGAGAACTTGGGAGTACCAGCAATAAAAAACTCTAAAAACACTTAAGAAAAATTATTATAAGTGGCTTTCACTACTGCCAAGTAAAAATGGAGACATTAATCAGCTAAGGAAATTTGTATCTAATACAAGTAGTTAAAAAGTCAGTCCCTCTGATGTCTCCACTTTTGAGTTTGTTGGGTTTGGTCTTTGTTTCGGGTGTGTTGTCTTTTTGTTTGCGTTGGGTTTTTTTTCCCCCCTCTTTAAAAGATGTCTTACTGATTTTAGTTTTGAGGGGGTTTTTTTGTTGTCTTGTGTTTCCTTCAGTTCATTTTTAAAACCAGCAACAATCATGCAGCACTTACCTTCCACCACGACCGACCCGTCTTCGTGCAAACCCAATACACCTCTGTGGTACAGTGAGGGTGGTTAAGCAGTATCTGTAACGCACATCTCCTAATCTTCCCTCTTTAGGGCTACTCCATGGCCAGTTGCCAGGTTGGTCTAAATGAGGCTTAAAAGAATTTTCAACAATTAAACACAAGATGTTTTCTCACAACAATGCTCTGTTTTATGACACACAAGGAAATTCTACTTACAGCATAGTACTGACAGCCTGCTTTCCTACGGAAGGCGAAAGGACCATCGGGATCATTTTCTTCCTCAGCCTCTGAAGAGCCAGACAAAACCTTTAAAGAAGCAGGGAGACATGGGGTGGGTGTGTGAGGAGAGATACTAGTAAATTCATGAGTTTTACTTCTATTCTTTCTCCAATAGTAGTGTAGAACTCTAGACGTCCTACCTGTGAGAGAGGTTCTTCATCTGAGCTAGGAAAATCATACTGATTCAAATCTTTAGCATTAAAGACTGGCAGTGCAGGACTTGTCTGTTGAGGAGTAGCAGCAGACGAAGGTAAGACTTTTGGCTTCTTCTCATACTTTCTTTTGGGTCTAATAACATCAGGTTTATCTTGCTGTAAGAAAAAAAAAAGGCACCATAAAATTACATACACAAGCAAGAAAGATTTAAACAGAACTTTTAGAAAACTCCTGTGTAAGCAAGTTAGAAGTGAACTAATCTCTCCACCATCTTGATAGCAACACAAGCAGTTATTTAATGACTATGTGTGTTTCATTTCCAGTAACAGAAATGTGTAACCAATAAGGTGGAATTCAAGCACTGTTTGCTCAGTCTGTGATAGATAAAAACACTAGTGGTTAAGATAGCAGAACTACTTCGGAGAAGTAGACTAAAATATATACAATTATCTCCTGAGACATCATTTTTATTGTCTAACGTTTTATACTAATAGGCACTTATGCAGTGTTAGGGAATTAACAAGTACCAAACAATGTTTTAAAAGCAAAAAGACTTCTCAAAGACACCTAGAATCTCAGACAAGCCTTTAAAAATTCAACACATTTCCCCGTACTATATAAAGTCAAGTTTAAGTTCTCCCAAGTTTCTAAGAAAACAGGTTATTTTTCAAGCAGTGAGACACAGCATCCCTAACAGGTAAGTACACTCCAGATATCTCAGTTAAACACTCTTACAATGCTCTACTGTCAATGGAAGTATGCGCTGATTCGAGCCACCTTGTCAGATTCAGAACAGCCTTTGGACATTCTTCAGATATAAGAAGTCCTTGTTTAAAATTCAAAGCCTAACCCAGGAGAAATACTGAGGTATCAACCTATTTAATATGCTCAGTTGTTGGCACTGTAGCTATACTTTGTATGATACAATTAAAGCCTGCAGGAGTAGTACTGCTGGGCAACTTTCTGTATCAGGTAACATTAACTGATATTTAAATACAAAACTAGACAAAGATATATAGCATGCTGAGAACATCAGTGGATCATATTTAAAAATAAAACTAAAACCAACCCTCCAGATTAAAATAGCTACATGAATTTAGAAGAAGATATAGGTTCTACGTCATTAGTACTGTATTTGTCCAATATCTAAGTAATAAATATAATTTTGTTCAAGGTATCCTAACTTTGTGGACAATATTAGAGGAAAAGTGCTTCTGTTCCCCAGAACAGGAACATAATTGTCTGTGTCCTTGTCTGTAATTAACCTATACTTTATCCCTGTCTTGAGGAAAGCCAGTAGTCTATTACCATCATAACTCCAACAGAACAAAGTCTTTTATTCCAATTGCAGCTTTGCTAGTCTATTTCCAGCTTCAAAACCTTCTCCCTCCTCCCATCCTAAAATGCTGTATGTTGCACATGTAACAGCATGAACTAGTAACTCTGTTACTGGCATTACTCACTTTAACTTTATATTCTTTGAGTTCCATAGCGTCTTGGTGTTTAAAAGGACTGCTGTTAGTCACAGGAATGATGGGAACAGCATAGGTAGGTTTAATTGGTTGCCGCTGTGCCATGACCTCAGACATGATCTCTCCACTGTAGTCACCCAAATTATACCTGAAATCAGAATTAAGAGTAATTTTTGGTTTTGTTGGAACATTTACAATGAGTATCTGGTAAAAAAATTGTGCAACACAATAATACTTGCAACTTAGGTATGTCTAGGATGACAGCAAGAAGTACAGAAAGTGCTGTTCCAGGAAAGGAGACTAATAACATGACTAATTCTGACAAACAAATAAAAGGATAACTACCCTGTAAAACATCTCCAGAAGTTAACAATAAAGGAAAGAAGCCGAAACTAGAAAAACAGGAGAAGATCCCCTCCCACTGAAGGACAGGTACCATTAAAAAAATATACATTTACAACCCAAAAGGTTTTAAAGTAAGGCAGAGTGCATACTCATCAATCTTTTGTGTTATGAAATAGTTTCACAACAAACAGATCCATGAAACATAATACATTTCAATTACTGTGGAAAGTGCTGAGTTGAAGTGCAGTTTTCCACTCTGAGGGGGGGGCATTAGAGTCTTTCCTCTATTCAACAGCTTATTGTCTTGAAAAAGCTCCTGGAATAGATTCCTCCCCCTCTATGTCTACTGAAAATGATCAGGGCTTAGAAAAATGTGCCCTGGTAGAGATACTCAACTTGTTTCCCTAAGAAGCCAGACTAGAAAGTCAGCTTTAGAGCTTTAAAATTCTGACTTAATACATTTGTTTTCAAACATGCATGCTTAAGCTAGAGAGGTCTATTCAGATTGTAAGTATCAACCTACAGCAGAACTCTACACTGCAAATGTGATTCTCAGTCGATTGGGAAAGTGACAGTTGACAGAGCAGAGCATTTGGTCTTCAGCACAGCTGACAGAAGCACTAGTTGGGAGATAAATCTCAGAACAACATTTCATACTATACAAAATGCTTATTTGGTTTTTCTCAAGAGGCTATTAAATCAAGCTTTGCTACAAAAAAAACAAAACAGTGATAATGAAGCAAAACAAGAATGGCAATGATTGGAAATGGCCTTAAAATTAATTGAGATATCCTTAATCTACATATTTAACACATTTTCAAACGAATTTACCTGAAACTATGATCTCTCTTCCTGTATATTTATGATATATACATAACATACACTTGAATACACACAGACATGTAACACCACAATGCAGGTTAGTGTGACAAGTCACTTTTCCATAATAAGCAACTTCCTAACATTTTATTTTGCTCTCTATAGCCATAGATAAAAAGGTGCTTAAGTGTGGAAAAGTCTAAATACTCACTTAAAAATCTCTCACTCCTAAGTATTTGTGGGAATCTGAATACAAAGTAGTTTCCAAAGCGTTCTGCAGTATGTTTTCAATCAACATTACCTCTTTTCCATAATTTCCAGTGTTAAATGCAGCAACTCTCTCTTGCTTTTTTCCCTCCTCTTTATCATCTCCAGGATAGTTACTGCACGACTCAGATCTCGACGCAGCTTAAGCATCTTCTCATAAGATGCTTCATCATTCTTTCGATTCTGTAGATAAATAGTGTATGTTTCCCCACATCATTTAGGTTCAATAATCTGAATTACAGTTCCAAGTACTTAGCATACAAACAAATTTACATGCTAAAACAAAGAGAAGCATGTGCATGTTATCAATGAGCTACAATTTACCAACAGTATTAGTAGGTGTAGCAGAAGACTTAGTGGAAAAAAATGATTAAAAATTGTCATTCAACAGCCAACCTAGAGTAGCTTATGTTTTTACCCTTGCAAATCAAACTAGAAAGAACAACCCAACTTTTATTGGTTTATACTACATAGCAGAGTTGTTCCTTTTCTGCTAGGGGTAGACAAAAGAGAAAGCAGAGGGAGGTACTGATCTACTCACTTTTCGTGTCTGCATTTTTTCTGTTCGTCTTCTAAAAGCAACGTAAGGGTCATTGGTGCTAGAACCATCTCGCTTCTCTTGTTTCACTGCTGGGATAAGAGAGGGACCTCGACAGTTTTTCCTCTTTTTAATCCAGTACTCATACACTTCTCTGATCAATTCATCATCTTCCTTCAGCAACAGCTTGGCCTCTTGCAGGCTGACTGGCTAAATGTAAAACCCAGCATGTCACTTTCATATAGCAATGTATAGAGGGTGTATTTCAAACTCTTTATTCAAAGTACCGTTGTACCTGCTGACCGCTGCCCTTTTCTAGTCTGTCTATCATCTCCTCAAATTGCAAAGGAGAGATGTCCATTCTTTTCTTCAACTTATTCACAAAGATCTCATCTTCTGAATCCATGTCATAATCCGGCTGCTCAGCATCCAAACTAAAAGCTAAATGACACAGTAAAAAAAAGTTATATTACTAGACATGTTTTGTTCTGATAGCAATCTGAAGTACATATCAGATTCTTCTGAAGACAAAATCAAATTGTCTGTCTGAATGTTGAAGTAACACTACTTATAAATGATAACTAGTTTTTTTTCTTGGAAAAAAAATAATCACACATTAAAAATCAGGAATAAGAGCTGGTATCTATTTGACTGTGCTTTTGTTAACCAGTGAGAGCTTACTAGTGGCCTTCAACCTCACTGTTTTCAGCAAGGAATTTTCAGATTGGTCAAAACTTTCACCACTGTCTAGTATTCTGTTGTTTTATAGATTGGATTATCAGAAGTTTATAGACTTCAGCCTAAATGCACTTTAAAGGTACTTCTACAAAAGTATGTGCAGACTGTATTACAGTGACCTCACACACATTCTCATCAATGATTTCTGTGATGTAGATGAGTCAGACTCAACTGGCCCAGCGTGGTTTACTCTGTGTACCAAGACATCTTCAAATCATGCCTCATTCTAAGAGACACGAATTTCTCCCCAAGTGCACAGTTAGAAACACACTCTAAAAAGCATCACCTACTTTTAACAAATAAATAGAATACAGTGCAGCTGAAAAATCATCATTTCAGCTGTTAGACCACTAAATAAGAAAAAGAATGATAAAGTGTAACACCTTAATATCAGCATAAAATACTCCTAGTGTTTGTCTCTATTTGCTTATGAGCAGAACAATATGTTCTAATGTACCTGATCTTCCATCTGATCCAGTCAGTTGATTTCCCTGCTCAATGCATGGGAGGGGGCTGGATTAGATGACCTTTAAAATTCTGTTCTAATCCAAACTATTCTATACTTCTAATACTGTAAGCCATCACAGAAGTGCAGGCTGATATAGCAGCCTAACATTTAACCAAAGTTAATTAGGCATGAGATTCATTTACATAGCACAGATACTACTTTTAAATTCTAATTACACCACGCAACAGAACTCTGCAACATATTCTATTTTTCATAATGTTATCTGAATTAATGTGGTGCTCACATAAAGGGCCACATCCATACAGAATAGCTGCCATCTTCCAACAAAAACAAAATCCCAACACATTTGCAAGTGATCTGTGATATTAAAAAAACATCTACTTTTTAGATGTGGAACACTTCCATTCAGGCATAGGCAAACACTACTACTACGATTTATTACTTCTGCTTGACTTCCCAGTCCACTCCTTTTATCATGGTTAAGCTTCAGGGAACAGATATTCCATTTCTTAAACTATGTATTATATACACTCCTCTAAGTAGATTTGTGTCTGTCCTTGCTAACAAACTAAATCTACCTGCATGCTGAAACTACTGAGTGTTACAGATGGCAGAAATACGTCTTTGAGCTTGAAGTATTAACAAAAGAGCCACAGACTCACAAAGTACATCTATCTACTTCCTGATCAAGAACTAAATATACCTCTTCAGTAAGAACTATGAACCACTAGCAAAATGAAGTTCTCAGTGTAGACGTCAATGAATGAGTTACTTTACTCACGCTGTATGTGAATCAGCTGCTTTGGCATTTTAAATTCTCCAGGATATATAGATTCATAGTATGCAATGTTACTTTCTGCTTCTGGAACCGGTATAACCATGTTATCCCTCTTCTCTCCATAGACTTGTTGTGCTGAGATAGCCCGCTGGAGATGATGTTCCTAGAAACAGAAGTCATCAAGATAAATGTTGGAGAAAACATTTTCAGAACTTGGACTTTACAAGTTGAAGAAGTTTGTTTCTTTGCAAGTGTTTGTATTCCAAATCCCTGAGATCAGACCTAAGAAATCGATAGCGTGCCCTTGACTCAAAACGCACTCCACAAACTAGAAGGTTTTTCCAATAGGTGGAGCTCTCCCTCTTACACAATCACACATAACATTTCACTTACTAAACTTAGAAAGTCAAGCTGCATGTTCTTGGCACACCAAGCTAGATAAATCCATCTTTACATATTTTTGGAGATACACTTAAGATCGATTAGTTATACAGATTATAACAGGTAGCTGCAGACAGATGCTCAACTCTGGTATTAATTCTGTAATTGCTATGGCCATTTATTAGCAGTGATGTCAGAAAACAGAAATGAGGCCTGTGATCATATCCTATTAACAAGCAACTGTTTTTAACCAGACAGTAAATGATTCCAAAAGATATTCTTGTTTATCGCAATGCTTTTCATGATCCTCTTTTTTCCCCCTCCTAGTCTGTCAAATAAAGTTTAGGATGAAACTCCAAACCATGCTCACTGAGGACAGAATCTGCAACTGTTTTTCAAGCTTAAAGGTAAGTTACATTTATATCTGCTACTACAGTAACATTATGAATTCTAGTAACTTTCTAATGCTACTATTCAAATGCATTCCATCTTTCTGTGGTGCTGTCAACATGGTAAACATTGTCAGCAGAATTCATACAGGTACCAACAAAACCCGAAGAGCAAGATGTGTGTACATATAGAAATGATTTCCAGAGAGTACAACACAGTATTATTTCCTTAGTACCAAAAGCTGGTTTCTTAAGCTTCTATACTGTTCCTTCTGAGATGATCAGTAAACCAGTGGTACATCAGTTGTGCCAACACAGCTATCAGCAAGATGCTATAAAATACATCACTGAAATACTCAACACAGGAACCAGAGTGAAAGAGTAGCAGGGATAACTGGCTGTAATGTCAAAGTAAAAATGTATCAACGTTCATCTGTATGATTTTTGTCTGTATGCCTGTTCAGTACAATAAAGGGAATTACCATCATCTGTCTAAACTGTAAAAAAACAAACAAAAACAAAACCAACCACCCTGTTCCAAGGTGTAATTCTGCTGCAAGAACTCACAGGATTTTAGCCTACCTTTGGAATTAAGCTTTATTTCCACAGTCAATACTTATTTCCTGACCGGCTTCAGTAACAAGTATTTAAAGAAATCCCAATAATATTCTTGAAACAGAAGCAAAAATCACAGTCCTGACTTCTAACCCAACTACAAATATACTTGGTATCATTGCAGAGAATGTTAGTAGATCCACATACTACGAAAGCAACTGGATAGAAGTTCCTTCACTGAAACAGATAAACTTATCTGCTGTTCAGATCTGTTTCAATTCATCACAAGAGACACTCCGCTAAATAGAAGAAAATAAACAGACAATGCAACAGGCACCAAGTTCTCACTTATTTGGACAGAAATTAGCAACAGTGACTTCGCCCTCAACTTCAAAATCTCAGCTGGTGGCTCAGAACATCTCTCTTCTCTCATAATATGTATAATCAGGTGTGACCAATAACTCTGGAAACACTCACTCATTTTTAACATGACAGCACATTCAGGGTCTACAGTTAACCAACCTACTAGAGCTTACAGTTTCTATTTTACAGTCATTCTTCATTGTCTTTGCACAGCTGTTTACCCCCACCCAAATGCAACACCTAAACATCTAAAACCTTAAAAATGCAGAGGTTTCTTCAGTTTTTCAAAAAGATTCCGAATTCCTAATTAAACACACTGGCTGCCCTTCATACTATCTTGATTTAATGTGCAGGTGCTGTAGTCCAAGTCATTCCTGGAAACACCAACAAGCATTTAAAGATAGACCTCTTCAGAAATGTAACAGATCTTTTTCACTTTGACTATTCATCCATTTCCAGATATAGTTTTCTAATCAGACATATTTCTACTAGACAACATTTTCCATACTGTTTCTGTTCATTGCATAACAGAGCTGAATTAAAAAGCCTTTTTTTAGAAGTCAAGATGCAACTACCCACCAAGTTCCTTTCCAACCAGGCTGGATTAACTGAGGTTTGTTCTTGAAAAACTCTTCTCGGTTGTTCACAAAAAGATTTGCATTTTCCAGATGATTACTGGGGCCAAATAATTTACATTATCCATATTACTCTAGGAACTGCTGTAAAAAGATAGCTTGTTACCCTCTAGCTCCCTTCTTTGTTGATTCAACAGACTGTTAGAACCGAATCCACAGAAAGTCAACTCTCTCCTGTTACTTCCCCTTAAAACAATTAGAATCAATTATTCTTCTGACAAATTAGCTCCCTGAACTGTCAAGCTGGGTGAGGCAGTGGAAGGAGGAGAAGAAAGATGATTCCCTTTGGTAGCAGCTATTAAACTATCTTAGCTGCATCAGTAAATAAAAAAACATCCCTTTAAAACTAATACCAAAATGCAAAGAAGAGTTCTTCCTCCTATAATTATTTATAGAATATTCTCCTCCTATTCTACACATTCATTGCTAGATGGATCTCACCTTGTTCCTCCTTTTGAGGTAAATCTATCGTGTTCACATATTGTTCCTATTCAGCAGTTTCTGCTTTCAGTGCATTCAGATTTCTGTGTTAATATATCTTTCTTACTGCAATTACATTGGAATAGCTGCAGTAGTCTTACAACTTAGGAACAAAAGAGCCTTAGAGCTGTTTCTTCCCTCTCTCTCAACTTGCTTCTCCTGGACCTTTCACATATCCCGTTTCATAGCGTGTACTTACTGAAGCTAGCTCATTCTCATTGAAACTGCCTTCCACTTTAAATTTAACTATTTTCAACCTATTAGGCTTAAATCCAGAAAAACTTCCTTCTTCAGTTGCTTTCTCTGCCCGACATAGAAAACTACCAGAAATACAACTTTGGGAGTTGGTTGTGCTGTGAGGCTAAATTGATCCAGTACTTTCAGAATTACAGTACTTCAATCCTTGTACTAATGTTCACCCAAAGTTGTGTTTAAAGCTATTCATAGTTCACCTAAAACCTAAAAATCTGCTTGCTCTTCCCCTCCCCCAGTTGATTTTCCATCAGATTACCTTCCTACACTAGCTCATCACACGGTCAGACAATTCCAGAGATGCAGCAGGAGCACTCAGCCCAGCAACAGAGGGTATCTCAGTAAAAAAGCAGTTTCATCACTTCTTGCAACACTCAACCAGTAACCTGAAACTGCACCTTATTCCACCCTCTATATTCCTGTCCAGAAAAGTACTGGGACAGTCACAATTCCAACACTTATGAGATTGCCCTGTTAACTGGTTAAACACCTTCCTCCTCTAGAAATTTTCCTCTAAATAGTCTACGGGAAAAGCCACTGAAACTGCAATCCTTCTGACCACCCAGAATGCAGCAAGACATGATGTACCGAAGAGATTTCCTAAGCAAAACTGTATCTCGATGCTATTCTTTATTCCGTAGCCTAAAGCAAACTGACAGCAACAAAGGCAACAGGGAAAGTAGGACACAGCAGAGCAGCTCTCATTGCTGTGGGAAGGGATTAGAACTTTTGTTCAGTTCTGCTCTGAGGGGCAACAGGACCTCTCCCAACTAATGCAAGGACAGAGGTGAAATTCTTCAAAACAAGTTTAGTACTTGCATACTTGTTGCATTTCTAGCACACTGCACTTAAAAAAACCCCTGAATTACAATAAATTACACAGAAGAAAGGTACAATTGTGGTTCAACCTGACTACAAGGAGGCACTCTTGCCCCTAAGCCAGAAACAAGAAATATAACAACTGAAAGGAACTACTTCCCTTCTTCACATTTTGATACTTGCTAAGCTTTTGGCAACATGACCCATGGATTCCAAGCTGGTTACAGTTCTGCAAAGAAAAGTGGCACTGACAGCACAAAGATGTCAGACAAAATATTTACTCTGCAGTACACTTTGTAGACTATATTCAAAGTAAGTTAGCCACAACACAGGGCATTAAAAGAGAAGTAACATAATCCTGTCATTAACAGTTCAACAAACCATTTTAGGAAGTCAACTGAAAAAAAAAAAAGGTCACTGCAGGAGCAATGAATGCATCTTCTTCAGAAGGAACAATCCATTGTTTTGACTGCATGTTTCCTCTATTTCTCAAAATTATTCCAGGACTCTTGAAAGACCTAACTTAAGATATGTTTGCTTACAGAAGTGACCAAAACAGCCAACTCTCAACTCCAGTGTACAGAGCAGAGCAGAAAGTCTCCAAGATCTCAAAGCCTAGTCTATGGAAGGGAATGCTCTCTGTTGGTGGAGGCAAAAGATGGGATGGTTGAGGAGGTCACACACAGTAAGTGGTACTTATAAAAAAGGACACAGGAGCAAGTTCAAGTCTGTGCACAAAAGGACACTACAATTGATTCTGTTGTTACTGGGAACCATGTGAAACCACTGCCCATCTACCAGTCTCTGCAGACCTGCTGATTTACATCAGTATGACTGGGAAGAATCCTCTCACATCCATCCCTCACCTGACGTAATTGCTTTCCAAAGTTACCACCTCACAGCTCACATTGTAAGGTACAAGAACTAAAAAGGGTACCACTTTCAACAGGTAGCTGTCAAGAAGTACTAGGTTCACAACAGTTATGCTAAAAGAACCGAGACAGAAACAAGGACATACAAGTCTACAAACTTCCAGATCTGTGGGTTTAAAACACACATTTTACCTTTTAGGAATATCTGATGCAAAATTCTTTCAGAAAAAAACTAAACACCCAAGGAGAAGCCAACAAATCTGCAGCTCATGTTAAAACACAAACACATTACAATTAGGACTCATCCAGAGGTGATGAACCGGTGCATTTGCAACCTAATACCAGACTAAAGTAAAGATTTGTGGCTGCTAACCTCACAGTGGCAATACTGTTCCTACACCAAGGTTATCTCACATCAGTAACATTTACTGGTGGAACAACACTGGAGGACAACACGAGTTGCTAGTAGATCTGGCTGCACAACTCATTCCGTAACGCATCATAGGGACTACTTTGTGACCAACTGCACTCACATCACTTCCCAACCTCCCCCTCTCCTTGGCTCTGTGAGCTGTGGGATATGTATCTTGTCTCTCAGCCATATGAGGATCTCTGTAGCCTGCATGGTCAGGGAAGGTGGCCTCTTTTGGAAGGTTAATGCTCAATCTACTCTAAAGGACATGTGCCCATAGACTCAACCCAGTAAATCTGTGCACATAGGAGACAAAAACGAGTAAAACAACCCAACTGGCTCATTCTCTTCACCAATGGGATGATATTCAAAAAAGGCAAGTGCTGGGTCCTGCACCTGTCTCACAACAACCCCATTCAACACTACAAGCTTGGAACAGAGTGGCTGGAAATCTGCCAGCAGAATAGGATCTGAATTTTGATGCATTTATCCTTCTCTTGCGACTAGTAGTATACATGGACACAGAGTTGCCTGAAGATTCACCCAAACCACATGGCTGTAGATCTTTTCTGAGGCTGACATCATCTCTCAATGCAGAAGAGATTGTTTTTCTTATTATAGCAAAGCATTAAACTTTCCATTCATATTCTAAACATGAAAAAAACCTATGGAGATCACTTCTGTTAATCAACTGATGCCAGTGTCCTGAGCAGTCAATTAAGAAGGATTCCAGTTTAATTACTGTAATAACTAGATCACTGCTACAAATGCCAACTTTGAAGAGCTGCATAGGCTTAAATAGCAACTGCTCAGCGAAAATGGGTCTAATTTACTTATAAAAATGTGTGGGTTTGTAATTAATAGATTATCAAGAAACCTTGGTAATTATTAAGCTTTTTATCTGGAACACTAGTTAGAAATGAGGTCTGCCACACCACCTTGAGCATCACAATTAACTGCTTTCCCTATGTTCAAACTAGACACTTCTAAGAGCATACAAGGAGTCTGCCCTTTTCTTGGAAAAATCTTGCTTCCATATTCATGGACTTCCAGCAGCAAGTTAATTTGCAATTTCTGGGAATTTTTTACTTGCAGTTCTTATTCAGTAAATGATGGTACGGAGGTAGAGGATACACAGGGCATTTGACCCAGAAATCTAACATTAGTGCTAGAGATCATGACAGCGCTAGCAAAAAATGGAGAGTGATTTGCTGTCCTGTTACCAGAAGACTGAAAAGAAATTAAGTTTTGTATTTTAAATGACTGTGGAAAACAGGTAGAGATGAAGAAATAAATGAGATTGGCTCAAGACATGCCAGAGAGGATAACACACGATCTAGGAACCCTGGGAATCAGGAAAACTCTAGTATTTAACACATACATCAATTATACAGTGTAGTTTACAAACAGAATTTAACACCTCCATCTTCCCAGGCACAGGTCAAACTGACTTGCCTGCTTGCCAAATCATCACCAAACTACAGGCTTTCAGATCCACAGGACTCAGCCTCAGTTTTGAAGTATCTGGTTTAGGAATTGCTAACAGCTCAATACTAGAAGGATGAGCTATCCCATCTCCTCAGCATTGGTAATGACCACAAAAATTCCCCACCTCTTCCTCTTTAATCACCTTAGCTCTCACAGAACTCCTCAGCCTATGCAGCCCTGTAACCCACAGAGCGGAGGGGAGCTATGCTTAAGCAACTTTTCTGCTGTGAGCTAAACCAGTTCACAGATGGGGAATGTGAAGATCAAGGCAAGTTTAAGAAAACAGTGGAACTGCCTCTTTTCAATCCTAACGTACTTCAACCCATCTCATGCAACTTTGCTACACAGCCACACTTCCTAAGATTCCAGACTTAACAGCAAACCTGTCTAAGTTCCCCTTCCTTACCACAGCCCACTGTTCCAGCGGTATCACTGTCATTTTTGAGACTGCAATACATCATAACTATTTCAGTAATCTGTATTTAACAGAATATTGTTTATTAATTAAATGCCCCTAAATAAAGGATTCTAGAGGGCACATTAAGACACTAATATATTTAAGTAGTCCAGTGCATGACCTCCATGCTGAAATAAGATTGCAGCACAAGAATACAGCTTTCAGGATACTATCTACAGCAGAAAGATAACAACCCTTAGAATTCAGCCTTTCCTTAGCAGAGGTTTCAGCTATAAAGCCATTTAGGAAAGCCTGAATAAATCTTTATAGCAAAATTGTTTTCCTCTTGTATAGGGAAAACGAAAGTGGAACTTCAAGATCATTTCATCAGTTGGACCGTAATAAAATTGTACCAAGTTCCCAAGTTAAGATAGATGCAGCAAAATCTTGTTGCTTAAATATGACTGTGCAACAGTAATAGTGCAAAAAAACTAAAAAAAAACAAACAAAAAAATTTTGTATGGCAAAAGCTGCATACTTGGATTCCAGCATTTCTGTTACAGAGACTTGATACTACTGTAACAGTACTGAGCATGGATAAAAACAAACAAAATCAATCCAGTATCATCTGAATAACTATTAACATGGTAGCCCAACTTCACAGCAAACCCATTTCTATTCTCTTTCAATATTCTTCTGACCAATACTAACATGCAGATGCACACAGGGTTGTGTGTTCCAACACAGAGTGCCTCAACTCTGTTACGGGTCACAGTAGAAAACCTTACACAGCACTAGGTGAAGTTATAAATCCACATTTAGATAGATAACAAGACTCCATAAGAAGTCAACTGAGTTGGGGTGAAATTTTATGCAACATTTCTCTTCAAGTTTTCTATGTCAACTATGGGGAAACCCCAGACCTGTCACTCCTTCCAAATGAGTTCTTTCCAAACATCCTCATTAAACCAACCCCTTTTCCTTTGCAGTTAAAGCATCTCTCAATATGAAGCCATTCATCAACCTGGCATCAGTACAGAAATCAAGACAGATGAGGAAAACACAAGGCAAGGGAATAAAGCTGTAACCCAGTCTGAGGACCACCTCTGTCTTTCCAGTATTAGTCTACTGAAGGCTTAAAAACATTCCCTTCCACAGGCCAGACTGAACTGCAGAGATTAACACCTTCCCAGATCTACACATGCTCAAGTATTTTGAAGGGAAAACAAGTCTAAGAACAAGATTTGGTTTCTTTTCTTCAGTACAGTAAAGTTTCATTATCTCAAGCAGTCATTCACATTTAAATACTAACAGAACTTGACTGACATTTATACTGATCATTTTATAGTATTCAAGTTATGTGGAGACAGCAAAATATCAAAACCATTTTCAAGCAAACAAAGTACCAACATCTGTCCAAGTTTGCTCATTCATGAGTTAAGGTTCTGCAGTTCATGCCAGACAACAAAAGACAAGTTTGCTGTAATGATCTAAACACCTTTTAAAAAGTCACATGCGCGTTCTGAGGAGTGGCTGAGGGAACTGGAGTTATTTAGTCTGGAGAAAAGTAGGCTTGGGGGGGACCTTATTGCTTCCTACAACTATCTGAAAGGAGGCTGGAGTGAGGTGGGACAATCTCTTCTCCCACGTAACGAGTGATAAGACAAAAGGAAATGGCTTTGAGTTGTGCCAGGGGAGGTTCAGATTAGACATTTGGAAGAATTTTTTTCACTGACAGGGTTATAAAGCTTTGGAATAGGCTACCTGGGGAAGTGGTGGAATCACCATTCCTGGAAGAGTTTCAAAAATATGTAGATGTGGTGTGTGGGGGGATGGTTGAAGGACCAAAGACATGCCATGTATTCGGAGCTGAGTGAGCTGTAAACAGCTTTGAGGAAAACACGGCAAGGGACCTTGACAAGATAAGGGAGCCTGAGAAGAGAAACTTGCCTGGGAAGAAGAGTGGAAAAACATCTGGACTAGAACAACAAGGGGGCTGGGAAATGACAATGTAACCTGCTGCAGCTTATATGTGTTATCCAATCAATATACGACAAGTAGGCATAATTACTGCACATAGTATATACAGCCATAGTTTCGGTAATAAAGTGGAGCTTGAATGAGCAATCATATTGATTGTCGTTCTTTCTCCCACCGTGACGAGGCCCCACCACCAACAGTGGTGCTTGGGGACATGGCTTAGTGATGAGCATAGCAGTACTGGACACGATCTTGAAGATCTCATCATAATGATTTGATGAACTTAAAATACATTTCCCAAAGATTACACGACTCTGATGAGCCCATCCATGTATTTCAACCTGTAGATGTCAATCTCAGTTTGCAAACCTACTGTCCTGGTTTGCGCTAAAACAGAACAATCCTGTTCAGTGACTTTACTTTCCAGCTGCAGCTACTCTAACTAACTGTACTTTCCAAAGCTAGCAGCTTGCTTTTTACAGATAAGACCAAATGTTTTGGAATTATGGTCAAGGAATGGAATGCACCAAGGTCACCATTAGATCTTGTGTCCCACAAAGGGGATACAGAGCAAAGGCCTACACCTTTAGGGAGGAGCAGACAGTTCAAGTAACCCTGAAGTGACCAAGTGGGTACTCTATGCCATAAATGTCATATCCAATATAAATGGGGAAGAAGTTCCCACCTTCCCTCCTTCTCTCTGTCTTTGATGGCTGGCATCTAAGGAGAACTCTGCCCATCCATCATCTCTTCAATCCTGACCAAAGGTTCCAGAATCCAGCTCACCCTCACATTAGGCTATGGCCTGCTACTGGGCCTACTTCAGTACTGACTCAGTTACCAAAAAGGAGGATTTGGGGCTCACTTTTGGCTCTGTATATATTTGTAAATATTTTATTTCTATTATTTTACTAAAGTAGTTTTAGTTTTATTTTCCAATCCATAAATCTTCTCAGCTCTTTACTGCCAGATTTTGTTCCCTTCATGGGGTTGGAGGGGGCAAGGGGGCAAAAGACAGTGACTGCCACTCAGTTAGGGGGTCACCCCAGCCCCTAAACCATGACACCTACAGATTTAGACACTTCTCTTGATTTAGAATGAACACTGCTACATTTGAATGCATAAAGATGCCACCTGGAACTGAGACCTGTATAAAGCTGAAAGGCTCAGGCCACATACAAACCTTAAAGTTCCCTGATCAGTAAAAATGTTTTGAATGACAAAGTGCTGTATGCACTATGAGTCAGGCACCACCAAATCATTACTCTTTATAGGTCAGCTATTCTTGGTGCCTTATGATCTCCAAGTTTATTTAGATTGCCTTTTAAAAAAACACAAGACAGACTAGCATTTCAAACTCATGACCTTTTTAGGTGCAATTATGATCAAACTTGGGTTTAAGGTTGCTGTAAATATTAAACAAGACAAAGACAGTAAAGTCATATGGACACAGGGAGAAACAGAGAATGATCAGATGTGAATGGGAAATGTTTACAGTAAGGACAAACATTTCCTTAATGCTCATAAGCTCAATGCATTATAACTGTCACTGTTATTCTCTCTGTGCACGCAGTGAGAGTTAAGTGTCTGAGGGGGACAAAATAGGACTACTGAATCTGATTTACAAGGAGACAGCATCAATTAGTTCAGGCCACACTGACAATTTTAGCCCAGCCAAGTTTTTTGTTTTGTTTGGTTCTCCATCACACACACCACCACCTGCCATTAAGATGTATTTTAATACCTTTCACTTTCAAGTCAGTTTATGATCTGTATTTTAAAAAAAAAAAATCAACAACAAAAATCAACACAAAATTCCCTTCACTCATCATTGCACTAGTTACAACCTCTTCCCACAAAACAAATTAAGGACACCTAATTTCTCAATGAACTCATACATGTTACTTCCTCCACTTCTCATAGGCAGAAGTTGAATCCAAGCACAAAGCTGGCTGCTTCTCTGCCACATGTGCAGCTGCAGACTGTTAATGACTCTTAATGGGAAAATCCTGGCTACTCTGGAATAAGGTTACAGTGGTATAAATATCCATGATTTATTGTGCCTATATAATACGCATATTAATATACTGAAGTGTAATCAACATTTTAGAGACTGCACTGTGCCATTCCCCAATACTGAGTCCAAGAACACAGCCCACATATCAGCAGAGAAACTCATCTTCTGTATGTCAGAAAATACCCTATTCCACTAGACATCCTACCTCTCCCTCTCAAAACCTAGTGCCATGTAAACTACCAGAGGCTGCAAGTGAGATTTTGTACTTTGCATAAATTTATCATGTCCCTTCTGTGCAAGGACTATTTTAGCTATATTGCCATTAACAAGTGTATTTGTAGAAGTTTCTTTAGCACATTGTATCTTGAAAAACATCAAAAACTTCACATTCTTAGAGAACAAAATTCAGAGCTGCCTAGTATGTTATGCTTTTAAATTCTATTCACTACAGTCTCAGTTTCATGCTGCTTAACACATTAAATTGTTTGATCATTCTGTATGACTCCTACATTTTTTTCCCATGCTGAAAACAAAGGACTAAACAGTAGCTGATTCACAGAAAGCAAAATCAACATCATAATGTAAGGTGGCAAAAACCAGGGATAAATATCAAATGTGTTGTTAACAAGTAACTCTAACAGAGATTACAAAGTATTTGCCAGCCTGGTATCACAAAGAAGTCTCTGTGATACTAGGACCACCCTTAGGCCCCAATGCTGTGGGAGTAGGCAGTTTCCCTTGGGTTTATCAACATAACACCACTAAAATACGGGAAGTCAAGTCTTCAACTCTAATACTTGAAAGACCCAAAAGGTTTTTTTACATGCTTTTATTTCACATCTTTTGGTATTTCTGATTTCCTTACATAGGTTTCATTCCTTTCCCATTCATTACTCTTTATAGGTCAGATATTCTGGGTGCCTTATAGTCTCCATGTTTTTTTCGATCGCCTTTAAAAAACACAAGACAGACTAGCTAAGTTAAAGAGAACTACCCTATTAAGCACTGTTACCTATCCACAACACAGTGTATTCCTATTTCCTCAATCTGTTCAGTATTATGACAAAGATTTGACCAAGTAGTCGGCTCACTAACTGTAAGCCAAAGTAAGATGATGTTCTCTCCATCCCCAGAAATGATACTGCTGCCAAAAGACAGCTTAGGACCTCAAATACCAATTACACTTGTGCAGACAGTGCCATCTGCTAAAGTGGTGGGCTGACTTCCTTCAAATCCTCAGCAATAAATACTGTCTAACAATCTCAGGTACTGTGAATGCATAATTCATATTTAACAAGTGTGAAAGAGCAAAGAATTGAAACAATCCAGAGTACACTACTCCACTAGCATTTGGCTCCATGACTATCTGAAGAGAAATTACAGCTCAGCCTAATACATACATACACATTCACTCTCCTGTTAACAGTGGGAATAAACCACAAAACCAACACAAATATCCAGTACAAACATAGAATTAAACTGCACATACACTCCTGACCACAGTGCAAAACAGTCTGGCATAAGAGAATCTCTTCAGCAAATTTATTGCTGAATCTTCCCCTTCTCTATTAACTAAAAAAGGGCTTCTTATCCGTAGTTCTCTTGAGTACAGACCAACTAAGAGGTCAAACTTACGTCACTCAGAGACACAATGACACTCATGAGAAGATTAACACTGAAAAACATTCACATTTTTTCCCCCTAGAATATTATACCAGGGAGAAGGGATCAGCTCCTGCCCCTCCACTTCCCCTTGTGAGGAAGTCAGACAGCTAGGAGGTAACCCCTCAGTCTCCTCCAAGGAAGTGACTTTCGCTGTTCCTCATATGGCTTCCTCTCTAGACCCTTCACCATCTTGATGGCTGTCCTCTGGATGCTCTCCAACAACTTGATATCCCTCCTATGTGGTGATGCCTAAAACTACACACAATACTCAAGGTGAGGCCACACCTGTGCAAAGTAAAGTGGGACTATCACCTCCCTTGACCAGCTAACAATGCAATGCCTGATGCATCCCAAGGCATAGTTGGCCCTTTTGGCTGCCAGGGCATACTAATGACTCATGTTCAAGTTGCTGTCAACCAGAATCCCCAGACCCCTCTCTGCAGGGCTGCTCTCCAGCCTCTCATTCCACAATCTGGACATACACCCAGGGATCCCCATCCGAAGTACAGAATCCAGCACTTGCCCTTGTTAAACTTCATATGGTTGGTGATGGCTCAGTCCTCTAGTCTGCCCAGATCTCTCTGCAGGGCCTGTCTGCCTTTGAGTGTCAACACCAAAGTTACTTAGTATATCTTCCAGTCCTGCAGCCAAAGACTAGTAACCAGTCACCAGCCTGATGTAACCTCCTTTACTATAACTCTTTGCGCCTGACCCATTAGCCAGCTGTTCACACATCACATGAATTTGCTACCGTTAAGCAGATTCCTAAACACCTTCTCAAGGGAAGGCACTCCAGAGGAAATAACTCTCCTTCAGAGGAAGGCTGGGAAAATGAGCATGCAACGGAAAGTTCTCCAAGTCATTCTTATCCTACAGCTGTGGTAAAGTTTTTTTAGACAAAGGCATTTTATAAATGTGCATGTTTCACTAATTTTCCACGCACACTCTATTCACACTAACAAACTTTACATTGACCCAAAGAGGGAAGCTGGCTTACTTCAGTTTTGGTAGCTCAGGTTCTTGCCACTCATATGAACTGCAGGAAACAGTCTTGCCTATTGCCTTCAAGTTTGATAAAGTACATTAGTTGCTCGAGATGGACTGTGAATATTAAACTACATTTATTCCTAACAGTCTCATATTGTACCTGATCTACTTTAAGGCCACAGCATCTTCATCAGGAAGCAGAGTTAGCATATTAATATTAATCATAATTTTTTTCTAATAAAACAGAAGATAAACACCAAGAGAAGGGCAAACAATGTCATCATGTTTGGCAAAGAACATATGACAACAAAAAAAACTGCTTAAACAGAAGAATGCATAAATTTATCCATAGGCATCTGAAGGATTCAACAGTTTTACCAAAGTAACCCACTTAGAGGACTCCAGTAACTATACAGGATACAACAATTCTGCGGGGCTCAGACTCAAGCTGGCTCTCACCTGTAGTCTTACTCCTAAACCTTCCAATAAAGCCACCTTGTTTTAAAATCAGCTCTTTCCTGAGCTATATCTAGGTTACTGAATTGTAAATACTGTAAATCAGATCACAATACTGTAAAATAGGAACTGACTTCAGGAAGATTTTCTGTCTCCCTTTGCAGAATTCTTTTTCTTGTACTTTAAGTAGTGAGAGAAATTAACCATCAAAAAGGCACACAAGGCATGTCCTACTGAAATACTAATATAGGATTGGGGGTGGGGAAGCATAGATCTATCACACAGTTAAAAGCTGAATTTCTTAAGGAAATACATACATAAAGGCATAGGAAAAAACAGGAATGGAATTTTATCAACCCTGTTTGAAGAAGAACAGAGCTGGAGAACTTAAAACCACAAGAGAATGAAACATTTCAAGTAACTAAATCTTGGGAAATGCTTTACTGAGAGGTCAAACACTGGAATAGGCTACCCCAAGCCTGACAGTGTTTAAGTGGCATTTGGACAATGCCCTGAATAACATGCTTTAACTTTGCCAGCCTGGAGCTGGTCAAGCAGCTGGACTACAGGATAGATAGAATAGTCTATTCTACTACAGCTCTTCAAATTATAAACACAACAGGAACAGTAGCATGAAATATATATATAGGGCAGCCTTCACAACAAATCTCTCCCCTCAAATACAAGCTTGGTAAGTCTTTCAGGCAAATTACAAGATCTCTAATTAATTTATATTTATAACTAGCAAGGAACAACCTTGAAGTCATGAAATTAATATAAAAAGTATGAATGTGAACGGATGTTGGAAAGCAATACTTTCTAACAACACCCTCTTGAAAGGTTCCAATTCAAAAAGCAAAAATTTCTGAACTCATGATTAAACAGAAAGGAAACAAATCTTTAAGAGTGGTACTTAAACCTTAAGAGGATAGTTTCCTCTCCTACTGAAACTATCTGTGCTTGAACAGACTAACAGACCAGGAAGTTTTCAAATTTTCATTCCATCCTTAGTTCTTGCAATTCACCTTCACCTAGTTCTTTAACCAGAAAGGTCCTCCCAAAATAAGGTTAGTCCTTCAACGTAAAAACAGCTGAATACACAGAAGTACACATACACTGGTGGGAGGGAGAGCATACATAAAGGCTAATTAAACAGGAAAAGGATATATATATAAAAGCACAGCCAGTGTTTTTATGCAGATACATCAGTTATTTGATGCATTCCTTGATACTAAAGCTAGTTTTTCCTCTTACAAGTGGTAAGTGAAAATGAAGTGGAAAAAGAACAAATTATTACGTGTATCTAAGGGCAGCAAATTACAGTACTGTTCTAGCAGAGCAGACTACCACACACAAACACAATCCGTTAAAAGAAACACTTGAAAAAGTAGTGTATTAACATACAGGTATTCAAAATTCACATTGAATACCCTTTACAAGTTGATACTGAAGTAACTGCACCTACATTTCTGAGGATTACCACCATATAATTACGTAACAATTACTGAGACTGCAACAACCGAAGTAGCTTACTCAAAGAAAACATTAGCAATTTAATGGCTTGCCACACTGGACTTTTTTTTTCCTGCCTGAAACAAATTAATACTAGGTAGATTTCTGGTAGGTTCCTGTGAACAATTTTTAAAAGTATGGAATAAAATACATACAGCATGTTAGCTATTAAAATCAAGAGAAAAATAACGTCACTTCACTCTGATCCTTAACCATTAAGGTTATTAAATCACTGCCCTTTCCGATTACTAATGTTATTAATTTTTCACTTTATACAATTCATCCTTTGCTGAACTCCATTATATGAGAGATCAAATCAGTAAAACAGGAAAATAACCTTATGGGGCTCCTCCTTAAGACAGGCTGTGAAACTCCTAGGAAGTAAAGTCTTTCCGTAACAGCCAGGCCTTAAAATGACTTAGTTTATTCTGACGTAAGCGCCTCTAACTCCAATACCTTGCCTGCTCTATTCCTTCTTACGCTATTAAAAGTACTGTAAATAAAGTTATTTATTATTATGTTTAACTGACACCATATACAGAACTAACATCACATCAGCAAACCACTTTTATGGTAGTTCCCTACTCACAACTTCTACTTAGTGCCTAGCTTCTCTATGGCAGTAACAACAGACCATCTATCATACCACCTAAACTTCTACACAGAACCACTAGCTTCCAAGAATTTGTCAAATCCCTTAAATGCAGTTTAATACTTTTGTTCCTAGGTGAACGTGGTTAGGAATTCCTTCTTCTGATTTCAAATTAAGATGGGCAATCTCATTCTAGCCTCAAACGAGTTCTACCAATCTGTAATAGAAGTCTGTGGCACCACTATTCCTGACTTCAAAAATAAACCACTGCTGGTACAGGTGAGTTTCACAGCATGGAATTAACTGGTTTCTTTCAGTAGTTGCAGACAGTGTATAAATTGCTCACTAGAGAAGCTAATTCTCACCCTCAGCCAGACTTCTTAGCTTGTATGAACGTTCAAGTACACAGAATACCTTCCAGCATTAAATATCCAGTAAGTTGCCACTATTAGTAAGCGGTTGAGGCTGGGCAGAGAGAGAGCATCAGAACATTTCATGACCTGAATATTCTGACGTGGTATGGGAGTTTTCTTACACTTGAAATCTGGGCATCTGTGGTAAGCTGTCATGGCTTTTCCTCTCAAAATTCACTGGCTAAGAATCTCAGATCTTTTTCACACAGCTATCTGAAGCAAGTTACTAAGCTCAACACTAAACTAAAAGGTAAAACCAAGTCCGTTACATGAGCTCACAGAAAAACCTCTTCCAGCTCTGAACTGCTGTGTCTGTAGACTGTTGTTTTAGATAAATAAACTCTTGTTTCTGTTTGCCTCATCATATTATCAAGCACACAGATTCCCTTGTTAGCAAGCTAAAAACTTGATAAGGACTTTTCTACATCACAGAAAAAAATAATCCAGGCTTGCAACTGATGATTTTTACAGTATCTGTTACAATTTTACATTCATAGGATTCTGATATAAACTCTGAACCTTAAGAACAGAACTCCATACAGTACATCAGTCTGGCAGAAATCTAGCAGGACAAGAAAGCTGCTACTCCAGAGTCAAGATATAGGGTAAAAGACTAATCACTGGGCCATGATCTTAGTCAGAAGAAGGAATAAAGAGCAATATGCTAAAGCAACAGGACTTCTCACCACTTGATACTCTCTCCTCTGCCTCAACACCAAGGACAGAGACACTGGGATTTAGGAAAGTTTACCTGATGGAAAATGTGCACCTATCCTACACAAACTTGAACATGCACTTGACTAAATGGAAATGTAACATCTAAAACCTCAGTATGACCATAGTAATATCAGCATCTACATCAGGATAACAAACTCACTTGAGGAAAACCAAAACAAAACCAAACCCCATAAACCCCATAACTCTCATACCCACAGGACCTGTTAACTCTGCAAATCCTGTTAACTCTGCAAATGTCATTAATACAGCCATTCTTTTCCTATTTAGATAATTAGGTTCTCTGATGTATACTAGTGCACTTAATTAAAAGTATCTCTGCTCACATAAATTTAAGTTGAGGCACAACTTCAGCTAAGAAGTTGACAATTCCTGACATTTTAAATATGCCTTGCAAACATGCTTCAAACACATCTTTCTTGATTTTATTAAGTCTCTTTTAAAAAAACATAACTGTATCCACAATAATTTTCCACAAGGATTTTTTTCTAAAATTAGCTGCAAAGTCTTTTAATTAAGACTTCCAAGTTTCTATACTTTTACCTAAAACAATCTAGAGGCTAGGGATGTAGTGTGTTTCCCATCTTATTTCCTTTCAGAAAAATTCAGAGAAAACAAGTGTAGTTTTCCTTGGTTTGGCTGGAGCCCATCAAACCTAGAATGCCTCTAAAATACTTGCTTTCTGAAGCATAAGTTACAAACATGTTCAAAAACCTTCAGTCTGTCTTCTTATTGCAGTAAAGCATTTTATCTCAATTAACTAAAGTTACCTCAGCCCTGCTTTTGCAGCTGTCTCCTTTCAGTCTAGAATCTGAATTTCCAATTAAAAGCAACAGTCCTCTCAAAAAAACCCACAAAACAGGCTACACAAATCAACACCTTTAAAAAAAACCAACACCCTCCACAAGGGATAAGCAAATCCTATCCATCATCTTCTTTAGCCAGGCAGCTATGAATTAAAATGAAGTTGGTAGCCAAATCTGCATTACTGTATTATTAACAGTTGTCTGTTTTCTGGTTGTCAAAGTTACAGCACTGAGGAAGCATTTTGCTCAAAAACAGGCTTTTGAGATAATACAAGTGATGTTTAATGTTGGATAAGAAGTGTCATTACATTCTGAACACTCTTTCTTTATGAGAATTGCATATGTCTCCTGATAGTTTTTTGTTTCTTAGAACAGACTTGGCAAGTGACACGATGTGTTTACCCTAGAAACTTGGGAGCTAAACCAACTGTCAGAGCACACTATCAGTTGGTAACTTCAAGTACCACTATCTGTATGCCAAAGAGCTTTTTTTACTAGTCTTCTGCCTCCAAATAAAACCACTAACTGACGTTATGACTTACTAAGTAGAAAAGTATACTCCTTAACAGAATTAACATCGTTTTTAATGCCCTTAGTTGCCATTTTAACTCAGATCAACTTCCTAATTTTTTTTCCTTCTATGCTCAACTGACATTTCCAAGTGTAATAAGGAAAATGTGCTGTTTCCCATATTTATTCTTTGTAGGAATAGGATGGGAGAAAAAGAAGATGAAAGTGAGGAAATACAGATCCCTTTTTGTATATCAAAACACTGATTAGTTATTTAAATATCTTGTGACTTGATCCTTGAATATTAAAACTTTTTGATTGCGTTTTTCCTTAGGGAAAGTCCTTAGTCAAGAGGAGAGCTCTTAACTCCAAATACATGTTCATTTAAAATTGCATTTATGCAAAACTCAAGGCAATATTAGAATTCTATTTATAAAATAGTTATAAATGCCTGTTCACACTAGTTGAAGCTTTCCCCTCCTCCCAGATTCTTATGCACACTTTTCCATCTGTTTGTAAAGAAAAAAATAATACAAATTATCTATTATTTTCCTAAGTATTAGGAAAAACTCCTCTAACTCAAGTCTTCAATTGCTACATAACAGAAACAACTCCCAACTTTCCCAAATCCTGCACTGTATGAAATGTGGGCAACAGAATATAGTAGGGTGTTAAATCTGTGAGGTTTAACTTTAGTCAACTACCATGTCTCTTTGTGACTTGTCAACACCAACACACAACTGAAGAGAAAGCCTTCTGGGCTGACAAGAGAGAAGGAAGGAAATTTAGCAAGTCTGCAGAAACAAGAAGGGCAAAGAGTTTAACATCAACTGTTTTATGCAAGATCCAAAAAGGATTCAAGGAAGACGCCTGTGTTTACTGATGGCAAACAAATTTTTCTAGGGTGTGTGTTTGTATGTGTACACATTTAAAACAAAGGCAGTAGCAAACTCTGACTGTGGAGAGTGTCTACTTACACCTACACCTCTGAAGCTTAACCCTCAAAGCCAGACTTAGTAAACAAAAGCATCACACTAACCACAGAAAGTCTTATAATTAACGTTTACAAGTTTTCCCTTGCCCATGACTACTTTTCCTTAGCCAGGACTTACTCTGGGCTTACAGAAGCTATAGTTACTTCCTGCAATTGTCTAGCCTGAAAACTTGTAACTGCCAGGCAAACAGAAGAAAAACACAGCAACATGACATTTCTACAGAAATAAAGGCATGCACACTCACTCTAACTCAGAAACTCAGCCAGCAAGCATCACAGCAAACAAACTATAATATTCTGATATAAGTGGAAATCAATTATTCAAATACTACAGGTATCAATTCAGAATACATCTATAGTTTCAAAAGAAACACAAGCATCTAAGCATAGCTACCAACTGCTTAAATACTACTACTAAATGGATACCATGCTAAAGTTTTGAGCACTTCACAAAAACAAACACCACCAAAACAAAACCACAAAAACCAACCCAACAACAAAACACCCCCACACTTCACAATATGAATTTCAGTGATCTGTAAAGCAACTTATTACTTAGAAATACTGAGTTACGTTAAAATGGTAGGCAGATACACCAACAACATGTAGAGTACTACCCTTTAGAAATCATTCAGCCTCTAAACTTTCCATAAAAATCCACACAATCAGCTAACTAAAGAGCAAGAGGGCCAAAAAAAGACTATACTTAAAGAATATAACTCTATTTTAGAGAAGTAACTCAAAGTTTGTCATGTCTAGAAATACAAACAGGAACTTTACACTGTCACCTTCAAAGGACAACAGAAGCCTGACAGCTAGCAAAATGCAAGGCTATGAAATTGTCATGTCTGTTCTTATCATCACATTTCAAAACCTGTTTACATAACTATTTCTACAGTTCTCTCCTATTTGCTGTGCCTAATGCACAAGTTGGGGAAGCTGACTATATTAAGAAAATAAAGACTTGCAAACACTGAAAATAACAAAGAGCCCACTTCAGCATGGACCTTCTACAGTAACAGCTACTGAATGTTATACCTATCTTGGGATGCGTTGAGCGAATGATTAAATGAAACTTAAGTTTGGAAAGGTTTCAGTTTCATTCTCCACTGAGACAGCAAAACAAATAGAAAAGGGATCAAGTTTGGGGGCCAAAAGTCTGATTTTCCTACTTGTGAGTAATATTTCACTACTGACTTTTATATTCCCCCATAGCGAACATCATAACTTTATTTACACTACGCCTGTATCCGAAGGAACTTCTAGGGTTTTCAAATAAACCGAAGGAAAAACCCTTCTATTTCTCATCTCTAGCAGCAAAAACAAACGCTACTAACACAGAACTAAGCACAGGCTAGAGCAGCTCAGCGGCAGTCCCGAGCTCCTGCCGGGTCGCGGCGCGCAGGGCACAGCGGCAGCTTGAGCGCTTCCGCCCGTCAGAGAGGTAGCACGCCACCACAACACGTGCGCGGGTATGCCGGCAATGACAACAACGCTTCAGCGGCCAGCAAGGAGCCCGCTCAGCTCCCCGCTGCTCCTAGTTCCCTCAGGAAGCCGACCCGGGCCGGTGCGCGCTCCCGCGCCAACAGCCACAACTTCCGAGCGCCCCCTGCGGCGGCGGCCGGCTCGGCAGCGCCACCCGGTGGGGCAGAACGGGCACGGCGCCGCCGAGGCCCATCTCGCCGCCGCTGCCGCACAAGGCCCGGCCCAAGAACTGAGACAAAATGGCGGCCGCTCGCATTATCACGTGACCCCCTTTGTGCGTTTCGGGGCCTGAGGAAGTGGCCGTTAGCAACCGCGGGGCGCGGGCTGCGGGGAGAGGGGACAGCGCGGAAGTGCTGCGGGAAAGTGCGGCAAAGGGCCGCCGGGCTCGGTACATTCCCTCCTCAGGTCCTCCCCCCACCTCCTGGCGGGCGGGGAGAGCGGGGAGAAGATGGCGGCCATTTTGTGCTTGCGCAGAGGCGAANATGGAGGCATATTCGGCCAAGTCGGGCAGGTCCTCGCAGCGGAAGACGGGCAGCGGCTTGGACGCGTCCAGCGCCCGGGCCCGGAACGACAGTTTGCTCATGTTAGGCGGCGATGGCGGCTCCGGCTGGGAAGGGGGGGGCGACAGCAAAAGCGCTCCGAGCTGAGAGCCGGATCCCGCCGAGCGCTCTCATGGAGGGACCGGCGCTCCCCCGGCAGGGCGGGGCGCACTCCGACACGGGGCCCGGCGGCGCCGGCTGGCGCGGCTGGGCTGGGCGCTGGCTTCTCTCCTCCGCCGCTCCGGCTCCGCTCAATACGCCACGGCCAACATGGCGGACATTAAACCTCGACTGGCCGCCTCTTTCAGCCAACCCCAGCGCCACAGCCATTCCCACACTGCATCGCGCAGGGGCGCGGGCACAGCGCCGCCCGGGGGAGAGCGCGCGCGGCGCGGGCACGGGAGCGCGAGCTCGGGAGCGCGAGCGAGCTCGGAACGGCCGGTCAACAGACACGGGGCACTGCTGGCGGGGCGGAGAGAGGAGACGAAGGGAGGGGAAGGGGATGCAGATGCTCCCCGCGGGTCCCTTGTCTCGCGTAGGGGAGGAAGGCGTGCGGGGAGCACTTTTCCTCAGCGTGCGGCCACGACCGCTCCGCTCGCCTGCTTCCGAGCTGTGCCGGGAAAGGCGCGCTCCGCTCCCGGAGGGGCAAAGAGGTTCAGTTGGCCCCAAATCTCCCCGAGGGGAAGCCTCCCTAAAGTAAAAGGAGCAACACCTTTCCCTGACAGTCTCCTAGCTATGGGAAACCTGGGGAAATAGAAGCGTGGGAGAGCGGGAAAGTGCCGGGCCCGACCTCTCGTGTCGCTCGGGGACTGGCTGGCCGCTGGACCGAAGGACAGCCTGCCCCAAGCGCTGATCTTATCCCGGCTCGGGCAGGCGGTGGGGCTGCCCTGGTTCCTTGGGGCGCGGCGTCTCCCGAGCAACAGCCGACAGGGGTAGGGGGGCTGCGGCTGCGGGGCTGCCCGGGAAAGGAGCAGCGCTCCTCGCCTCAGGGACCGACCCTAGCTCCGCAACGAGCAGTAGCTGCCCCTGTCCCGGGCGTCCTGCGGCACTCTCAGGAGCGATGCGGCCCCGCCGACCCCTCAGCAGCCCTGCCTGCCGGGATCGGTCCCTCTCTGCATCGCGGAACCGAGTTCGCGTTCGTGCTAAATGAAGGAGAAACTCGGGCACCTCCCTGAAGACCCGAAGAACCGTTAAGAACCGGTCACCTCCACAACAACATTTCCACTCTGTTTCTCTGAGGCTTTCACAAACTTGGTCCACTAGCGAAGCGCAGACACGTGAACTAGTTTAACCCTTGCTTGCAGTTCAGTTATCAGTTACTCGTTGACGCGAGCTCGCTGCAGAAGGTTAGAACTAATTTGAGCATGTCTCATTAGGAAAGCTCGTCTACACCTCAATGATTTCATTAAATTGATGCAGTATTCTGCTGTAAAGAAGGCACAGGAAATGTCTTAGAGTGTCGCCTGTCTCAGTGATGTCTTAGCACATCACAGCACAGCCATAAAAATGTCAAACACCCTTTCACCCTTTCTGCCAGACCGTCCTAGTGAAGGAACACTTCTGATACATGTTCCTGCAGTAGGGCAATGCAATTCTAGTTCTATAGTTAAATCACAAATAAATCCACCTTCTTGAAATTATGTTCACATTCATTAACAAGTGTGAGATATTTCTCTTTTGAAATAGGAAATGAATGTAACAAAAACATTAGAAAAGCCGTGGTTTGCTTTGTAATGTTAAAAATACTCTACCTCTATAACAGAAGCAAAAGCCATTTCTTTAATCACATCACCTCTTTAATACTAATGCCACCATCCTCTAACAGCTCCTAGTCACTGAATGAAATATTGCTAGATGCAGTTTAAAGCCAACTATTTGCACATCTGACTTCCCCATAGGTCTCCCAAACTGTTTCATCTGCAAGTCATTTAGCTTCACAACCTCTCTGGGAAAGGAAATTCTACCAGTGTTGCAAATGAGTAATGCAGTGGAAGACAGCTGCTAGGCAGAATGAAACTTTTAAGGGAGGCTTGTGGGGTTTTATTGGTGGTTTTTGTTTGTTTTTTTAAAAAGGAGAGTAGCAGGAACTAAGGAATTATCACTGTGTTCATTTCTATTTCAGTAGTTACATCAGAACCAAATGCAAAGAAGAAATGGATATTGCTTTTTACATTCATTATAAAGCTTAAAGCACACACTAGCTAGAAATAGTAATCCTAGAGTAATCCTGAAATAAATTGCACATAAAACATCTACAGAGTTTTCCACAAATACCGAATAATTTAGTTTATCTAAATTAAAAGTGGTGAACCAAACCAAACAAAGTCTATGCACTCTCACAGCCTGGCTTTGACCTAAAACACTAAATGAAAATGAAACACCTGGCAGCTTAGCAAGAAATCAGGCCATTAAATAGAACTCTCCACTTCCACTGATGAAAGAAAATCAGTACATAATGAAAAGCAAAGTAGAGAAAATATCCTGAACTATAAAGAAAGGAGATTCAAGTTGAAATGTATCCTTAATTGACCTTTGCATTTCTAACCCTACCATGGGCTGGAGAAAAGTGCAGAGCAAGCAGAACAGACAATAACATTTGGATACAAACAGGATAATATGAATTAAGAAAGATTTTTTGGCCTGGAAGTCTTGGACTCATAAGCTTTTAATGTTTTGCCAATAAAATACTACTCTGTAGCAGAAGTGGATTAGTCCTCAAAATTACCTCAATTAATTTGCTAGTAAGATGGAAAGTGGGATACTTGAAAACAATGCATCATCAGCCCTGATTTAACAGGAAGAAGTATAGAACAAAACCAGATACATGTTTATCTTGTATCCTCCTTTCAGTTAGGATATGGAGATATATTTTAAGCTTTGCCATTTTGTAGCATTTACCAAAATGCTCAAATCACATTTGCAGGCACCAGTGCTGCACTATGGCAGTAGTTACTGTAAAATTGGTATGTTTTGCATCATGACCAAAATGCTCTCAGTAAAAGATCAGCAAGGGGAGACTCACTTGTACTTAAGTGCTATGTGTCCATTAAAAAAAACCCTGAAACATAATGAACTCTAAGGTATCTGAAATGAAATGAATATGGCATTTCTCAAATTTTAGTATTTATTTAGTTTTGTGGCTTAAAACCTCTCTAAGTTTCTTGAAGCATGAGTTGTGCTCTTCTGAACATGGGTTTGTCTCCCATTCTAACAGCAATCATAATCACAAAATACCTATGAATAAAGGGCATATAGATTAAAGTGTCTGTCATTTTTGGTGCTTTCTGGACTCAAAAAAACACAAGTATTTTAAGGATAGAAAATTTTAGGAGACAGTTGCTCAACTTCTAAAAAGTCCTTTTATAAAACATTCTTGTTCTCATTTTATTTTAGGAGTTTATCTCCAGCTAAGTACACTACATAAAGGGAAGTATAACATAAAGGAGCTAAAGGTTGAAATAAAGTACAAAATAAAGGCTAATATCTGGTGTCTCTATTGTTCTACATCTAAGGAAAGCCTGTTTGAGAAAATAAATATCCACAACAATACACAGTAGTAAACAGTGAACATCTGATGTCATTCTACTCTCCCCCCTCACAGAAAGAGGAGGTTTAGTTTGGTTTAGCTTTTTTTAAGCTTTCTTCCTTCTTTTCCCACTCCTCCAAAATAATGATACACTGAAATCCAACTGGGACTAGAAACCAAGTATGTCTGACACCTTACAGACATTCATTTTCTCTAGCCACACTTCTCTTGTATCTACTTAAAACTGTTGAGACCATTCCAAGTGGAACATATTAAAGGTGGAACATGTTTCTCCTTTGCTAACCATTTAAACATAGTTCTTCCATAGAGAAGGTAACACAGTATTGTCATAAACAAGAGAAATATGCTGAACACACTAACTCCCATAAGGATTTGCTATTTTTCATTTTTCTTACTCTGGGACTACTTCACATCCTGCTTTTCTACTATTGTAGAGCTCACTGACTCATCAGTTATTTATACAGCAATTTTGTTGACCTATTTCTCTGCCTTTATCTCCATAAATGCTGACTACTCTGAACTGGTAACAAGTGTCACTGGTCTTTCTTTTGCCATTTTCAATAATCAAGTATTAAGAAATGACATTTTATGAAGTTACCATACTTATGTTTCTTTCCAGAAAGACTTATTCTTAGGGGTATTTGGAAGGACATAGGTGGCTTTTTGCTTCTGTAGTAAGCTGGTATGGATTCTGTATGTATACTCCTGTTTTACATTTGCTAGTGATACTTCTGTTCAAATTTGCTTCTCAGCTACCATTTGTTTATGTTTTATAACATTACTGATAGCTCTATGCTTTTAAATCACAAGCTACCTGCAGTTTGGATACAAATGGGATAGATATAGGCAAATATGATACTAGAGGTTCTTCATGACTTTATAAAATGTCACATTAGAGTAGTAAGGAGATGCATAAAGAAATTATCTTAACAGCATGAAGACTTCAGCCCTAACTGATGTAGTTCCTAGTGAATTTCACCTTATTTGCCAGTGTCAACTGCCTCTTTTGAAAGAGATAATGGAACTGTCAAACACATCTGAAGAGTTCAGACACCACACCACAAAACTGGTGTAGAATGCTTTTGTGATAACTTCTGCCATTTTTTTAAATGACAGTGTAGTGGTTTATAGCTTTAACATCTAAAAGAGTGGTATGATCTGTTCAATTCTATTAGATGTTCATGGTTGAGATTCAATAGGTACAAAGCTTGTTTCAAGTTCTTTCTGAACCATCATTTGAAGTAGTGACCAAGTAAATCTTTTCCTCAATTCTTGTCTCAACGAGGGGAAAGCAAGATGTTAAATACATCTATACATGAGTTTGTTTGTCTAGTGCACAGGTGGCCATACTGCATAAGGAATTACCATGTGATCAATAGTTTTCACATTTTAGAAGGAAATCACAAGACAGCATTATTTTGCATGAGGTAATGCTAACAAAAACAAGAGAGAGCAAAATGAACAATTGTTCTGTCACTCCTCAGGCTCTCTGCCTGAGACTATCACTCTGTGATGTGTTGCCTTTGTTAACAATATTAACTGTGGTCCTGTTTTGTGCTCTGCCATTCAGTCTTTATCCTCTGTAACTGCACTGCCCCTTCATTTGGGTCAGGATTGTTGCTTATGAAGCTGCATCAAGTGGGGATCTGGTCAGATATTTTAATAACTCAGCAAAATAGCCCAACAGCATAAATCAGAAGAAAAGCCACGTGATAAGATCCATGTTAGATGTAACATTCCTCCACTAGTTTAGTGCCACTGCCCTATTCCCTCACAGGATCCAGTTTGTGGAGGCTACAGAATACAATAGTCTAGAATGATAAAACCTTTGCAAAACAGATGTGAAAGTGATAAAACTGTCTATGCAATTTAATATGTACTCAAACCAGTAATATGCTATATCTGAAAATCCTTGCCTACCAGAGTAGTGTCTGAACTAGTCTACAAACAAAGGACTTCTTAATTTTCTCTCAGACTGATTACATATCCTGGGTATGGGTGAGGCTTATAGTTTCAGGTACATATATAACAGGCAATAATTTTCCACGAGTGACAGGAGTTAGATGCCAATCTGATAGTGTAATCTTATTTGGGGAATGTGTTGTCAACTATACACACTCAAAAATAAGAGCCCAGCATCCTCAGGGAAACTGAGCTGAACTCAAAATGTGTTATGTCACTGAGCTATATCCCAAAGAGGAGGAAAAACTATTAGCCAGCAGTTCTCTTATGGAGAAGGAACAAAGCTAAGAGAGCAGCAGAGAAAGCTTTTACCACATTTCTACTTGTGCAACTATAGCTAAGCTCTTATAGTGGAGGCAGTTGCCTTCATAGGAGGAGCAGAAGGATTGCAAGAGAAATGAATGACTTGGCATGATTATTTTACAGACTCAACCTCTGTCCCACTGTCACCTGCAGAGATAGAGCCCATTTTACCATACTTTTGCCTAAAATGTATCTGAAAGCACAAAGAGTTTGTGTGGGTTTAGTACTGTCAGAAAGGAATTAGCTCCCTTCACATGGCTTGTTTAGGAGACTTAAGTTTGTACATGTGTAGGGAAAAACACATAATAATGGAAACAGTTATTCTGTTAGATACAGCAGTAGTAAAAAGGCAAAAATTATGCTGAGACTTCTGTATCAAAAGATATCTTTTCTGTTTAAGTTTTAATGAATTCAGACTAGTTATCCTAAACATTGTATGGTTTAGAAGTGATTTATGAGTTTCTTCATTACCCTTTTATTCCATAATAAGATATTGTTTGTTATCTATGATAAAAACTAATCATGATCATATTTACTCCCATTTATATCCATACTTCAAAAAGCTCAAAATAATGCTGTAGTAGTAACAAAAGCAATGAACTAAGTTTGAACACACATGTATCCAGCAGAGGAGGCTAGATCTGAATACAAAACTGATCTGGTAACACTGTTTTTATATATATATATTTTAGTGATAGCATCATGGGCATAAAAATGGTCAACTTTGATAGGGTTAACCTGAAGCAAATACATTTTCAGAGCTTTGTCAACATCTAGAGAATGGAAAACACTTTTGGGAGCTAGGCACATGTTGAGAGGCAAAGTGTTTTGGTTTAAATGGAAGTTGCCCTGAGAAGAAAGATAAGGAAATCCTATTATTTTCTCTATGTTGCTAATATAGGTGGGCTCAGAAAATCCAACCTGATGAAACATCATTGGCATTTTCTCTCTCATGCCTCACCCACTCCCCAGAAAACTCCCAAGTCTGCTGTGAAGGCAACCCTCAGAAACACAAGCAAGTGGGAAGTAGTTTTCTCAAATCATGTTGAGCTTCCAAGTCATACAGATTCCTGCAATATCCAATTTTTAGCTTGGCAATTGATTCAGGGATGACAAAGGCAATCAGAACATTTCCTCTTGCATTATGTGATAGTAGATGAACAAGGGCCAAACACAATGTGTATGTAGAGTCATCAGATCTAAGTTTTCTCCCCACTCTGTTACCCAGCACAACTTCTCTATCAAATATTAGGATTGTGGCACTTCCCTTGAATTGTGAATGCACAATCACATTGCCTAATGGCATCAAGATATTCTGTCCTGTAGGGATACCTTTAAGACCATCAAAAATAACATAACTGCTCTATATTTGAAATCAAATGTTAAATTTTCCTAAGGAAAAACCTCTCTGAAACCAATTCATCTAGGTAACATGCCTTCTCTGGGCCTGGCATTATAGATGTAAAGCTGCCAGGTAAGAGAACCCTTTGTAAAACTATCCTTTTAGTCATCAAGTTATGGCAGCATCAAAATTACTAGTAAACAGCTATAGGACCTAGGGGATGCCTTTAATGCTGAAAGGCCCAGATCCAACTCATCTGGAGGTTTTTTTTTAGCCTGTTTGAACAAACCTGGAAAACCCTGTTCTATTTGTGTCAATGAAGATTCAAGATGCACACACCTCTGAGGCCAGGAGCTCTTGCTTCCATGGAACAAGTTTCTTAAAGCTCTGAAGGGGAAAGGGATATACCTGAACAACACAGAAGTCAGTAGATGCAAATATTGGGGTCTGGGATTTATTGATGGAGAGCACTCCCATGTGAGCTAGTCATGCTAGGCTGATCAGGACACTCAGGGAAGTTCACAGTGTGGTTAACATCAACTTCCAGGCTTGTTACCTGGATATCTAACCACACACTTGTAAACACTGGTTCCAGAGAAAAACCAAAATGGAACCTGACAAAAAGAGGAGTGTTCTGGGAGGAACAAGTCCCTGCTTCTGCTCACTCTTCCTGGAGCTTCCTACATTTCACATTTCAACATTTTTGTGTAAAATCCATCAGGCAGCCCTGGGAGCAGGGATGAGATCCAGCTCATCTCTTTCACTCTTCCTCTGGGAATCCCAGTGCTCAACACATTGTAAAATCCAACTCCTTTTCCCTTTCCCTAGCAAAAGTGAACCAGATTGCCTTCAACAACAGAAGATCTCCAGAGACTCAGTGTCACACCATTTGATACCATCTGCTGTAGGTCTGAATTCCCACCCACTGCAGAAGGCCTAGCATGTAGAGCTCTGGCTATTTTCATTAGTATTCAAACCAACAGAGATAGGCAAATGTACTTTCTTTTTAAGTACTACAACACCTACTTTAAGCATCAAATTCTGACCATGAGTTTCAAGCTCTGAACTAATGAACAAAACTTCCTATTCAGGAAATGTGCAGTATTGGTATTATCTTGCTCCTGCAGCCAAAGGACAGTCCAGTGGTAATAATTTATACTAGAAACATGACTTAGCTAAGAATTTAAAGAAGCCCATGAGAGCTGAAGCCACTGATATGTGGTCATATGTGTCCAAGGCACACTTTGCTGCTCACAACAGCAAGCCAGAGAAATTCTTTCAATGCACTGATCTCTCCCTACCATATATTTATGAAAGCATTTCAAATCTAGGATTGTCTAAAGGATTTAGACTTTTTCACTACAACATGAAGGAAATTCTTGAGCTATTTGGTAAAAGAGAGAAAAGATGAAGGATGCTAAATGTTAGCCATAGCTGTTTCCTCTGGCATGTAGGAGGTAGAGCAGATCATTTTGTAACACCAGTCTGGAACAGGTGTGGAGGAACCTAACTTTCTAGAAGGTGAGAGGCTAAAGCAAGCAAGAAATAGATCACTTTTTGTTCACAGCTGGGAAACAGGTGACCCTGGAAAGAGTCTCAAGAATAATTATTCATTGCTACAACTTGATGCCGACATGTATGATCTGCAGTACTACAGAGAGATGAGAAACAAGACTATGTCACAAGGTTTAGAACATAAAGATTCCTTTCCCCTGCTCCTGAAGCCTTGCTGAGTCAAGGAAACAGTGAATAATTTAGAACCCTCAAAAGGAAATAACCAGGAATTTCAGCTGCCAAGGTATGTTATCACCCATAGGAAAATAGAGAACACAGTGATTTATGAGTGAATGAAGCAGGAGTTATGGCTTTTATGTGAACACAGTCCCAAATGATGTTCTTTTCTACCACTAGCACACATCTGGGGAACAGTCTTCACATTATTATTGGCCAACTTTGGAAGCTGGAGAAATCTGCCTGTAATCTACACATTTGCACTTCTATGGCAATTTCAGGCAGACAGTCACCTTTACCCTCTGCCTCTTATTTGAGGCTATAATACTAGTAATATTGCTGGGAGGAGTGTCAAGAAGGCACACAGAACATATTGGTCAGTCAGGATGAGTTAAGATCTTGGAAAAGATTATTTGTTTTACAGTAGGATGCTATACTTGAAATAGTTTTAAGCCTGGAGAGCCAAATCTCTTTGAAAGGTACATGGAGTCTACATAGAGTTTCTAGGTAAAAGGAAAACTGTATTAGAAGAAAAATATATTAGTTTTGCCATTTTAGAAAGGGAGGGATATATAGGGAACAAAATGAAAAAACCTACCAAGAAAAAAAATAATAAAAAAGAGACTCTATTATGTTTTAGGTCCTAATAATCCACATATAGACACTTCAGAATGAGCAGAGTAGGGAAAAAACATACAAAACAGAGCCAGCCCTCAGTACTGACTCTTCCAGGTATTTCTGCAGAAGATGCAGGAGATAGATAAATTAGTTGACATTTAGCTTTGAAAGAAAGCTAAATCTTAATCAGTTAATATTCCTTACTGGTAACACATCTTTTGTGAACTATTATTTAACAATGGCTCAAAATGGAAGCAGGAGAGAAGTGAGGAAACTGCAGAAACATCACTCCTCTCACCTTATGACTTCTTGGTAGGAGTTAGAAGAGACACTTTCATCAGATGTGGCATCAAAGCTGCAAAACCATAACCAATGTTAAAGAGCAGCCCCAACTGAATAGGAGAAAGAAAAGCAAGTGTGAAGCAAGTTTCTATTCAGCATTCATGTTCTTGCTGACATCACCAAGCTAGAAGCTGCCTCTGAGCAGCAAGATCACTAGCAATCAGCTCATTCATGGCCTGCATGCACAGGCTGCAGTCACAAGAAATCATCATTTTCATAGTCCAGGATGACAAGAAGAGAAAAAGCATGGAATTGCCTTCAGTAGTTCATCATTTGCTCAATATTGCTGCCCATGGCTGAGCAAACTGAACATTGGTCTACAGGATATAAAGAAGAAAACGACAATTGTATCAAGAGTTACTCAGCTCTAAATAACCCAGAGATTCTCTAAGATTTATAATTATTGTAATAGATTCAACAGCAATTGGCTCTACTTCCATTGGCATAACCCAAAATGCCAACCTTGTGACCTAGTGATCAGGTCTCAGAGATGGAGGATGTCCAAAATCCAGCTTTCTGAGAAAGTCCATGTCTCCATACACCTAAGAGTTCTTCCAGGATCATACTGCATTTTCTTAGCCCAACAGGACTCTAGGCTCCAGCCAAGATTTAACAAAAGCAGATCTTATCTGATAGAGATGAGAGAATATGATTGCTCTCTTGCATATAGATGTCTCTTGGTGGAAGGAGGTTACAAGATATATTTACCTAAGACAGAAGTAAATTTTACCTTCCTTTAAAAAAGGAAAAAGAAATAAAAGATAAACCCAAAAGGAGATCATTGCTGAGTTCTACCTGAAGTTGTATCAGTTTCCATAAAACTAATGAGCAAACTTCCTTTAAGCACAAAATCTAAATGCCTTTTTGCATCTCAAATGCTCCTAAGAAGTTTAGAGACTGTTTCAAACTCTCTAGTATTTGTCAAATTTCTTCTCTGAAGGTAATGAAGACATTGAGATGTAAAACAGATGCAAAGGTCTCACAAATTGTCAGCTTCATATCACTCCAAAATAATGAGCACACTGACTCCTGAAAAATGTGTTGAATTTAAGGTTAAAATTTATTCCTGAACCTGTTGAGTTTTCTCATAGATTCTCTGATCACAGGCTTGACTTATGCCTTCCCACCCATCTTCTGAGAACATTAATCACTTCTGTTTTCTTAAACACCTAATACGGATGTTAGCAGAAAGCCTTCTATAACATTTGCACTCAGAACCGAGGTGATCTCTAGGTTGTGAGGGAAGAAAACAACCCACACTCATCTGTATCTGTTTAGGTCTTCATGTAAAACGCATGCTCCACTTAGCAACAGGGAAGAGGAAAATCCCTCCCACCTCAGGTGAATCCTCCTACAATCGGAAGGATTACGTTAGGTTTTCCCTTCTTTACAATCCCACCTTCAGGCACAATCCCAGCTCCTACAGACCTCCACAATACATCTGCATATGCAAACCCACCAGCAAGAGGGACCTTAGGGTTTAATAAGCAGGAGGGAATGTAACCTTTTAACTTCACCACAAGCAAACAATGGACTAGTTGCACAACCAATGTGTCACCGAAGCCTTCCATATTGTATGCAAAGATCCTTGTAAAACCTTTCATCTGCAGCTACTCTGAAATCTTTTTTTTTGGGGGGGGGAAGGGTGCTGGGGAGGGGGGAAGAAATCAACATTACTGCAGCAAATTGGTCTCTAGGTACAGGATTGAAAGAAAAATTAATAAAAATAATCCAAATAAATCTGCTTCATGAGACAAATCAGCGACAGGGTGAGGTCATGCCTGTTCCGGGCCAGAGTTCATGCACTACTACAATTTTTCAGAGAGGCAATTTAATCGTCTTTCTAACTAATCTGCCGTTACTTTGGAGGCAGAGAAAAGGCAAAGATACAATAGATCAAACCCTGCCCCACCTTTCCTTCTCCTCCTCCTCCTTCCCCTCCCCAATTGGAGCCAGGGACACACAGCCTGCTCCAGCAGCACAGCGCCACCACCACCCAGCCATGCAAAACAAAAAAGATCTCCCACCGTGTGAAGAAGAAGAAGAAAAAAATGCGCCTAGAAAAATGCCAAAAATTACAAAATGTCTCCCAAATGTACCTTCTTGGAGGAAAACGCACAAACAAAACAACCGCCCCTCTCCCCCCGAAAAATAAGCCCCATGATATCTAGATGAAGTGTGGTGAACAAGAACCTTTATATAACTAATGCTTTAAGCTAATTGCCACAAGAGCGCTAATTTGCAAATAAAAAGGTCACTGTTTAGTAAGAGGCATAACTTAATATAAACCCTGTTATGTCAATCTCCACCTTCACCATACCAAGGGCAGTTTTTCCCCTGTACTTTAGACCAAAGTAATCCATCAAGAGCCATCACAAATGGCATTGTAAACTCTTTCAGCCACGACCAGACCATATAGCAGCAACGTAATATGCTTCTTTATATCTTAGAGCTGCATTATATTTATAAGGACCGTCACATATTTAGTCCTGGATCCGTTTCTTACTCGGTAAAGCAACCCCCCAAAACAAAAAGCCAGAACCACCAAAAAAACCCCAAACCAAACCCAAGTCCATCTTGAAAATATCCGAGTTCTTATACTCTTAAATTGAACTTAAATTGCTCTTAAGATCGGCGTGTATAAAATTTTAAAGAGCAAACAACACTGACTTCAGTGATTGTCGCTATTAAGGAGACATCGCTGGGTGGGATACACATGAGATCAAAGCTCAGAAAAATACAAGGCTACGTTTTGTTCATCACCACGACGAAAACCCTCCCCAGCACTAACACACGCCAAAGAAAAAAACCAACCAAAAAAAAACCAAACCGCAGCAACGAATATTTTTGGTTAAAACCACAAACTTACCTTCGGAGAAGGCAGTCCTTGCAAAACGGCTGTGACAATATGGACTGCACACTCGCTCTCCTACAACCAGCCACCTCCATGCTGCAAAGGGCTCCCAGAACATCCTTAAAATATTTCGCAAATGCAAAAAGTGAGACTTTTTTTTTCCTCCTTTTTTTTTTTCTTCCTCCCCCCCTCCTTTCCCCCTCCTTCCCATCACTCCTCCAGGATCGCCGGGCGAGGCAGGAGGCTGCTTCCCGAGGGTCTGCGGGCGATGCTGTGGGGAGGGGGAGCCAGGGCTGGAACCGGGGCTGGAGCCGAGGCGGGTGGGGGAAACCGAGACCGGGACCGGGACCCTCCGCCGCCGGGCTCACAACTTTGCCAGGGCCGGAGGGTGCCTCGATGGGCTTGGCGGGCAGCGGCCCCACCGCCACCCCTTTCCCCACCTCCCCCACAGCCTGGAAAAATGCGGTGTGCCATCTTACACCCGCCTTTGGAACNAAAAGCCAGTCATGTCTGAAACAAAATCCATGATTCCTGGAAAGTGGGCAGGCTTGAATCCCAACAAATCCTCCGTGTACTTACAAATAGAAATACCTACCTTACGAAAGAACTAAATTAACACTAAATTCAACAGATACATCCGTTAGGGCAGGAATAGTTTTTCCATAAATACTGTTTTAAAAACCCCTCCTTATACTGACTGACAGAATTCTACCATGCTGCCCACAAACAAAATGGCTGTGGCACCGAGTTTTTTGGTTCCTCCCACGGTGCCTCCCCCTGGCCTCCAGGAAGTGGTAGGAATCCAAAAGCAAATCCGCACCAAAAAGTACAATCCATCCTCTGAACTCCGTAGGGCACCACCAGATATCACGGGCAGGAGAGCAGATTTTAGCCAACGTTTGTGCTTTCTCCAGGATTTTTATTGTTTGTTGGTTTTGCTTTTTTTTTAAAGGGCATCAATCACTGGGAATTTACATCACTGTGTAATTTGAACTTCCTGCTTTACATATTTATAAGGTCTTTCACCTATCTTGGCAGGCTTTCAAATGAAGTGGGTTGGGAAATCTGATGCTGTGGCTCCAGTTTGTGAGCTGAGTCAGGTAGTCGCTGGGCTCTGCAAAGGCAGGCAGAGCCTAACGCTGCCAGTGTGCCGGCCGAGATACCATCACCCCCCCCAGAGCATTACAGCCTCCCAAGGCAAGCACGTAGGCGCAGGGAGTACACGGCAATGAGGATTCTCAGCGAGAACCCAAATCTAGGCCTCACACCCATAAACACACCTTTGTGTCATATGTCTTATTTCTGCACTTGCAGTCTGCCTGAAGAATGGTTTCTGTGGAAATAACCTTGGATTTTCTCCTGTTATAACCCTTTAAGGTGTTGCAGCCTTCAAACTTGTTTTTGACATGGGCTTTAAAAAGAACAGAAAGAGCAAAATATGGCATATTTAAGTGAGAGATGGTCACCAAAATGTCACTCTGTGGTCCTCTCTCTTGAGTCACCAAGCTTGCCAGGCAGTAGCATGGCTCCTCTCGCACACTGCCTCATGGGCTCCTAGGGCCTGATTCATTTCCCGGGAGAGCCCTTGGCCTGCCTTTCGTAGGAGTTCCAGTGGAGAAAGGCTGTTAGACCTGCTCAGCCTGATGCAGCCTAAGATTAAAACACTTGGATTAATATTCCCATCCTCTCCTATTCTATACTTTTTCAAAGGCACTGAGAAAAAGCAGTAAAATTGGTGATTTTTTTTTCTCTTGAGCCACCTGATCTTTCTAGGTCTTACATTTCAAAACAAGTATCTGCAAAGAACTTAAAGCAAATGTTGCCAATATTATTATTTCTTTGTGTTATCCTGCTATCTAGCAGCCTTAATCCTGGACTATGATTTAGGATGATAAGATGTATGAGAAATATAGGGCAAAAAGATAATTGCTGTCCTGAAGAGCTCAAAAGTCTAAGACAAAAGACAACAGATGGCTACAGACAGATGAGGGAAACAATGAGACTGTATTGATCAGCTGGGAAGGCACAGCAGCCTAACTCATTTTTCTGTGTGTGTATCATGGTGAAGAAGACATAAGATAGGATTTGATGAAGAAAATCAGTTGGTTTTGTGGCTGTTGAAAGAAAACTTCTCCAGCAAAAAAGGACAACATGGAAGAAGGCACAAGATGGTAGCTTGACTAAGCAGCAGATGAACTAGAGAAGTCTAATCAAATTTGCATTAATTTTTTCATTGTGACAGAAAATAGATAAGGGAGGAAGCAGGCTGCAAGAGTGCTGAAAATACAGTTGCAAAGCTCATGTGTGAGATAGGAGAAGCAATGAAACATTCCAAAAGGCATAGTGATATGGGAAAATCACAAACTAGGCCTGCTAGCAGTTAGCAAATCCTAGAAAAAACATGTATAGCAGTTTAAATGATGTGGGCATGAAGAAAAGTAACATGCTTTTTATAGGAATAAAAATGTGGGTCTTAACCATCAGTTTTTTGCACTACGTGTTGATTATCTGAACCTCCTTCCTAACTTGTATTTAGTGAACTCCTAAGTACTACTCCTGGTGGTAGTGCTTGTTATCTGAACTTACTCAAACTTACTACTATGTGTAGATAAGCACACAGGAGGGCTGGGACTAAAATGACCACACACACTGGGAAGGTTCCTTCTCCTGTTAGTTATTTTTTGAGAATCATATTTACTACAGTACAGTGTGACAAGCCCCTAAGTAGCCATGGGTAACCAGGCTGTAACCTGGAGCTAAATACTGCAAATTAAATAACCTCAAATGAGCCAGGCCTTCTGCAGAACTATCCTGGTGTGGCACATGTGAAAGAATAAGCTGATAACATTCAACTAACATCTTCTTACTGAAATTAGTGAAACTCATTTTTACATTCTGCTGGCAGTATAATTGTTTTTATAATTCTTTATCTTTCATTTTCATTAATCTTTATCTTGTCCATAAAGATTTTACTCAACTGCCATATTTTCAAGTAGGTCACTGTCTCTACATTTGTAATAAACAAAATACACTTATCTTCTTTTTTTGACATTCTTTTCTTGATGTCTTTAGGAAGTAAATTGCCAGTCCTGTTCAGTCAGTGAATCGTTAGGTAGTTAGCAATAGCTGAAGGATATCAAAGTGCTTTTGTAACTGGTATGTAAATGATCATTTGTTTTCTTTTCATAAATGGTTTTTGGTTGAAAGATTACCAAATGTATAAATATCGTGTGTTTTTATTCAATAGATAATGTTCTCATCACTGCATAGTTGCTCTTGAAGAAGAACCTAAAAGGCTGATTTGCTATCATTTGGAAAATTCATAAATGATAGCATATGAATGGATCATTGATGCCTGACTGTTTGATAAAGGAGGACACAAGCTTCACTAACTTAATTCTTTTTTTGACCTAGATCAGGTATTTTTTAAAAGCATCCAGTCCTGACTGAAAATGCATATTGATTAAAAAAATATATTTCATCTTCTGGCAATGAAGAGGATCCCTTATGGATCTTAGCTCCCAGCTGAGGGAGCTGGGATTGTTCAGCCTGGAGAAGAGAAGGCTTCAGGGGACCTACTAGTGATTTTCCAGTACCTAAAGGGAACTTCCAAGCAGGCTGCAGAGGGCCTGTTTGCAAAGGCCTGCAGTGAAAGGACAAGGGGCAATGGGTTTAAATTGGAGAAGAGTAGATTTAGACTGGATATTAGAAAGAAGTTCCTCCCCACGAGGGTGGTGGAACACTGGCCCAGGTTGCCCAGGGAGGTGGTTGAGTTCCCATCCCTGGAGGCATTGCAGGTGAGGCTTGCCAGGGCTCTGGGCAAGCTGCTCTAGTTGGGGATGTCCCTGCCCACTGCAGGGGGGTTGGACTAGATGAGCTCCAGAGGTCCCTTCCAACCCAAACCAGTCTAGGATTCTATGATTTTATCAGAGAAGCTACTCTTGGAGACCATTTCCCTATAGTATTTATTACACCTAGGAAATTCCAGCAGAAATGCCATGGATTCAGAAAAGGTGAATCAAGGCTGCAGTCCCTCTGCGTTCCCCTGACTTGCCTGTTGACTGGTTTATGTGTTCAGCAGATTTGATCTGTTCTTCTCTGAGTTCACATTTGTCACTCAGAATAAAGGGCCACTGTTGAAAACATCTCAGAACTGCTCAGAGTCACTGCTGGTGTTCCCTTCTACTGCTGCTGCAAACAAATGCACCATCTGTGTGGCAAAGGCAACGCTGTCACAATTCACTTTTCTCTTTTGAAATGTTCTGATGCTGGTGACATGCTGAATGGAAGCTAGTTTAGTCAGCAAAAGCCTGATGAGCCTAGGAAAAAGCCTACAGTTGCACACAACTTTGAGGATATGCAGGTCTGAATGAGCTAAAGTCCTTTACAGTTCTGGATTCAGCAAGACTGGGAGTTGCAGTCATAAAAGCTTGAATTTCTTCTCCTTGTTTCATATAAAGTTTAGCCTTTTTATAGATGATGCTATTTCAGCATGCATACCTTGCACTGAGTAACTAGAATTAAGCAACATGAACTCTGGTCAGCAAGCTGAATGCATTAATTGGTCAGCTCATCTGAAATTCCAGGATGCAAATGATAAGGCATTAATTATTTTAAGACAGTAGAATACCAGAGCTGCTTTTTCATACCACTATTAATTGCTGTTGAAAAACAAAGTAGTTCCCATACATCCTCTGGTGTTATGGTATCATCCATCATATTCTCAGCTATGAAATTGCCTATTGGAACATATCTGTTCTTCTGTATTATTATTATCAGCTGTAATATTTCAAACCACTCAGGGACAAATACAATTCTTATTTCTAGTATTGATCACTGAGTTGTAAATGGACTGAAGCTTTCTTCTCCTCTCAGATTCTGCTGTGAGGCCTGGTGTCCATTGAACAGTACCTAGTAGAATTATTTCAAATGTGACTGATAAATAACTCTCACATGAGAGCCTTGCATCTGTCTGGAAGTGGATGATGGTACCCAGGTGCATACTTTACTTACCTGATTTGAAAACAAACTGCTAAAATCCAGTGAAGCATCTTCTGTGTGTTTGCCACATGGGATATCTGGACTAATGCCAGGACACTTACATACAGAGTGAGAACTTCTGTGTAGTTAGGAGAACTATCGTGAGAACCAGCAGTAAGACTTCAGTGTCTATTTAATGTGTTAGCCAACAAGTGATATGAGCTGGTGTCATCACAGGTGCAGCAGGTGTTTTAGACAAAGAAATGATGGTGATGAAGCTGTGCACAAATGTTAGGCAATTTCATCATCATCTCTTCATACCTGTAGAGTGAACTAAGGACTAAGGTAGTTCACATTATTTAGAAGTACTTCATAAGACTGAGAACACCTTTATGCAAAGTACTCCACAAGCTCTAGGAGCTCACAGCTGAGAGGAACTCTGCTTTACACAAGGTAGAGCTGAGCTCCCACGTGTTCCTGCTTGCTTTGAAATAGAGTTTTAGCATAGACCTTTATTTCAGGTATAGACTTAAGACATTTGTCAGAGGATAGCTACAAATGTTTCTGTCAAAGAAAATAAAACCTAGCTGGGTTTACTTGGTTTTAGTCTCATTTATCTTTCTGAGCCAAAAGTCCTCCCCACTGTTAACACATTTTTCTCACTACTTACTGGATATCATTTGATCAATCACTAGTTAACCTCCTCACACTTCATTGAATTTCCCCATTTATTGAACAACACACCAGACAGACTGGGGAGACTATTGAGCCAGCAGAAAATCAAATGGACTTTACTCCAGTATTAATAGCTTAACATCTTGAAAAGAAAGGAATGAACATATGTGAGTCTTGCAGCATGAGTTCTCCTGAGGCTACATTAAAAATGGAAGAAGAATCATATGTTTTTAAAAGTCTGAGTAAGGAGTTTGCTTTATTAAATGAAGTATTACTAGCCAAAAGGCTGGAAATCTTAGAAATATTCTTTTTTTTATGGGCCTTAAAACTGATACTAAAACTGCTAATGCTGCTTTGGAGGTATTAGATAAGAATAAATGCCATAAAACCCAATCATTTTTGGTATAGTTTTACTGTTGGAGCTCTATTGACTTGAATTTGCCAATAAACTAAATTGTTTCCCACTTCCTAACACTCCATATTAATAATGCTCAACAATTCATTAACATTTATTCTGTGTACTTGCCTTAGAAGATTTTTAGAGTCATTTGTGTAAGCACAATATCAGAGCCTAGTAATACATAAATTATATACTTATGAAAGATTATATAGAGTACTTAATACAAACAAACTTAGTGTGTTTTATGTGTGGCTTATGTAGTATTTGGGTACTTCATAAACATTAATTGAATGTTGCCACATCTGAAGTAGGAGACATTTTACAGATAGGGAAACTGAGGCATGGAGAACTCATGTGAACTACCTGAAGTCACTTAGCAGATCTGAGGCAGTACAAATCTTTCATATGGGATCACTTTTAGTCTCTGTAACAGCATAACTGTTATTTTTACGTGAGAATAAATACAGATTAGTCAGTATATGTTCAGATATTACTCCTCTTTACCCACAAAACAATTTCAAGCCAAACTAAAATGTCTCTACTTCAGGCAAAACTGTTGCTTGTATTGCAGTAAAACCTAGCCTAGATATTTCAAAAGAAATTTGTCAAGCTGTTGCAGTAATTGGTACACTTGCATCCTGTTCTCCTTGGTGATCTACTTACCTGTCAGTTAACTGAATCCCAGCTTAGTCTTGACTCTAAGGAAATTCAGGATCCAAATGAACTGTGAATGTTTCACAGGGAGAGACGTGGCTCAGCCTTTAGATCTGAATCTGTCTCTGCACTGGACCCAAGTCTCCCAGAGAAGTGCCCACCCAATGAATGGTGTTGCTGATGAATGCAGATTTGGACATTCTGATGGTCTGGAGGTCACCAGCAAGACCAGTGACTTTCCTCCAGCAAACTGCCTGCTGCTGGAACTCGAGGAGTGTGGAAAATCCATGGAAAACACTATGCAAGTATTCTCTTCATCCAAGTTATGCTTGCTGCTGAGTCATTCTAGATATAGCATGCTATAATGTTGGCAAGGAGGTATGATTCTTCTGGGACTCAAACTTTCTCTGAACAGAAGGAAGCTTACCATAACATTCATGACTCAGCCTGGTGCCAGAAGCTCAGGGTGCTGGAACACATCACTGAGGAGCTCTTCCTATTCCTGCAGTGTTAGTATCCTTAGTTCTGTCCCTGATATGTAGAAATGAATTAGCTGGCTCTTTCTGGAGGATTAGTCTGGCCCATAGATAGGTCAGGAACTTGGATGGGCTCACAAGTGAGCCACAGTCACTGAGGATGTCAACCACAAACCACTCCTCTTATTCCCTGTGTTTGAGTGTATATAGGAGTTTTGTTTCCTTAAACTACACTGAAGCAGATAACCCTTTCCTAAATCATTCTTCAATAGCTGAACACAGCATGTTTGCCTTTTGGGGACTTCTGGATAAAAAGGTTTTTCTGTCCTGGATTTCATCAGTTTTTCTCTGTGACAGAAGCACAGAAACTGTAGTGGAAGGTATTTGGGTGTTATATTATGCTTATAGTAGAGTAATTTGATTTGAGAGCAGTCTACAAGAATCTCATGAACTACTATAGGACAAAAAGATCATAATAGCAAATCTAGAATATAGTTTGAAAGTAAAATGTTACTGTGGCCTCATCTGTATAAAATAGCTAATAAAGATAATATAATAAAGGATAAGGTAAGGGTGTTCTACAGCAAAATCTCAACCCTTCACGTGGGGATAAAACTATGTCTGTGCTAAGCATGTGCTTTCTAAAATGAGCTCCAAATGCTTGTCCCTGCACTGGTACATACACTGTCTTATTGAAGGAAACTGCATGGGATGCATATACCTGCAGCAAGAAATGCAATAAAGTCAATTCTACAGAGTTACAGAAATATTACTTCCCTCTTCTTGGAAAATACTGTGTGCCATTTTCTGGAGGAAGAACATTAGACACTTCAGAGGTTTTCTCTGAACATCTTTCTGAGCAGCTTTTATCTTTCTGAAGAGAACAGCTGAGCTTTTGCCCAGAATGGTTGCTAAGCTGTCAGTAGGTAAAGATCTGAAAGACAAAGAAGCTTTTGAAGAGGGTGAGGTAGACAGAAGTACTGGTAAATGCAGAATAAATGTAGAGATCTCTATTCTATTATTTAGGTCCCTGTTTAATTTACTCCAACTCCTCATATGCACTACTTGGCTGTCACTGCTCTAGTAACTCCTGGTCTCAAGATGAAGAAAGACATCAGTAAAAGTTACTGGACACACTATGAGAAGCAGGACTATTTTAAGAGGCACTTCAATGCAAATATGCCAGAAGACTTTACATTATTTGATTGTATAATGACAGACTATCAAACAAATTAATCAAGACTGGGAATGCTGGCAGAAGGTACAAAAAATAATAAGCATAAAGCTTAATGAGAGAATGTTCTGAGGGAAGTGTAGCACTATACTGAAGAACAGGGAGAATATTTATCCACATATGCCTAAAGTTGTGCATGAACTAACACATCCTGCCCAGATATGTTAGTATTTCACTACTGCTGATGGACTTCTGTCAACACCTGGCTAAGCTAGAACTAGTTCAAATATTGTTTCAACTTGTGTTAGGTAAACTAGACCTGATTACCAAGGTTTAATTTATTTAAGATGTAGATTTATACATCACATGGGCACTTAAAAGCAATACTGACAACTGTAAATTTGATATCCAAGAGCTGGTGGAAGAATTCAGATGGAATGGTGTTAAATGAACAAATTGAAAGGGGTTCTAGAAGGGCTTTTATAACATTTTAGGAGGACTGGAAGGAAACCACTTCTGCTTGGACAGGAGGGTGGTGAGTAGAGTGGGATCCCCAAATGGCATGTGGAGTGTTTCATAAGAGCAAGGTGAGGGAAAACATTGAAAGTATCCTGAGATTATTCATCTGAGTATCCATAAAGTTAGTTTTGGAAAGTAAAAACATAGCAAGATTTTTTGGAAAGAGATATTAGCTCTTTTTCACAAGTTTAAAGTTGCCAAAAACCTTGAAATGACTTAATTTGAGAGAAGGACAGATGGAGACTATTACTAGAAGAACAATTAATGAAGCTGGGCTTGATTTGTTAGTCATCAGCATGGAGATGATAACTGAAGATGTGTCAGCTGATGAAATTGCTTGGAGAGAGAACATAATGCAAGATGAGCAAAAGGCTATAGACACTGCCCTGGAGAATAATGAGAGTGGGGAAAGAGGAAAAAGACTCATCAGAAGATGAACTAAAAGAACAGTTTTGGAAAGAACTGAGGCACAGTATCTTCACTGACAGAGGCACAATTGCACAGGAACTGAGCAAGGCAAGCAGAGCTGGTCTGGCACTTAGATCACCTAACAGTCCAGATCATAGAATCATTTGGGTTGGAAGGGACCTCTGGAGGTCATCTAGTCCAACCCCCCTGCAAATCATGAGCCAGGTCCAAAGCAATGACACAATCTGAAGTCAAGTCAGCATGTCAGGGTCACAACTGATGCTGGTGACAACAACCAGGTTCAGCCAACAATCCAGTGACTTTTGGGCAAATCAATAATGGTAAGAAAAGTCCAAAGTCAAGCCAGGATATTAAGTCAGCAGGTCAAGATCAGCAAGGTCAGGGCCAGGTGAAGGCATACCTACAACATAGCTCAGCAAGGGCCTGAAAGCTCACACTAAGCCAAGGAGAAGACATAGATCTTTTCACAGTAGTCTCCTCCCCAGGTAGTTTTCTAACTAAAGACATCTTTTGCATCTAGTGCAGAGAATAGACTAAATGAGCTCCCAAACTAGAGAAGGCTTCTTGCCGTTCTGGAATCAAATCTGAAAGACCTGGAGGCAACCCTGGCTCTGGCAGGGAGCCTGGCAGCCAGCAGGGATGGGAAGCACAGAGCTGAAGTCTGACACCAAATGATTTATTTACTAACAGCTTTCTGTGTCCAGAGAGTAGAATCACTGAGGCATTTCTTATCTTCTAGGAGTAAAGGTACAGGACTGACTTCTTATAAACATGGGAATGATTTTAGCAAATTTGAATGTTTAGAATGATTTTACTTGAGGTTTATGTAAAGAAAAGAAGTTGAAGGGAATATCTATTTTCACATAGGTCCTTGATTAACATTCTGACACTGAGGAGTGTTAGGTTAATTGAGTGCTACTTAGGTATTTTTAAAGAAAATACATATTTTAAATGACAAAATAGGAGCATAATAGTTGAATATGCATAAAAATTTGATGCTCAAATGTTGTAGTTACAAGAAGCCATTTCAGTATAAAATGGTTGAGAGTCTGAATTGTAAGAATACCTTTGGAGGTCATTGCAAGCTTTGGAAGATTTTCTAAGAGCTGGAAAAACTTGCTTCAGAAAAGAGTTTTGTCCTAATATCTGTTAGATTTTGAGGTTTTATTAAACTCTAATGGAACTGATGAGCTATTTCAGAAAACAGGGGGAAAAAAAATCAACTAGTTAGACTGAAAGCTTTGTACCAGAAGGGCAGAGGTAGTGTTGCAGTCTGCATATGCATTAGCTGATTACATAGTTGCAAACAGCAGGCTGTCTCATAAAGGTACTGAACAGATGAGCTGATCAAGGAGCTGTCTGGACAGCTAATATTAATTTAGAGTCATTTTTGAACCAGTGGAAAACTTCCAGAAAGCTGTAATGGAGCTACTGCTGTGCTAGTGTTTTAAAGAAGATAGATGGGACAATAGCAGTCTGGCATTGCCTAGAATCAGCTAGCAGGGCAAGATAACTACAACACTAAGGGGAAGAAACACAACTGATCTCACCCAGTAGTGGTTTATGGAAGAGAACATACAACTGACTTCACTTTTTTTTTAAAGCAGTGTTGAAATTAGCCTCTACATTAAGAGCACTTAGAAAGTTGGCATAGCTGAGCTCTGCAAGTCACTAGAGATCTGCAGAAAGCTGTTTTTATTACAAAATTAGATAAATTAACTGTCCTGTCAAACGTATTCCAGCTGAGTACTTGTCAGCTTTGTGATGTGTTCCTTAGCAAAGTAAAATGAAAAGAGGTTGCTGTTTTCCTTTTACATTTTCTACCTCACAAGGAATTAGTTGAGGAAAATCTGACTGACTGAACTCAGTGCCAAGGTCAGACCTTTCCTGCTTTGGCACTGGAGATAGGATATTCTGTGGGGAACTGAGGGGCCCAAGTCAAAGAGAGCAGTTCAGCAGAAGCTGAATGTGTTAAATGACAGAGCTTTAGTGTTTATGCCTTCCTGGGTTGCAACTGCCCCAAGATTTCTAGGTTTCTGCCTGCACAGAGATTCAGTTTCAACAAGGGATGCAATCCAACCAAACTCTCTACTCCAGCCACTGAACTCTATTAGACTTACCCACAGCCAGGGAGGGCTCAGTGCTCTGGATCTTCTAGGGATGAAGATGCCACTGAAGTGCCAGTGAAAGGCAATCATTGACATCAAATTCTATTTTTAATAGTTCTTATTTGCTGACTGTAGCTAAAGCTTCAAGCAGGAGCACAGAATTAATCACACTTTCGTTTGGGGATTAAAGTGATTGGCACTTGGTTCATTTCACTAAAAAGCCAGTTCTTATGGAAATATTGATGCATTTGGCTGTTGCCAAGTTAGAAGTGGTTTTGAAAATCCCAGGCTCTCTAAACTACATCCAAATGGCTAGATTGTCTGTTCCAGGAATAGAATTCATGCACCACCTGAAAGAACAGAATATAAAGGAGTGAATGGGTAGTGTCTTCCTAGTCCTGTACTGCTGAGTGCCAGCAGGTTCTCTTTCTGATGGATTAGACTGAAGGGTCTCTTTCTGCCAGCTGTCTTTTCTGCAGCAGCTCCCTTGACATACATGATTTCCTAGTGCTGTTTGAGAGATTTATGGCAAATGGTCAAGTTTTACATCAGTGGAGAGTCTTGAAATAAAAAGAATGTGTTGCTTCCTGTCCTGGGTGGGATGAAGTTTTGTGTGACACCAAGTAGAAAGCCAGACAACTTGACTGGAAATCAGCCTATTGCTTCTTTTGAGTCAGATTTTCAAGTAGCAAATATCAATTACTTCTAATTAATGGCATAAAGTACTTCTCTTGTGATGAGAAATAAAATGCAGGAGGATCTTGTTGGTCCTGATGCACAACAAGCTGGCACTGGAGTGCTGCCTACAGGTTGAAGACTCTGTCAGGGACATCTCTCGAGTTAGAAAACTGACAATTAATTCCTATGCTGTTGTTTTTTACCTTCTGGTTGTAATAGTTATTTTCTGTTCTGCTGACTTTCTTCACATCCCCTGGAAGCTTCTTTAATGATGAAAAATATTGTGTAAAGCTTTGGAAATCCAGCTGTATGAAATGATCTTTGTCTGCATGCTCCTGATCCATTTGAAGAAGTCTGGATTGGTGAGAGATGACTTCCCTCTGGCACTGTTGGTTCTTTAACAATCTTATGCTTGCTCTTATAATTTCTACCAGAGAGTGGTAGAACTCTGGTTAACTCTTCTGAAAGCCTCTTAAAAACAGACACTCTGCATGTTAGCTCTTTTCCATTCCTATGGCAGTGAGATCTGGCACTTGTCCTTCAGTTCCTTAAGCCTTCTGAAACCATTAACATTGGCTCTTGGCAGTTTGCTGCTCGTCCTTTTGTTGATTTAGCTCTATAATATTTGGTTGACACTTTAATTGGAATCATTTCTCTAGCATTTGCTGCATGATGGGGAATTTTATGTTGGCAATCTCAGGAAATTCCTCCACAGGAAGTATAGGATCAAACATTGAGTTTACCTGTTCTGGTATTTCTCTCTTCCAATTGTCCTTCTTCTTCTCTCAGTGTCAGGCTGCTGCTTCCAGTGTATTTATAAGTTCTTCTGTTTTCCATGAGACACTACCAAACCTTCTTTAGCATCCTTTTAATGTTTATCTTCCTGTTCTTCTATTCATCATTTAAATGCAATTCAGCTTTTCCAAGGACATCATCTCACTTTGATCAGCTTCTTTTAGTGGCTGTTTAATCAGTCCTCCTCTAAAATCTTGCTTAAACAGGTACTGTAGTGCCCAAGAATAGTTTGTTGTCTCCCTCTGAACATGTTTAGAGCTACCCTTGGAGTTTATTTTTTATCCTTTCCCTTTTTGAATCCAGACATTACTGTAGGAGATAGTTTGGCTTTCATCAGTCTTGCAATTCTTCTGTCAATTATCACCCTTTCAGGATTTCTGATGTGCTTATTGTGCTGTGTCAGCATCCTCATTAAAGCAGGAATTCCATCCCTTATCCCGTCTTGCTACTCAACTACCACTTTAGAAGAATGGATGCATTTGAGCTGATTTGCTGGTTTTTGATGCCTTTTTTTGTATGGGTCTCTGAAGTAGATCTTGATCCTGAATCTGTACTCCCTGGGGAAAAGCCAAGGCACAACAGAAGTGCTTGGAAAACACCTTCTAAATAGTAGAACTTTGTAACTCTCTCACTGCTTCTACCTGATCAGTACAAAAGCTTTAGTAAAGGAAGTGTTTACCTCAAGTTTCTCTTTTATTTTCCTATCCCCATTCTGTGCTCTGCTGAGAATGACTGTTCTAAAAAAAGGGGGAAAAAGGTCATATTGTAAATCAGTGCAGCAGAGAAACCCATAAAAATCACAAAGGATGTATTTATCAGTCTAGATTTCCTCATATATAGGTGCTCAAGACTATGCTAAGAGGCTGTTTGTGCTCTAGCCTAGGGATTTTAAGGCAAGTGGCTCACCACACTGTGACAAAATTAGTTCATGGAATTTACTTAAACCATGTGATTACAGAGAATTATTTTCTTTAACTGGTATTTTTGCTGTTATAGTTTCAACCTATAACAAGAAACTCTTTTATTAACTGCCATAAAGCAATTCCAGCTTAGCTCTTTAGATACTGGACAGGATTTGAGGAAATGGATGGATTAAGGAGAGCTAGACTATGGTTACATGAACTGTAGTGCTTTTCAAACAGATGATGTACTACTGGGATCTTGTATCTGGCTTGTGTGGGATCACAGCCTTTTTGGGTCTGTGCATCTGCTGGGATTTGTAATAAGAGCTCACTACTTCACCACCTTGTAGAACTCAGGGTAAGTAGCTGAGGACAGTATTTCTAAGCCAGAAAAGCTTCACAACTACTTCTGTTTCCCAGCACTTAAACTGTATCCTATTTGAACTAGCTGGAGCATCCAATCCTGCTGTAAAGCAAATCACACATTCTGGGACACTTTTATAGCATCTTGAATCTGATCCTGTAGGATGGCAGCTGTTGCCTCCCTTAAGCAACTGTTCACTTGGAGATATTAAGTAGCTTCCATCTGGCTGGAAAAGGCTACTGGAAACCCAGTGGTAAGAAGGGTTTAAAAAAAGCTCTCCTTAATGGGCCACTTGAATTCAGAGCCTTCAGGAGCATCTCTCTGAATTAAAGTCTTCTACCAAGCCATCAAAAAGTTTTGAAACCAGGCTCCTTAAGGAAACTGCAGAAGAGATGAGTAGAAAAACAGGTTAATGCACATGTAATTTAAAATTAGTTCAATTTAGGAGGACTGATAATGCTGTGCAGGGATCAGGGTTCCTAAGGTCAGCATCCTGCTACTCATGCAATGTGAATTCTGGTTAGTTTGATTAGTGTCCTGTGCTGTCTGGGAAAGACACAGGTAAAAAAAACTTTACAGGCAAACAAATTTGGGATTAATCTTTCTAGATGATTAAAAAAAGAAAAGCCATCAAGGTCAGAAATTACCCTGTTTAAGTTGGCCTGTCTCCAATGAAAACAGTTTCCCTGGATGAATAATACAGAACGTGTTTAGAAGCAATTTCTGCATGGTTTCTTATGGAGCTACTGAACAGCCTCAGTATTGTTGGGGAAGTGACCAAAGCAGGAAGGAGGGAGGTTAAGTACTCAGTTCTCCAAAATAAAATCTCATCCATTGTGGCCACAGTCAAGTCACAATGCTGTGAAGTCAACAGCAAGAGGAACAAACAAGCTGAGCTGTAGGTACAGGTGTGGCTCTCACTATCTTGTGGCCAGGTTAGATGGCATTCTCAGGCTGTTCTGGTTCCCTTGTTGGAAAGGCAATCCAAGAAAAAGCATTCATGATGTAAGAACTAATCCAGAAGATAAGGAGAGCAGCCTAAATTATTGGGCAGCTTCTTCCCATCTATGGTTTGCACCAATCAGCAGAAAATGTACCTGTTGCCAGATGTGGTAGCTCAAGAGAAGCAAGGCTGCAGCAGCTCCATGTCCAACCTGTAGTGAGCCCAAGCATCTCTTCTCAGTAAGCATGTGCAGGCACAGACATAGACAAAACATGGACAGACAAGACAGCAGCACCCATGGTAATATGAAGAGGACCAGTGGCCTCCTGCCCTATGTTACCCAAGATCATTTCAGCTTAACTTTTAAGATTTGACCTAAAGGCCATATTTAGTTTTATTCCATTATCTATTACCTCTTGCCCCAACAGCCAAAGTTCTCAGGTTTTTTTTTTGAATAGTATCAACTTCTATAAAAGAGAAAGAGACAAGATTTCAGTATTTTTAAAGGTACTTTTTATTTAATAAATAACTTCAGTAATAGCACTGTAAAAAGTGAACATCTGTTAAAATAAAAAGGCACTTAAAACAAGAATATGACTAGGATGCAGTTTGAATGGTCAAAGGCAAATGTACATGGCACATGTCAAGGCTGAGGTGTGACTCCTGTCACAGGACAAACTAGGCAATCTTAGCTACAGGGTAAAGGCAAATTTACAGCTAAGACTGCTCAAAAAGAAGGAGGAAAAAAAGCTTGTGTTGATACAAAAATATTACAAAAAGGGTGACAAAGCACCAGGCTTGAAACCAAGGAAACATTACAGAAGAAAGACACAGTATGACATAAGGCCCTTATGTGTGTTGAGGATGGAAGGTAACTTCATGATACTGCCCACCCAGGGCTTGAATTTACAAAGGAAAATGAAGCAAGTTACCAGTCAGCAACTTTTTCAGTAATGGCACATGTTTTAAAGCTATTTTTTTTCCCATTCTAAACATTCTCCTCCAACCCTTCCATTTTAACCAGAACCAGGCACTAAAGCAACTTAAAAAGAAGTATGCACCCACTTTTTCAGTCTTTTCCACTGCTCACTTCCAACTTCTTGCACTTCCCATATGCTTCATCAGATGTCTAGCAAGCAGAAGGCCAATTCACCCCCAGCTCCATGCTACATGATTTTCATTACAATCTGCAAACTCAAGCCCTGATTTCCCTGTAAAGCTACAAAGTTTAATACTAAATGGCTAGGCAGAGAGCCCTCATGTTGATTGCTTTAACCCTTTCCCTCCCAGTCGTGCCACAGCACTAATCACACCCTGCAGAAGACCTGGATTCAAGTGGAAAAAGGTCAAAAAAAAAGGCACCATGTGACCTTAGCTGACTAGGCTACACAGTCTCAAGTTTTTTTGTTTGTCAGACCTCTGGCACTAATTAATTTGCAAAACAAAACAAAATAATAATAATAAAAAAAATTACATATGGTACATTTTCAAAACCTGCACAGGAAAACAAACCTATATGTAATGAATTAGTAAAATCACTGCAGTTTGCCCTAAAATCTATCTTACTGTGACTACAAAAATTGCTATGCTGCATACAGTGTTGTGAAGTTATACAAGCAGTGTTCATTTTCCCTCATATTTAGGATTGACCACAGTTGTCACTGCACTCTTGTAAATAGGATTTTCACCCTAGGGAAAAAAAAGAAGAAAAAACAATATTTATATTAAAGAGATGAAAAAACACCATGTTTGCAAGGAGGGTAAAAATTAGCCTAAGAAATTAGGTTAGGAAATGACCTATTAATGTTTTGTTTGTACACACAAACAGCTTAAGTCAAACTAAATTTTCCCTCTAGCAAGTTGAATAAAGGCATGCTCAGCTAATAAAGCAAAGGGTTAGGGCAAAATCCTGGTCACTTTATACCATAGATTTCCTTCAAAGGGGCTAAACCTCATGTGGTCATCTCAAGCCTTAGGAGTCTGCAGCCCAGGATACTTGTAAAAGAACAAGAGAAATATAAACAACATTGTTTGACACCATCACTGACCACAGACACTCTGCTATAGTAAACATTTCAAGAGCTTATCTTGCATTAGAATTTAATTCTAGAAACAAAGTGAAAAGGCTTGTAGTGTTTTGATAATACACATTCAATATTGATATGGAACATTTCAGTTCTTGTCATTGCTATTTTGGTCCTGCAGCTCTCCCCCAGGTACACAATACACACAGTTACAAGTAGGAAGCTTCTGTATTGCTGCAAATGCTGGAATCAAAAGGAGAAATGCCTACAAAACACCCAACCCCTTACATAGCTCTTGCTGAGATTTGAAAGCCTCTAAATTAAGCTTATTTGAAGATGCCTTTGTTCCTAGGTTGTTTTTAATCTCAGTAAATCTTATTCTGTTTATGGTGTCCTTCCCCATCTAAGATGAACAGCTTGAACTCAGAGTGAATAGATAAATCTTAGCAGAGAAGGGGCTACTGTGCAGAGGTCAGCCTGAGGGCAGCAGGAAGGCAATCTCTCTCCCTTTGAAGTTCTCCCCTATCTGAGACGGCCTATACAATCATATTCATTTCATTCTACTCTATTCAATTACACAGCATTTAAAATATTTCATTTTTTCCCCCCTATAGTCAATGAAAGGAAATCAGACATTCAAACAATAGCTGTGTCTGGTTTTTTTTTTTTTTTCCCCAGACTGGAAAAATCAACTGGGAACACCACAGGATGGGCCAAAAGGTGACAAGGCAAAGGCAAGCAAGAAACCAACTTGGGTTGGAATTTTCTTATCACAATTCCTGGCAAGTTTTGTTGCTTTCTATTTGCAAGACCTGGTATCAGGCAAGGAACAGGAAAACTCTGTCTTGATTAGTGTTGGCTACTGAGCTGGAAAGGGATGAGGAATTAAGATTATATATATATATATTTAATCATGGAAAATAAAAAGTGTTGTGGCTAGTTCTCAGTTAATCAATTCAAAACTCCCTTCCCTCCCAGTATTTTTAATAGAAAGCTTTGCAAGAGTAAAATATAAGTGAAACTGGAAATGCATCCAGGGATGAGGGATATAAACTGTAACTGAGCTTTCTCATTATGGCTCCAAGCTCTTGGCAATGTACATTGTTTGTTTCCTCCACAAATGTTCATTGAGCATTCCTAAAACTGTAAGCCAGTCAAGTTTATGATGCAGACAAAGTCTATGAGCTTAACAAGCTGCATCATATGCAGACCAGAAGGTTCCACACAGCACTGTGGAATAGCTGTTACAGTGTGCTTTTAACCTTCAGCACCTCACAGAACAGACCACCCTCAGCAAACACAGGAGCTATGTGTTTACATTGTCATGTTTGGAAAAGAGAGAGAACTTCTATCAGCTAATGTAGGAATTGGCCTAAAGGTTAGGGCTAAAACTTGGTGCTGCTCATACAATTAACTGGAACTTGGACTCATCTTTAAAATGCAATTTGTATAACAAAATTGTACTTTTTTTACTATAGGAAAAGCCAGAATTTGAGATGTACATGCTTTTTATTTAACATAAGTCCTATTCACAAAGAAATTGAGATGCTGTACTCTCCTCCCTTGCACTTTATGTTCCCAAGAACTCTCAGAAGCACACAGTGGGATCTAGGTCATTGAATGAGGCCCTTAACCAGGTCTCTTCCCATGTCAGGTTGAGTGTCTCAGTTCCCATTACAAATAATGGGGATTTAATGAACACACATTGAACTATTTAACTTAACCCAACCTCATATTTGATCAGCTAAACAGCTCTTGAGGCTCTACCACCTAAACCACAACACAGGTGCCCAATGGATTGGCAATTCCTCCCTTGCTATCTCCTGTCAGACAGGCAGTGACAGCCCTGGCCCTTCCAGCCACAGTCCATCACCATATCCCAGCTCTCAGCTCTGGCTTGGCAAGGTCTTCCACAGAAAGCTGATCATTAAAACTAACCTCCTGCTAGTAAATCAATGTCCAGTAGTCCAAAATGACTCTCATCTCACTCAGGGCCCCTCACAGCTAGCACATAGTATGAACTTCTAGGGATTAGCAGCTTTCCAGATTTTTTCAATGGCCACTAAAACATCACATTCCCAACTTGCTGGCTTAGAGAAATACTGCTGGGTTTTAACTAAACCCATTTTCTTTATGCCACTGCAGAGAATACACTGGTTTAAGCATGCAAAGTTAGGGGAAACACATTTGCCACATGCCTCTGTCAATGAAAACACCATGCACACTGAAAACCAAACCAAAAAATCAGCAAACAAAAACTATATAGTATTTTCAGGATTGAGTGAAACGCATTAAAATAAAGATGCAGGTATTTTTCACAAGTACCTTCAGCAGAGAATAAAGAGCTATGGTCTCGCAACAGGGAGTAACAGTTCAGGCTAGAGTTGCATAAAGATGACCCTATTATATAGGATGTTTGAGTAACCTCATTCCTTTCTCCCCCCATGGAATTACTGTTTCAACAGCTACCTTTCTAGTGGGTTTAAGTCCTAAGTCACTGCAAGAAACTGCTCTCTAGACTATTTAACCTCATCCACATACATTGTTCAAGGGCTGGTTCTTAAATGTTTTCAGCTCTCATTAATATCTATCATTATTTTACAGTAAAATGAGTCCTCTATCAACCTGGAAGTGTGGTACTTCCAGCAGAGGATGAAGCAAAGGCTTCTGTTAGGGACAGTACAGACAACAGAGGGCATCATCTCCCATGACTGGAAGACTAGAGGTAAGCAGCTGCCTGCCCTTGAGTAAATTCTCTTATGAAAGGACACAAAGACAGCAGCTCTGCTGTAGGCCAGGGACAAACTGAACTCAGTTCAATCTAGCTGCCTGCAAGGATACTGGGGTGACAAGGCATGCACATCATGGACCAGGACTGGTGAATTATTAGGGCACCTAGTCCAGGACAAGGTTTGTGCTTCTGCAGTAACCAAGCCCATGTGTGTCTGACTGCTGTGCACACAGTTAATTTTGGTTTATACTATACATATGGAAGGGAACCTACTGCAGTTTTTTTGTAAAGGGATTTCAGATGGCTTTTTTGCTTTGATAATACAGGCCAACTCTTTTTTCACCAATCTAAAACCCCCAGAAAAATCTCTCTCTCAAGTTTTGCAATACCACACCCACACATACAATTAATCTTCACAGTGAGTGAAACAAAGGCAGAAGTCAATCCCTCCATTTGCACAAGAGGAAAGCTTTCTGCAAGAAGTACATTTAGAGGAGAAATGGCAGCACTAAGGACATTAGATCCTGAAAGTCATGGGGCAGAGAATGAGAGCACAGGATGGCAGTTACACACTGTAGGGTTTGTTAGATGCTTGTCCTGCATGCAACAGAAAGTACACAATTAAGTGAAGAGCAGAAGAGAAGGTAACAAAAGACTTAACCAGATGGATTAGGTGAAGTGTTAGAAAGGAATAAAACTCCATTTTCTCCACAGAGTAATTGACTCTGAGAAGAAAAATGGAAAGGATGAAAATGTGGTTGGTGTGGCAAGCACAATGAGCATTTTTAAAATCAATTTCTGGACACATTGGAAGGTGAAATAATTGCAAAGAGAAAAGGAAAGTACATTTCATGAAGGGCTCAGAATGCTAGACAAAGTATTTGGAATTGTTGCCACAGTGAGGATAGATAAAGAGCTTAAATACTCTTAGTAACTGCTTTTTCCCCTCATTTTTCCTTAAAATCTTTCAAGTGCAATACTGAAAAAGGGAGACAGCACATAGAATAAAGTTAGAGATAAATAAAATCTTTCCATTCTACTGGCTCCTGAAAAAAGCCCTTAGATATTTAAAGGGATGTGCTGCCTTCCTAACTTCTTTAGTCTGACTTCTTCATTCCCACCACTCTAATCTGATTTCTCTGCTTATCTTTCAACATCCATTCCTCATCTCATCCTCCTTTCCTCATTCCTTCCCCAGCAGCTGGGGATCTCAGGGAAAGAAGAGAATACTCCAAGCATTCAAGAAAGTGAAGCCTTGAAGCCTATAGAAGATATCTATCCATCACTTCTGTTTTATTGACTTGCTCTTTCTTCTTGTGTGTTGGATGTGAAGTTAGCATTTCCAAACAGAAATTAGGTGTTCAGGTAGAGTTTAGGAGGGACTAAGAAACTAGGGGAAAATGCATCTAGATAGGACAAGAACATTTCCTCCTGTCACACTGATGGCTTTGTTCTCTGGAGACCCTCAAAGCTCTCTGAGCTACAAGGACTGTGATGTTGCCAGTTGTAACAGAAATAAGGATGGAAAATCTAAGATGCATATTTGATTAGAAAATCAGTAGAGTATATGTATTTCATAATTCAAATACAGTCTAGTTCTATACTAGGTTAATAAAGCAAAGCATTTAAAAGTAAGAAAAAAAATCTGTAAGGGCACTATGAACCTTCCCAGAGTTATTCTACTAAAAACAGTGCTATTTATAGGCTTGGCTATCTGAGGAGTATCTAAATTAGCTTTGCAAACATAACAACTTTAAGCAAACTGGCTGCTGATTTGAGGAAATAGGAGACAAACCTTCCCCTGAATGCTGTGTCTGTCTAGCCACAATCAAAAAACTTGTTCAATCCTAACAGCTGTTCTAGTATATAGCCACATATTTATCCTTTTTCCTCCTTACCCTCCCCCAAAAAATCACTTGTAGCATAGTTGAAGCTAGATCTGATGGTATTAGTAAGGAAGCAATCTTGCTGTCAAAACAAGTTAACTTTTCAGCTGCACTCTTTCAAACCCCAGAATCAAAGCAGCAGTAGCTAAACTGAGCAGGAGTCAAACTGTCATTAGGTAAGACACACAGTGAGCTTGAAGTGACATGCAAAGGGGGAGAAAAACAGGAAGAAAATGAAAGAGGATACAAACTGAGACTTAGAGAGCAGCTTTACGTCCATAGTTTGGATTCTTGAAATTGTTAATAGGGCTCTTGTATATTGGATTTTCTTGCTGAAGTAAAAGAAATGGTTGAATAATTCAACAAGGGAAAAAAAAAAAAGGCAACATTCTCAACTACCACTGAAAAAACCCATGCTTTACAGGAAGAAAAGTGTTAGTAGTTTTTTCCCCAGCATAGAATTGATTTTCTTAAATACAACTAAAAGACTTTCTAGGAGATTTTTACTGTCTTATCAAGCATCCATGGGTGTTTACTTCTACAGAAGTGTGCTGAAGGGTTATTAGCAGATTCCTAGCATTTCCCAGGGGCTGTGAGCCTGTGTAAGCCTATAGGCCATAGGCTTGTCTTTATTGCATACTTGTCTGCTGACAAGGGGCTGGGCAAGTTTTCAAACAAACCAGTACCACTCACAATTTTATGACCAGTTATTGGAATCTCCCAACTAAACCTGTATGTATATTTACAACAACTCTTTCCTAAGTGTAACATTTGCTTCTTAATTTGATACGACAGTGACTCTCATCTCCTAATAAACATTTTAACAATATGCTGTAAGTGTGGTAGAAATGCAAAGCTGAATTATCCTGGTACCAGCACATCATTCTCTCTCTGAAATGTTATTTGAACTGAAATTACTACTTGCTTTTCTAACCCCAGAGGTACTTTTTGAAGAGAGATGGGGTTTTTTTTTGTCATTGGTTTCCCTTTGTTTTTCTTTAAAACATAACATGTTTTAAAGTTGGCTTAAAATAAGGCTATTTCTGTTCCTCCACAGGCCAACAGGCAGGAATACAATCTGAAACATGTAAGGCAAGTGAACAACAAATCTTCTGGTTCTTCCTCAACTACAATAGCTTTTATGCAGCAAAAAGTCTCCTGACTCACCGTATCCCACTTGGCATTCATCTTCTCCTTTTCAAATTTAGCAAATTCTCTTCTGTCATGAATGATCATGAGGAGTTTCCAAATCAATAATAATGCAAGTCCAATAAGAACAATTCCAGCAACCACTCCAGCTACAATGGGAATGATGTCAGGGCCACTGGGGCATTCTAGTGAACAGAGTGAGAGAAGCATGAGGTTACAAAATGGTAAGGGTCATGTATATCCAGATGCTTTCAAAAGTAATTTGTATATCAGAGATGTGCCAAATACTATTTCCCTTCCCAATAATGGAAGTTTTGGAATTGGAACAGCCTCTAACATTCCAGCCTATTTTTATCTTTCTAATTTATGTTTCATCTTAGCAATAGAACAATTTATTTCCCAATGAAATCTACACACTTCTAACCTCTTGAGCTATTCATCTCGAGTATTAGAGTAAAATAAGGAGGAATTGTATGTTAAACAGGCAAGAGCTCCAAGTCAAAAGTGGTGCTGGAGGGATAAAATAAGTAGAGTACAAATGTGGATTAGCAAAACCAGTCCCTACATAACAGAAAAGGAGTGTTCCTCATTTTACTTCAGATGGCTGCTATTGGTAGCAGCTAATAAATAGAGCTCAGTTATAACTTTGCTTCTGAGACAGATTTTTTAGGGTTTTATCTCATCTTGGGAACTGCTCTTTGCTGAAATTAATTTTTCTTCTAAAAAGTAAATCTTCTTTGGATAAAAATATCATGTGCTTTCAAAATAAGTGAATTGTGTGTTTGAAAAGAGCAATACACATGCAAAATGAGTTAAGGTGACTGATATAGAAACAATAATCCTCCAAAATAAATCCCAACTATTCTACTAACAAAGAATTCTCAATCATCAGACACTGAACAAGGGTTTTGCAGAGCTCAGTGCAAAGACTGAAGGAGTCAGAACGGCAGCCTCCTAATCTTTGGAGCTGCCTGTGCTGCAGGGAGGAAAGTGGGAAAGGACTCAGTAAGGAACAAGCATCTGCTCCACCGTGAATTAACCATTAAGGGAAAGCAGGCAACATGTTGATACCTGGAGTCCCTACCACGTGGACATTGGCTTCACCATTTGAGTTGACAGAATATGTGAAGTAGAACCAGCAGTCATCAACATCCTTCTCTTTACAGTGAGACAAGGGATCAGGCTGGCCAGGCTGTGGCAGTTTGTCTCGACTATCCACCCGTGTCATGTTGAAGTGCATACATTCCTGAGTACAGGTTTCCTTCTTTTCTCCCTTCTCAAAAGCTCTGCATTGAACACAGTCCCTGGGGAAGTACAAAATCAGAAGCAATGCTTTTTAAGGTGTTCACAAAAGATTTAGAGCATTCAATCTAAAGAAACAAAGGAGGAAACGTGGGGGGAAAAAAAAACCAACTAACCAAGAAACCTAACTCTTTTGCCACAAAGGCCAGGCATGGTGTGTTACCAGCCCGAATATTTATCTACCTTGTGACTGACAAAAGCCCTCTTTAATAAATTCCTCTTTCCCTGGATGACCCACATGGTTCAAAGACAGAAAAAACCCCTCAATCTCATTACCTAAATCTCTAAAAGGAAATAAGGGTAAAACTTTTGCAACACCTCTACCTCAAAAATGAATACTCTGAGTGAAATAATATCTGAGACACAGTCTGGTTAAAAAGAGCAAACTAAGTGACAAGCTTTACAGGAAGATATCACTCTGAATAAATGAAAAAAGCAGACTGAGCAGAATATTTATGCCAAAAAGATTGCTTGAGAAAAAAGCTTAACATCAGCTGCACAAAGCCAGGAAATCAGCCCAGCCACTAACCATGAACTTCTTTCAATGTTTCCATGCAGAAAACACTTGGTTTCTAAAAAGACAGATTTCCAAAAGCAGGGATACAAATCTCACTGGCCCACACAGATCTAGGTTGAGTTTTCAACTGTCAGGATAGACTGACTTATCCAGTAATACTTCAGAATAAAAAGTTTTAAGCAAAAATCTTGGCTGACAGTTGAACTACTCTGGAAATTGTACAGTGTATGCATACTTTTGTTACACTGATTTCAGAAGGTTAAGATGATGGAACCTTACAGTCTGTCACATTACAGAGCTATGTTCCCTCCAGCTCTGCACAAGGCTGCCTGTTGATAATGATACATGAACTAAGGGGAAGCTGTACCCTGTCCAAGTCAATCTGAGTGGTTAAAACTGATATAATGTACATGTTTCTGTGCCTAACAAAAAATGGCAGGGAAAGAACTGAGCAAATGAAGCAACCAAAATACTGTATTAATAATGTTTTGTTTGTAAAATTTCTCCACTGAAAGGGTTGTTAAGTCTTGGCCCAGGCTGCCCAGGGAGGTGGTAGAGTCACCATCCATGGAGGGGTTCAAGAAACATCTAGATGTGATACTTGGGGCCATGGTTTAGTGGCATCGTGATGATAGGTAGATGGTTGGACTTGATCTTAGAGGTCTCTTTCAACCTTAATGATTCTGTAATTAGTGATTCTTACTCAACAACTTCTACTGTCTAAAAGGATGATATGATGTCCCTACATTTTAGGGCAGAATAAAGCACATTGTTTTAAAAACTCTGTACACACGAATTTCACAAAGTCAAATACACAGAACCTTGGATTTGGCTTTCTAGGTACTTACTTGTGCTCTGCACAGACACCAAGGCAAGTCTGACACATTTCACAGGTGGGGCCTTGGAATTTGGGATCTGTGCAATTACAGGTGCCACACTCACAGGTTCCTCTTCCGTTGCAGATCTGCCCATTAGATGCCATGCATGGGGCAGTATCCAAGGAGCAATCACAGGCACTGCCAGTGAAGTTGGGGAAACACTCACACACTCTGCACTTGCAGATCCCATTGCCTGGGCATTGAAAAAGAGATTGCAGTGAAACTAAGTCTAAGATAAACCATAAAATGTCTGACAGTGAGAAATACACATTCACCATCTCAGGACAGATACAGAAACAGAAAACTCTGGTGGAGAGATGAAGACAATAGAATGAAGAGCTACAAAATTTTAGTTCCTTGAGAAACTACTTACAGGTGTTTCTCCCCTTTTGCCATTCTCCTACATTTGGATTTCCTTCCATAAACAAACAAAAAGAACAAGACTAGGGAAAGCTGGTCAGGAACAGTGTAATGTGATGGCCATATCTCTTCGGTGAAGAGCATGAGAGCACTTCTTCAGCTCCCTTCCAGCACTAATCAGTCCTGTCTTCATATCTATCACTATGCACATTTACAAATCAAAATCTAAAAAGATGAGGAATGCACTAACTTAAGACTTCACAATGGAGAAAAATGAAACACCTCTGGCTCCCTAGAACACCATCACCATTCAGCTGCTGTACATCTGACCTCACCCACCCACCCAAACTTTCTGCTTCTTATACTCCCTACAAAGGAAATAAGATACCTGTTATCTCCAGAAGGGTGATTTAGATGAAACCTGTGGATATTCTCATCTCTGTTATCTTTAAGGTAAGTATCACTAATGTACAGAGTAGAGTTGACAGATTTGTAAACTGCTGCCAGTTTTGTCTGCAGAAAAACCTCTGAAGTAGTTTCTCACCTCCACAAATCAACCCATTTGATCGATCACAGTTGAAGTTGTCACATTCACAGTATTTGCCAGAATACACTTCATTGGTGTTTTCCCTTTTCTTGCATACACACTGTCCACAAATGCACTCTCCATTGTTGCTGCATATTTCTGTACTGTTCTCCCTCCTGCAGTAAGCATCCATATCCTCACTATTCACTTCCTCTGTACTACATTCACAGAGTCTTCCAATACGTCCTTCGTTACATCTGTGAGGTAAAAGCACAACAGCAAATGGAAACTTAATAGGTCTCTAACAATAATTCCTCTCCTTTCACTAAAAAAGCCTAGTAAAACCCTAACTAAGGAAACAAAACTCCTATTGCTCCTATTTCTCTTTTACAAAGGCAAAGTTTATTTCTCTACCTGCATGCACCACATTCAAATGTTCCATTTCCTTCGTGGCAGGCTGGGCTGTTAGGTTCCCCTTCACTTTGACACTGACATTCACAGATGAACTGGAGATTAATTTCCACTTCTTCAGTGAATCCCAGTGGTTTAATTTTAATGGTTCCATTTTGTTCTGTCTTTGGACATTCATTAGCTGTCACATTAATCTCAAATTTAACCTGCAAAGAAAGATAAATGGAGTGCTACATTACTAAAAGGAGTTTTGCCTGTTGTATTAAAAAAAAAACAAACCCAAGTGTTTGACACTTTAAATTTGATAGTTTAGTAGCAGCACATATACTGTAAGTTACCTCATCTCCAATTGAAATGTTAGAACACTTCCTTCCATCTTCTTGTGTGTCATTCACTCCATTCTTGCAGAAAGACTTGTAACTGATTGTTACTCCTTTGGGTAGCTTAGTGTTTTCCAGGATAACTTCTGAAGAAAGGGACTAAACCAACAGTTATTAGCTAACTTTAAATCAAGCTGAACAAGCATTTTGCTGAAGATAAGCCATTATAAAACTATGCAGTCTTAAGCCCATTGGCACAAGGAACACCTTCCCATAGTCATGCTGTGGGGACCCTTTCTCATGGATGAACTCTGTTATGCAGGATCAGGGCATGTCTCCACAGATTTTGGAGGCACTTGGTTGTCCTCTGTAGTCCAAAGGAGAAATGGGGCACATGTACACAACAAAGCAATGAAGAAAATACTTTGGGGCCAAAGAGAAAACATGGATGATAATTTTTTCCTTGTAATGTTGTTTTAAATGGCTGTAAGAGTGCATCTTCCTAGTTATCTAACCTCTTACTGCCATAGTGTCTGAAAATCTAGTGGAGGTTTACTGCAGTGGCAGCATATTTATATTTAGTACAATAATTTCCTATTTTGGAGGAAAACAAAATCCACCTTGTAGTATCTGCATGAAAAACCTTCGTAATAATTAAGAAAAGTTAATACAAGCCAAATAAAATCTGAACTTACATTGTATGCATCAATGATCAGCTGGATCACATTGCTGGAGTTTGAAGACAATGTTCCCACTGCTGATTTTGGTATAAGATTTTTCAATTCCTTTCAGTATTTAGAGAAGCAGAAACAAAATGACAGTCTTATTAACAAAGTGTAATTTGTACTATAAAGATCTGTATAGTAATATAATGCTTTAGTGGATTAACTAATCAAGATCAAGTACTTTAAAAAACCAAGGCTACAGTGTTGCCAGTGAGCAGCACAATTGCTTAGGTTATATACAGCACTAACACAAATATCCAGCCTTTTCTTTGCATTTTCATGTTCAATTTGTTAACAGAATACTAAGAGCTTCTCTTGTACAAGTTGCCCACATGAAATATATCTTTAAGATCTTAAAGAACCACCCTTTTAGTGCATTAAAGATAGGTAGATCAAAGGTGATTGCCAACAAAGAAGAAAAAACCTTACAATTTGAATATAGCTTAAAAAACCTCACCCAAACCTAAACACATGTTGTTAGGTTTAACAAGGAAAAAATATCTATGCAGTCATTTCCTATTTCACAGTCTCATCTAGCAGTTTAGTTAATACTAAACATCAGGAATATAAATAGCCCAGAAAGGACAAAATATGTTCTTTCATAAGTAAGTGTGTCTCTTGATTCACTGCCCACACTCCCCTTCACTGTTTTGCTGTGCACAAAAAAATAGCTCTGCAAGTATGCTCTCCACTCCCTCCTGCCTAAAAAGGTGGGCAAGGAGGAGGGAACACTTTGCTTGGAAATTATTACACACACACTCAGTGTCTATTTCAACAAGTAAAAAAGGCTTAATGGGAAAAATGTGAGTAGCAAAATGCTACTTCTACAATCACTTCCATAATGATTTTCACTTCAAACGAAGCAACTCTAATGATTTCAGAGCAAATCTGAGTTAGTCTTAGCGCTTGAGGGAAAAACATACAGACAACCAGAAACAGTTCTTATTTATCTTTACCTTATAAACTGCTTGAAACTCTTCAGTAACAGCAAAAATTGTCTGAATATTGTTCTCACTAAGCTTCTGAACCAGATGAGCAATAGAGGGATAATCCTATAAAAACAACCAAGCATAATATGCAATTCAAATTTAGGACACATTGCTAGAAAACAAATCAGAAGGACAAATCACCTTTCAAAAGATGCTTCTAACTAGCCACCTTCTGTCACAGTTCTAACACAAAACAACCTCTGACAACAAACACATAATGAAAAGATCCCATACATGCCTCCCTGAAGACAGGTGGATTTTCACAGTAACATTATCATATTCCTTGCCAATTAAAGTCTTAATGTTCTCAGAAAATTACTTTCAGTAGCTTTCTGTAAGCCTTAGCTCAGTGAAAACCACTACCTTTTGCACTGTTAAAAGACAAAATAAAACTAAATTAACTTTAGGTTTTTACTGAACAATATTCACTTCACTTCAGGAACACATAAACTTTTTACATCTTACTGTATTTACCCCATCCAGTAACTGTTTTCACCTTTTGTCTGATCTACCTACCAACAAACCATGAAGACAATGCTGTCAAGCACACTTTCACCATCAACTTTTGCATCATAAGATTTCAAGAAGTCTTAAACTGGCCAAGGAGGTCTCTGTTTTTAACACTAGTAAACTACTTCTGAACACAAAGACTATCAAAATGGTAAAATAATGGGACAGAGCCACTTTGGAGTGGACAGGGAGGATTATTATTAACAAGGTTAAAATCCAACAACTCAAATCATGGTGTGGAAGTTGGCATTTCTTGAAATTTTCCAATTAAGACTGGACTAATTCTTGCACATTTGCTTTGGTTAAGCTAAAAGTCACCTGATCTAATACAGAGGTCAAGTTCATAAGATGGAGCAGTCTGAAACTATACCAGATGATCTAATGAGGGTCGTTTTTGAGCTTAAGCATCTCAAAATATTAATCTGCCTAGAATAAGATGTAAAGACTTACATAATAGTGGCTCATTGTGTACACATTATTTTCCAGATGACATTTCCCATCATTTGGTAAAACAATTCCACCAAGTTTACCATCTCCTGCAAAGTGAAATCCAGCATCCGTGGAAAATACCAATAGTCTTGTAACATTTCTCCAGCCAATTTGTTCCTTGGGAAACAAACAAATGGATTGTTGGTGGTTTGCATCTGTTTATTTTATAGCATTGGGGACCAACACTTGAGAGATGAATGTTCAAACATTAGCCACCATAGAACACTAGGCTGTATTCAAACAATCTCATCTAACAGACTAGTAAAGGAAACTAATACACACTTACCCCACAAACTGCAACCTGCATTATTGCATCAAATCCACCTTCAGGAGAATCCAAATTCCCAGAAATGTGCTGTTTGCCTACAAGTTCATTGAATTTATTCCCTTCACTGGTAAGGCTGAGCACATTTTTATAACTAAAGGGACTTGTACAGTTCTGGTCACCTGTACAGGGATTTCTGAGTTTGGCTGGTGTTGTACTTATATATGGCATCACAGTTTTCTCCACAAAAGAGCCAAAGCCTAAGATAGAACAATAAAAACTTGTAAGCTGAAGAATGGAAGTCTCTTATTTATGTTATGACACAACAGGATGCAACTGCATTGTAGCTGAACTGACATCAGTTCATAGCTCTCATACTTGTTTACATTCCACTTTCTCCACCATCACCAAGTACTCTTATGCTCCTCAACAGCTTCTATATATTAGACTACCTGCTACAATATTATTAACTCTAGAAGAATTACTCTTTGTATAAAATCATGTGAAAAAATATCAGGAAGTAAATTTTACTTGTCCAAAGCTTTAATTTAGGGGTTTTTCTTTCAGAAAAATGCAACTCTTTCTTACCAATTCTGAAGTCTGAAGTTATTTTTTCCATTTCTAACATCAGAGCTGTTCCAAGACTTTTCACATTCTCTAAATCATCTTTCATAGAGTAGGAGAGGTCCATAAGATAATAGAGGTCAATGGGATAGTCTTCAGCTCTCTTGAATTTTAATGAAAATGTCTGAGGTTCCCCTGTTTCAGAGATTAAAACAGCAAAGAGCAACTATTAAAAACTCCACAACTTCACTGGCAAGAAAACTGTCTTTTTAAGGAAAGGCTCTGAAATACTAATGGAAGTTTTGAACTAGGTGAATGATTTTTTTTTTCCTCCTGTTAATTGAAATGCTTAATATCAAATTATGACAAAAAACTTCACAGAAGTATTTCTTTCATATGTTCAACTTTGTATTTCCAAGGTATTCTCTCCTCATAGAAAATGCTAGCCTGCCAGAAATCAAGGTGATTAGGTTCTGGTTGCCCAGATCCCTCATATGTTCTGTTGAAGAAATTTTTCTTCCAACAGAGAAGCAATAACCAACTAACTTCTCCGTGTCACAGCTAACCAACTCTTCCACTTCCATTCTAAGAAGCCACACTAGAAAATCAACAAGAAAAAACCAAACTCATTCTGTCTTCCTGCTGTATGTACCAACCCAAGTTCTATTGAGAACAAGTGATAATATCTAATCTTTCACAAAAATCAAATGGTATTTGGAGAATCTAAACACTTGAGGCTGACCAGAATGGCTCTGCTATCACTCAGGTTTACCTGAACAACAGTAATTTCTGTAACAAAATGGTTACACATTCAAAACAAAAAAATGCAGATGTGGTGGTAAGAGAAGAATCATTTGAAAACTAGAATGAAGCTGTCCTTACCAACTCTTAGTTTCAGGACTAGTTTTTGTGGCTGGATCTGTGTGATGTCCTGGGGATCCAGCTTCTCTGCAGCACCTATCTTACGATTGGTTACTTCTCTATCTTCAAGCACCTGTTTGCTACCTCTGGGGTTTTCAATATCTTCCATGGGGCAGCCTTTGCTCTTCAGTGCTGCCAAGTCATCACAGCGTGCAGATGTTGGCTCTCCTTCTTGCAAGAAGTCCTGGCAAATAGGCAAAAAAGCATTAAGTTTATAGCTATCTCTGATTTGTTATAATCTAATCTATCCAAAAATAACACCTTTTTTTACAACTCGATCTTCTTTCTCTCTCCTTTAAGTTCAGTAATAAAACACATAGTCCTGAAATAGTTGCATTATCCTAAATACTATTTAGTCCAGGAGTTTGCATCTACTTATCTGTGTATAAGAGGTAAGCAAGATGAAAGCAAAACCAAAAAACCCCCGTGTTACCTCTGCCAGAGGCAGGAGACCTTTTTAACTGGCTACTCTAAAAGAGACAGCAGGTGGAAAAAGCTCTTCATGTAGTTGTCAGTAACCTATTCGTACAGCCTACTTGGCAACCACCCTCCCTTGGAACTTGCTTTTTGGTTTGTTTTTAAAAGGGTTTAATTAAAGATTATGTAAGTGTACCTTGGTACTCCAAAATAAAACAATGGCAATATGCTGACAGAGCAGAGGAAGGACAGATGACACCTCTTATTTTTGGGAAATCCAATCCTAAAGTAATATCCATAAGCAAAACTAATATATGATTTTGTTCTGAACAACAAATTACCACTACCTAAATCTAACAAAAAGCTCTCATGTCATAGATAAATAAATAAGGCTTCTAACTGAGCAGCTCTGCTATTCTGATTCTCCCTCCTCCTCTCCAAATATGCATATAAATAGATGTCTACAAGCTTATCAGTTCTTGATAACTAGGAGCTACAACTAATCTGACTGTTCAAGGCCAAATTTTAAAGTTTAATGACATGTTTCAAGTTTAATTAAATTTAAATCATTAAAAACAAAAATAATATTTAAATTTAAATGAAATGCTTACAGTTTTAATTAATGTTTAAAGTTTATAAGGCAGTTTGAGGGTTAGTAAGCAGGTACTATATGAATATAAATAAACATTATCATATCCCAGCAAGAAACAAGAAAATTTCCCAGTTTTCCATAACAAACCACAGAAGAGCTGTATGAAATATTTTCCTTCTTTTTTTAACCTGAGGAAGACACTTCAGGATACACTGGTTAAAGTCACACAATTTAAGATTATCTTTTGTTTTTCATTTCCTTAATTTCACTTTTAATTACACAAGAAAGCACTCATTTTGTTTCATACATATTGAAGAAAATCTTCCCTCTCTCTCCCTACTCCATCTACATCTATCTAGAATTACCTTACTTTAATGTCACTGGAAGAATATAAATAAGCATTCCTAGAGAGATTCCATGCTGGAATGATTTTAAGTAACTATGAGACAGCCTCTAGGTTGTGTATACATTTCAGATTTAGAAAGGAGAAGTAAAAACATTGTGAAAAGCAATTATACTCCAATCAAGACCTCAGGAAAAATCACAGTATCTGAATTTTAAAGTACCAATAAGTATCAAATTGAAGAGCTCCAGAAAACTAGTAATAAAAATAGACATTTCTATAGAAAATATTTACAAAAACCTGAAACCAAGGGAAAAAAACCCCAACCATAAAGAGAATTTTGCAACACTTACTGTTTTTTTACACCAACCACAGTTTGGTCCTGCTTGTATACATTCCCCACATGATTTTGCATTAGCTTTTATGCAGTCACTTCCACCTAGCAAAGAGCACAAAGGAGTCACTTCACTTAAAAAAAGCTGCTAACAACAATAGAATTTGTTTGTTTTGCATTTTGGCTTTGTAAACTAAGTTCTTACTATAAACAGGTTATTAATGTGAGACATGACTGACACATTGCCATTAGCACTCCTCTAACAATGACATATTTATCTACATAAACAACTGCTAAATACATTAAAGCAACATTAAACAACTGCACAGAAATCAAGTCACTTACCTTGCTGAGCAAACCCATTCCATGCCAAACAACACAGGAGGCCAGCCCATGTGAACAATCTTAAATTAATCTGAAATACAAAACCAAAAGAACAAAAGAAATGATTTCTTGTAAAAAGAAAGCAAAAAAAAAAGTCAAGTTGGATGAAGCTCCAAATATGTAACTCTGTTCCAGAGAGGACAAGGAACATGGAGCAGAAGCAAATGAAATGAGCTTAGCTGTACCAGCTGGGCAATTTGGCTCCTATATACACGTTTGTGGGCTAAATTGTCTTTAGAAGACAGCAAACAGTGTAGCTTCTTAAATTATTTTGAAATATTCTTATGCTAGCTATAAGAAATTTGGAAATGTTGTTCAGAGGTGGGGAAAGAACCCAGATCAAGCTATTAAATCGTATAAAAAAAGTATCCTTTGAATGTTATCAGAGAGACTTCCAAATAAAGATACGACAGAAATACAAGATGGAAATGGAGCTTCTCTAGTCAAGTCTCTGGTTTATTAAGAACACCAAGGCCTTTTCCAAAACATTTTCCTCAGAATCTTCAAAGGGCACTTTACAGCCTAACTTTGCACCTTATATTCCAAACTAGAGATTTCCTCTCATGATACACAGCAGAAAGCATCCTTGATATAAACTCCATATGCTTTATAAGACAAGATCTGAATGCTTATAAACCACAGTTTAGGATTACTGACTTCTTACTTTCCATAATTAGTGTCTAGGTTTCAGTTAGTGCTCCAGATTTTGGATTACATTCTACAAATAGGTTTCAAATAGATGACTTTCCCCTAATTTTTCTTCTCCTCTAATAGCAGCTAGTCAGGCAGGGTCAGTCATAGCATCTTCAAAATTCTGGTACTCATCTAAATTCCATTTCTCTTTTACTCATTATAAGAATTTTGAGAACTTGTACCACGGCTGCCAATTTCCTTGGTCATCCTAAAATGTTATTGCTAATTAAAGCCTTTCCAGTCATCCCAGAAACAATATTCTTAATACCTTTTAGTTCTAAAAAAATATCCTGCAATATAGCCAAGGAAAAGTTCATTTGGCAGACTCTCTTTTAAAATGAATCAGTCATTTTCTAGAAGATGTACTATTATTCATATTAATTAGCAGCAAAGTGAGTTAAGCTTAAATTAGCACAGCAGTGGAGCTTTGCTTTGCCCACAGTGATTCAGGGTCATTCCTAACTGCACATCTAGCCAGAGCTAATGACGAAGGGACAGTTGCTTTCAAATCTGCTGGAGAAAGTTTCAAGCAGAAGCCTTACAAACTGTATCCAACAACAGTATGAGATGGTTCTGATAAATCACTTTGGCTCACTTCTCTTCACTGGATGCTGTAGCCAGAGTGGGGTGAGTTTAGACATAGAATTAAGAGAATTTGCTGTGGAATGACTTTGCTAGCTGTTATGCAAATGCATAGAAGAAATTAATGATGAAAGAAAAAACCTGAATGATACCTTGACTTTTGAGCATTACTTATTGCACATATCTAACCCCAACTTTCTCCCTCTGCCCATAGCTGCTGGAATGGATCAGTCCTTCACTCACAAAAACTCTTTCAAGAACACTGTGTAATTAAGTCTTCTCTATAAGCACACATCTCAATGAACCCTGTGCAACAACCAACCTTGATCAGAGAGGAGCCATACCCAACAAATGTGAGTAGGTGGAAGACAGATGAAGGGACTGAATCAAGGTTAGAGAAAGAGAGTGGTGACACAGCACAGAAGCACACCAATTGGACTAGGAGTCTGCAGGGGAAAGCTTTACCAGGTTGCTCAACTTCTAGGTTCCTTCTTTTCTAGTTTTATGAGGGCTATGTTCTGTGTTTAGAATCACAGAATTGTCAGGGTTGGAAGGGACTTTAAAGCTCATCTAGTGCCAATCCCCCTGCTGTGGGCAGGGACAGCTGGCACTAGAGCAGCTTGCTGCCAGCCCCAGCCAGCCTGGCCTGCAACACTGCCAGGGATGGAGCTGCCACCACCTCTCTGGGAAACCTGGCACAGTGGCTCAGCACCCTCACAGCAAACCTTTATTTGTATTTTATTTCTTGAGTAGTTTTGCTTTAAGCACAGCCCAGAACAGGGTGGGCTTCTCAGTAAGAAAAAAAACACCAAGCTGCCTCCATCAGCTGAGCACTGTCTTTTCTGTTAGACAAAAGGAGAGAATTATTAACAGTTCACCTTTTTAGGGCAGACTAGCAGCTGATGCACAGCAAGGCCCATACAGAATATATAAATAAGTCAGCAAAGTTGTGTGACACAGTGCTAAAACTATGACTAAGAGCATTTGGAAGAGAAATGTTCCTGTGGATATGCATCTGCATGATGAATGTAGTTCTGGGCACAGATTCCCCTGTAAAGTTAACAAGGAAAACGTCCTCTTCCATATATGGCTAAGCCAATGCCTCTCCTCAAGCAAGCTGCCTCCCTGACACACACTAGCTCGCTTCCTTTACCTCCACTGCTTGATAGCTTCTCCAGCTGCTGAGTTTCGGGAAAACTCAAGTAAAGATTTGCTCATTTGGATTCAATTCTGATTGTTCCCTAATGCAAGCACATCCTCAGCCTCCAAAGCTCCTCCTTAGCCACTGCAGTACCCTCATCACAACAGTGGCAAACACATTCTCCTGCAAGCCACTGGTTAGTACTGTGGATTGCCCTGGTGCAGATTTTTTTTCTCTTAAAGTAATAAACCAAATAACACCTAACTATGCTAGACAGCCTTTGGAAACAGTTGGTGGAGCTGGAACTAAACCCCATGTCAGCATTCAACCACAGATGATGGGAACAAAAAAGAACCCATTGTTACAAGAAATAAATGAAATTTTCTTGTGCAACATTTACATATTTTCTATTATACTTGTTCTCCCTTTTTTAATTAAATCCTTGATAAATAGCCCAGAATCCTTGAAAAAGCTATATTTTTCCCACCCTGAAAAAAAAAACCCAACAGCTCAGAGCCTACAAAACATAAGCTTGCCAAGAACTGAAATCTCTTTTAACAACTCTATCACCAGTTGGATCCTTTTGAAAAAGGCTGCAAGTGGTGTGCTGTTGAAAAACTGATTCTAAAATGATTTCTGCACATCTGTGAACTGTACTCTATTTCTGTAAATATTTTAGGAAGACAAACATGGATATAACCTTGAATGTTTGGACATGTTGCTTTCCAAGTTGTTTGTTTTTTTTTGCTATGTCTACAAATAGTAATGCCTGAAGAGAATTTTTTTCTTTATAAAAGTAGCATTGATGGAAATCTCTGGAGCTTCTAATTTGACATGAAACTGACAACAGAAAAAAGGATTCATTCTCCACAGTGAGACTAAATATGAATTTGCAAATCAAGTATTCTGTGAACCATCAAGATGCTTAGAATGAAGTTCACTACTCCACATCACTAAACCCTTTTGCAGCTTTTTAATTTTATTTATTAGAATAGCAATAGCATCTATGCAGAAAATTCACTGGGTAAATGGGATCAAGAAAAAATAAAAGGATAAGAGTTATAGAAGCATTAATTCCTTTCACATCAAGGAAAGGATGTGCTGCTCTCCTCCCACCACTCTCCAGCTCAGCATTCATCCCACCTGACAGAGGCCACAGTTTATAGAGATATCAAGGCAATGTTAACAAGCCCTTAAACCAATGCAGTACTGTTCCACTCATCTGACCCAGTACTCCAGGATCCACCAAGCCAATGCCAAGCAAAGGAAAACACTCCAAGGCATCTGCCCCCAATGCATACTGAAGTGTGCCTTGCTGCAAAGCTTCCTACTGAAATACAGAACCATGCACCAGACCACAGGGAAAGCATTAAATACACAGCAAGAGTTGAGGTGTTGTGCACAAGCCACCTTTTTGAGGTAATAAGCAGACAGACTACTTATTGAAATCCCCACACATCACTCTAACTACACTTAAAAACCTAGAAAGGAGTAGGCAACTCACACTTTTGGACTAGAGTCTATGCTTCCCACAGACTGACACCTCTTTGCCTCAGCTGCTTTTCACAAGTTTAAAGCTTGATTCAGAAGTGTTGTATGGAATTGATCCCTCAGAGAGCTGAGATTACGTTCACAGCCACTTTCATCTACTGTAAGGATGCAAAGTCACTCGAGAGATCTGCCCCATCCTTCTTGTTGATTATTTACCCTCGTTAATCAACCCTTGTTATTCTTAGTGTTTTCCTTTCTGACCAGTGCTAGCTGGAGTGAGGAAAAGACCTGACTAAAACACTATTTCAACAAAGAAAGTGGCTAGTTTCAGCTATCTGGGTACAAAAGTGCTTGTTCTGGTGGCATGGCCAAGGTGGTGAGACATGGATGGAGAAAGAACTGGAGAAAAAAGAAACAGCTTCTCATCCTCAGTCTGTGGCTGTATGCTCGACTCCAGTGGTCACACAGTCAGCCCCCACCTCCAGTCACCAAGGCTCTGGTTATAAAAAAAGCAGGAAGAGACATGTTTCTAAAATAAGCAGAATTAAATAGCCTCAGGAGACGCCTGCTTCAGGACTGGAGCACTACCCTGCTAAAAAAGTTCCTTCCTCCCTCCCTCACTCCAGAAGGTTTTACTGGCTTTAGCGGAGGGCAACACTTTTCAGCATGAATTTTATGGACCAGCAAGAAGAATCCCATTCACAATTCTGGACAAAAAAAAACAAAACAGGAGAAAAAGGACACAGTGATTTTCTTAACTGGAGAAACCAAAGGATCCTAGTGACATGGGATTGCAATTACACTGGTACTACAGACCTCTAGCAGTGACCCACACCTCTGTAAGTACTCCTGATGGCCAGAACTCCCACAACAGACCTTAACTGCAAACTCAGCTTTGACCTGACACACAACAACTCTCAGCATGTCTGCTTGTACAATAATTCACTGCAAAGCAGCAGTTCACTATAGACAAGAGTGGTAAACCAGCATCCTGCTGCTCTGTCTGGAGAGAGTTCTATTGCTCAGAAAGGCACAGGTACAGAAATTGAAGTGTTTCATACCAACAAGTTACTTAGGATTAAAACTTCCAAGTTTGTCGTGTAGGTTTTCCAAGGAATCTTCAATAGTTAATTCTTAATTCATGACCTTAACAGCTATCTTATTTACTGAGTCAATGTAAATGCTACTGTAATACTGAATTGTAGCTGGGATACACTGCTTGCATAGTAAATTTCAGGACCACCAGACCAGGAAACTACATGACAGATTCTTCTTCATGGAAGTGGAGATTTGGGGCAAACACTGATGACTGAAAAGCAGGCAATTTTAATCAAAGAACCAAAACCTTAACTCACCCTGCAAACCAGTTTGTTCCCTGAATGTGGAACCAGCCTTATGATGGGTTGCCCTTCACAGAGAGCCCCGGCTCCTGACCTGACACCATCAGAGCTAAGCTAGCAGACTATTCCCATAGAAGGGAAGTGAACTTGATGGGAATAGTCAAGATGGACAACAAAACTCTCAAGAGCAGCACTTTGCAGCACCTCAATTGAAACAGAAATGCTAAAAGTGAGTCTGCCTTTAACAGCCTATTTATCTACCAGCCTACCAACAGCATGGCTCATCAAGGCCACAGTGTTCTTTCTCCTCCTGGGAACTTTGCAGATGTTAACAGAGCAGGTTTTGAACAGTAATATGGAAAGAATGGGACCTTAACCCAGATTAACATACAAAGACAGACATTTTTTAGCACTGAAACAGATTTTACACACAAAAAAAAAATCCATCACATCATGACTTCTTACTCAAATTGTGTCCTGAAAAAGCTTTAAGGCATAACCACTTCAACTACTGTGACACTACAGCAGAAAAGAATCAGCAGTATTTCACACTGGACTTCATTTCTCTCTGTCAGTTACTATCTCTAAGTTAATGGAATAAAACAAGCATAGTCACCAAATACTCATGATAAGCACTTCACAACCACTCTGTTTCAGTGAGGCATCATACATTAAACTATTATAAACCAGTTAGGAATTCAATTTTCATTACAAAGTTAAAATCTACAGGAAATGTTTTTTTTTTCTGTTTGAGTCAAAGAGATCAGCTCCTCCGGTATGGTTATCTACCACAATCACTGTATGTCACTGGTTAGTACAGAAGATCCTCTTGCAGGGTTTGGAGTAAAAAAATGAGAATACACATTTCTGCATGCCAGAACCATGGGTAAATATATCACAATTCTGCAGACTCTGCGTGGAAACTACTGTGTCCCCCCTCCTACGCTCAGTAAAGCAGACAAACATACCCAGTAACACAACTGGTTTGCTAACACTGTCAGTTACACTACCTATAGTTTATTCATACTTACAGCTTTAAAAAATTACTCCAGAGATCAAGTTGCTTAAAATTCACCAGAAAGGACTGCATTCAGCGGGAAAAAACAGTAAGTGTTAGGCTGTAAAATAGACTTGTGGGTGTGAAACCACTACTGAAAACCCAGCATTGGCACCTGCATCTCATCACCTCTTTGGCTGAATACATGAAAATATGCATGTATGAGCACCAGCAGGCTGAGGCCACAGCTCACAAGAAGAGATCTGGAAGCTTTTCATGGAATTGTCTTGTGCCACCAGAGTGTAGACAAACTCCTGCAACCAGCTGAAAATTAGATAATACTCAGCACAAGCAAAACCAAGTGGCACAGTAAACAGTGAAGAATGCTAGTGCTGCTAAAGCTACTCAGTCTGTCTTTTCACAATGCATTTCTGTTTAAGAAGTCACACACTGAAGTCCTGATTTCATGCTGAAGACAGTGACAAAAGTCAAAGGATGAGAACAGATGCTCAGGGACAATGTGAAGATGCTGCCACTGACAAAGAGCCTTCATCTGTCAAATCACCAAACCCAATCACAACCTTGATCTCTTCCTTTTGTTCTAATGTCTTTTGGAGAGCTCTGCGGTGTGGGCAGGATTAACACTGCTTAGTCAGCAGCACTTTTGAAGTAGGGACCTTCTTTCAAAGAGTACATTTATTTACCACCATGCGGAGAAAGTCTGCTATTCATAATTGGACCTCCTACCATGCATCAGTAATTCTTAATTTAAGACAAACACTGTGCTGTATTAACCATCCTTGTCCCTAGCTTGGTCCTAACATGGACAAAGAGACTATTTGTGTAATGTTTTCTCAACCTGTTGAATCATTTGTTTTCAAGTTATGGTTCGACAGATTGAGAAGATTCCACAGTTTAGGATATGCTTTGGGAAGTATCTTGATGCTCAAGAGACAAGTTTGACACAGCTCAGGCAAACAGCCTGTGTACGATCACCACACACAGGGAACCATTTAAGAGCCAAGCAATAATATTCTTATCAGAGTATTATTTTTTCCACATAGGTTTATTTAGTTGTTCTTACCAGGCAATTATCCACAGACTGCAATTTCTAGGGGAAACTCTGACAACTGTATTTTTGAAAACTAGACAACGAAACAGGTGTATTGTGCATAATGTTCAACATTAAATCAGGAGAGAAACACAACTCTGCATACTCTCAAACAGAGCAGGCAGAGACCTGCAGCTCCATCTAATGAAAACACCAGCAATATCTTTTTACTATTACCAATGCCTTATACCTAGTTTCAACTCAAACATTTACATCTTTTTCTGAAAAACCAGTTTGTAACTACTTGGTACTCTACATCTCTCAAACAACTGTGCTCACTAAGGTATGGAAAAAAAGAAAGCAGAACACCCCACCAGCAGCACACACCTGCACTCCTCCTCTCACTAAGAAATCCCATGCCAGTGCATCCTGCCAGAGACCATTTTAGGCAAGGACAAAACAATATAACCTACTCATATGATACTTATGCTAGCATGCATGCACACTACAAAGACAGCACCTCTAACACAAATAGTCCATGGGTACCAATACTGTGGTCGAAACTACCCTTTTCTGCATCTCCAGTAGCTTCTACATATGTGCACCTTGAGAGCTTCCTCTTTAAGGATAAATATATAATGAAGACATGTAAGTGTTAAGAGCCAAAACATCAAATCTGTTTCCCTGTTAAAACCATCAGGCAAAAAATACTTGTTTTCCACACTCCTGCCAAAAGAAGTTTCCAGTAATTCAAGTCCATCACAACCTTGATGACTCAAACCATGTTGTCTCCATTAAATTTGGAAGAATTCTCACTGCACCCAATCACATTATCATAAGGCATTTTTCCATAACAAATATTTCAGGGTTTTCATTATTACTTGCACCTCTTTACATAATTGTGATTAAAACAGAGAAAAGAAAAAAAAATCTGTGTTGTTTCATCATATTTCAAATGCTTTTAGACCCATCAGTCATTTTTGTCATAGTAATTTAATTTCTCCTCTGGCTTAAATGTGACACTTTTCAGTGTGAGTTGAATATTTAGCGTGTTTATGTAGGTCTTGCTAGTCTACAGAACTTCTTGGCTAAGTTTAGCATTTCCATCTCAGACAGATGACAAATAGGAATGCCACATAACGATTTAAGCCATCCTGGTAGAAAACATGGGGTGGCTATTCCTTGTGGTACTATTAAATTGCCACACACTCTTCACCACTTACTACTCCTATAAAGAGACTATTTCATTTTGTGCAACTTAAACCTCACATTCATCCACACAGGGGGAAACAAAAAGTTTACTTAAACATGTAAATATAGCTCTTACACAGCTGACTGTAACGGATGCTTCTAAGGCTGTGATGCCTTAATAACATCCACGACTGTCACATCATCTGGCTAAACTTACGTTAATCCAAGCTTTTCCTTTTTAAGGAAAAGTATGTACTTTCTTAAGCAAAAAACTAGAGAATTTCAGTTAATACGTCTCACTCCTCTATTTGTTTAAGAGAAAACAGTTGCAAACCTCTCACTTGCTGTTGCTGCAGGTACTGCAGGAAGCCAGAAGCTGGCACACCGCAAAGGGTAAAGTCAGCGGAAACTCGTCTGTTACATGGCAGTGTTCACCCAACAGCACTGTCATTAATGCTCAGGGTAGTTTCAGCAACCCAAACCAGGATGAAAGCTAACTGCTGCTGAACGGAACAGCAGTGCTATAGCACCCCCCTCCTCTCCCCCAAAGCAATCTCTGTCCCTGTGCTCATGGACCTTCTCCCCATCAACATCCCGAGCAAGCTCCGCTGGCTGGGCTGGCACGGTGGTACCTCGAGTCATCCCTTCTCCCTCCCCATCAACCCCCACACTCTTTAAGCCCCAGCAAACTGGAGCAGATCTCCACACGGACAGAGCAGTGCTGAGGAAACAACTTCCATAAACTGGCAGGTGGCTGTCAGACCTACTGACCTCCAAAAGTACACTGTGCAATTTGAGTGCTACTAAACCAGCCCAAATCCAGGCTATCACAGGCCTACCTTCCTTCTCTGCTGGCCTTGGGTGAATTGCTTATGAATGCTCTGTAACACAAGCAGTCTGGGCAACTAGTCTGATTTGATTATTATTTTTTTCCCAATAGGTTGTTAGAATAAATCAGTTGGCAAAAAACCCATGAAGACAAGTGATTAACAGAACACTGAAGGGTGGGGGTTTTTTTGTTTGTTGGGTTTTTTCTGTGTAGTGTTTCAAGATTTGAATGGCAAGCACACAGAATAATGCTTACAGATAATATCCAAATATTTAATATCAAAGTTTGTTTTAAAATATTCACTAATCTAACACAATTTAGAATGAAACTAGTACTGAAACAACACTCATCCTCCACACACTTTCAGCACTGGGTAAGTGGTCAGGAGAATGAACATGATGCAGGAAGAGTAAAAAATCTGGTCATTCCACAGAACTACATATATACAGCCTTATAAATCTATAAAGCTAGCTATGAGATTTTTTTAAATACATATGTAAAATCAAATATATATATATAGAATTAAATATGTATACTACATATATTGTATATAAATAATGATGATCATTAATTCAATGACCGGCTAGGTATAAGCACATAGTGAAACAAACAGTGGAATTCAACCAGATTTTAATCTTGAGGTTTAAATCACAAACCCATCACAGAATGCTTTCTAAAAAGCAGTCCTTGCCTGAACAACCTGCCTATTGATAACACTTGTTCTGCTTTCCAGAGTAGGATTATAAGGCTGGAAGTCCACAGGTTGCCTCTAAGAGGACTAAAAAAAAAAAGATATTAAAAACTCCAAGGTTTCTCAAAGTAGCCAGGTAGATCTATCAGTTTGTCACTACTGAAAAGAAACAGCTCAACTTGTTCAGGCCCTAAAATTCCCCATTCTGTACCCTACACCTAGCTGGTGCCAACTGTGGACAATGCTCTTGCCTCTTAACAGAGACAGAGGAACAAGCTGAGCAATAACTACCTGCTGAGTTATTTCTCATCTAACCCAGCAAGCCTAAAATGGATTACTCAAATCAAAAGACCATTGAAGCATGCATGAGCGGATGCTGTGAGGTTCCACAGCAGTTTATGCCAACTTATCTCTGGACTACCATAGTCCCACACTCTTCTCACTATGAGCTGCACGTTTTCCTCCCCTTGGTCTGAAACATCTCACTACTAACTCATGGGGTTAGCCAGTTGAAACAGCTGATCTAGCTAAAAATCACATTTTTGCCAAGCTATTTTTTAGCCAGATCAGCTACTTCAGTGAATTACTGTATAAAGCATTATGATTTCCACTGCTGATGCAAGGAGGATGACAAGACTGCAGAGCTACAGGCTGGAGAAATAATTAAGACCTATATTGGTATAAATTACTGCAAAGCCACATTTCTATGAAAATAAATGACATTTTAGTTGAATTCATGGTGCAATAGCCACTGGAGCATTTTACAAACTATGAAATACAGGTAAATTGTTGAGTATTGAGTTATCACTTAGTAAGCAATTTTTTTTAAGCTTTCCAGAGACCTAGTCTTAAAATTGCTTCCAGCTAAAAGCAAATGTTAATTATATTAAATACAGACCTATTCATTTAGAAAGTGAAATTGTATTGTGAATTATGCACCAAAAAGAGCCAGTATCTGTCCAAGCTCTTTTATTACTATCCAGACTGGTCAGCTGCAAGTGATAAAATTGCTGGCAGCAACCTTCCACACCACAGTTACTTCTTAATGCTGAAGTTGAGTCTTTCACTGAAAACTCCTGCTATCAGCAACATGGCTATGTAACATTTTGGTCCAGCCTTTGAAAAGTTATGTAAACATCATCTGCAGTGGAGGGAAGTAACACATACACAGAAAAAAAAATGTTTACCACTGTTTATCAACTTCTTGATACATTTTAAACAACCTATAACCAGTATGTATAGCATGGTCTTCCAAAAAAGGAAATTTGCTGTTTCCTTTTTTACTCTGAAGTCCACACCCAGGAAAAGTTGCACTGAAGTTCTTGAACACTAATTTCTCACACAGATTTGTGTTTGCATAGAAATGCCAAAAACAGCATAAGAAAATTATTCCCCCTTTTTGAATTGTACAGTAAAGCAAAGAATAAATGTTATCTCCTACAATATTACACTGACAGATGCTTTGGAAATGCATGTAGGTTACACTCATGCACCAGAAAGTGAGCACACTGACATACACTAACTACACCCTTGCTAAAACACAGAAGGAACCTCAGAGAAGGTAACTCCTGACTTTATCCTACGCCTAACAAAACTAATTTCCTAATGCATAAGAAAATAAAACATCAGTGTAATAGGAAAAAACCCAACCAGCCAGAACATACTGGCAGCACATAACCAACCTTATTTATCCTTGTCAGTCTTGGGGATGATGCTAGCAAAGATTTCCTCAGGTCTTTTTATTATCAGAAGAGGGAGCATTTCACTTGCTGACTGGACAAACCCTTCAATACTCCACTACTACAGACATGGTTGTAATATGAGATGCAAAACTTAATCCCAATTTAATGGTAACAAAATACTACAATGTGTCATTTTTTTGATCCCTGGGAGAGTGCTTTTTATTTAACTTCAAAAAAAGTTTATGTTCTTTTGTGCATTTATCTCCACTTCAGAAACAGGCTTTCCTTTTAGCTGTACTCATCTTCACATAAAACCTCTTTACCTAAGATCTGGAGAACCTGATAGCTGAGGATCAAGGCAGAGCTTCAATGTTGCCCAATTTAATACCTGAGCAACTGAATCTGCAGAGAATGCTGCCCAAGCTACTGGAATGCCAGGCCCTTCCAATGACCTCCAATTGTCTCCGATATGCTCCTGACACTTGTGTTACCTCAACTCACCAGGAGAGCCTCCTGTGATCTTCTGCTTTATGGCAGCAAAAGGCCACAGATCACTCCCTGTGAGTCCTGCCAGCCTAAAGACACAGAGCAGATAAGGATAGATCAAAAGGCTTTGTAGAGTACTAGCTGCACAAGAGGCAGACAAGACTCTTGGTGCCAATGCCTGAGGTTAGCACCGTGTTAAGACACTCTAAACTGCAATTCCACCAAAGAAAATTAACACTCTAGAATAGTTTGAGTTGGAAGGGATCTTAAAAAGAAAAAACAAACATGGGCAGGGACACTTTCCACTAGATAGGTTGCTCAAAGCCCCATCCAAATTGGCCTTGAACACTTCCAGGGATTGGGCACCACAACTTCTCTGGGCAACCTGTTCCAGTGACTCACCACCCTCACAGTGAAGAACTTCTTCCTTACATCTAAACCTACCCTCTTTCAGTTTAAAGACATTACCCTCTTGTCCCATCACTACATGACCTTGTAAAATGTCCCTCTCTAGCTTTGTTGTAAGCCCTGTTTAGGTACTGGAAGGCTGCTCTAAGGTCTCCCCAGTGCCTTCTCTTCTGAACAACACCAACACTCTCAGCCAGTCTTCAAAGAAGAGGTGCTCCAGCCCCCTGATCATCTTTGTGGCCCACTCTGGCCTCACTCCTACAGGTCCATGTCCTCCTTACACTGAGAGCCCCAGAACTGAATACAGTAAGCCAGGAGGTCTCACTAGAGCAGAGTAGATGAGGTGAATCACCTCCCTCAGCCTGCTGGTCACCCTTCTTTTGCTGCAGCCCCGGATGTGAATGACAGCTTATCCTCCTTGTACCTTTGCAAAAGGGAATAGCTCCCCTCATCCTTACCTCAATACTTCAAAGTCAAGTTTATGCCAAGCCAGACACCCAATCTCAGCTTTGTTTTTCAAACCCACAACCTCAGGAACAAAGCCTGCATTAATATCAAGATATTACCTTTGACTCACAGCATCATTGTTTCCTAAGTGAAATACTGACTCTTTCTGAATTAATCTAATGCAATTATTTTTCTTCTCTTTTAAATAACCACAAATCAGTCATCTTTGCAGGAGGGTAAAGTTCAGTGTTTCAGTTCAGCCCAATATATAATTACTGCTTTTCATTATACCACAAAAGGACGAGAAAAGACGACAAAAGCTTTCACTTTTTACTTTCTGCTTCCACATCAGAAGTGCCTTTATTTGCACAGCTTTAAAGGTAAAAAAAAAAGTATTTTTAATAGCTATAATAGAAAACTAACTACATGTGAATACTTTTAGGTAGCATGTATATTACACAGGTTTATAGTTCAATACAATAAGAATCTATATAAACAATGGCTGTCCTTCCTGCTTATACATTAAAATGTACCAAGAGCAGAAATTGAAACTAAGCTAAGGCAAAACTAGGACTAAGTTAAGTCTACGTGATCTTGTGCAAAACACATAAACTGCAAATGTTATGTTCATCTTTTTGGAGAAGAAAATACTGGCACTAGATACTGTCTATGGTATACTTTATGAGCATTTTAAGAAGAACATGCACTGGAAAATAACCTTACAAATCGGAAGTTTAGCAAAAAAGACTATACACAGAAAACTATTTGTGGGCAGAATGTGAGAACTGCATTTATTTCTCAAAGAGGTGCAGGATATTTTTCTGTGAGAGAAAGAAGAGAATTAAAAGGATGGTGAGAAAACACCAGTATCTTCAGAGCTCTTACTAGCAATAACAAAGTTAAAATTCCAGCCTCAATTTTGTTACTCAAAACTCTGCCCTCTAATAAAAACCACAAGAATACTAATGATATTTTGCTGCTGTTGCTGGAAAAGAAAGAAAGCACATTAAAACTGCTTTTAAGACAGAAAGCAGATTTCATAATGCTTTTTTGTAGCTGACTGTCAAGAGCAACTCAGAAAGATGTAGACAAAAATATTTCTCTAAATTATTAAGAGAGTCTTTATTCAGTGACACTCCAAAGAGGATTACAGGTCAGGTAGGAAACTTAATCTCTTTCCCAAAAGAAAAACACTAATATTAAAGTCTCATCAGACTACTTTCCATACTAAGTGCTTGGTTATGTGAAAATTTTGTACTAAATTTGTGACTTCACCATCTTTATGAACATCTTCCATCTGCTAATGGGAGAATACCATAGCCTAGGAAGCCACTAACTGCTCTGATTAGTCTAAGAATAGAAAACTAAAAGAAGCTGGTTGTTACAAAAATATAGGATGTTTAATAACAACACTCTGCCAAAGAGAGCATCCTTAGGAGTGACAAAGGCAACTGTACTATTTAGTGATGCCATTTTTCATTCACAGAAGTCAGAATTTTCAGTCTCTTCCAAACAGAAGCTATTTAGCATGACCACACGTCTTAAATTGGACTAGAAACTCAGACAGATAAAGCACATGACAATTTCTTACACTGAAGCTGTAAGTACTTTTTACTGGTACTTACACCACCAATTCACATGGTGGAAGAGAAAAAAGTTTAGAGAAAGGTCTCATGATAAATTTGTCCTGACTTGCAGTTTCAACAGTTGTTTCTGGGCCCCACCTATGCAGGATAAATGAGACCAAAATTGTGCGTAAACACAAAAATGACTTCTTAGGCTACCTGAGAAACACCACAAGCACAACAAATGAGAGATGCTGGTCAATATTGTGGTCCAGCGTGGTTACTGCACTGCAAGTAACGTGATCCTTCTCAGAAGGCTGGCAACAGAATACAAAGAAGAACAGAGCAGCACAGAGTGATGATGATCTACACAGAAAAAAGGAGATGCTATCAGCTACCAGAAGTGACAACATTATTCAGCATTAGAACAAAGCAACAGACTCCAATCTTCTAACACAAAAGGAGCCTTAAACCAGATTGAGATATCGCTAGTGTCTGTCCAGGAGACAGAACCACAGAATTTGTTCAACTATTCACGATTCTGTGACACTCCCTCTTGAAAAACAAACACACTCTACAGAAACAACAACTAACTCTCCCCTACACCAAAACCTCATTGTCCTGTAAAGCTTTAAGATGCATATGTTTGTGTAAAACATGCACACACACACACCAGAGCAGAAGCCTGAAAAACCTTAAGTCTAACCAGCAATGTTAAAACTGCTAATGAGAACTTGTGTGCTTTCAAAGCAAGGCAAGTAGAGCAAGTGGGAACAATTTGTAGACTCAGCAATATAAAGACAGACAGGAGATGAGTAGTAGGAAAACGCAGATTTAACTCTGAGTTTTCTGTGCTGGGAAGACAGGAAATTTTATACAGGGCACAGACTGTAGCAGATGACATAAAAATCTAGTCAGAAGGGAATACTACACATCCTGGCAAGCACTTTTTAATGACATGTCCAAAATAAATCTAACTACACATTGCCTTAATTACATCTTAAGAATTATTTAATTTCTGTAATTGCTTTACAAGCTCTACCAATAGATGCAGAGAAACTTAAAAAAAAATATCAAACAAGGCACTCCCAACAAGGATTCCCTCTCAGAGGGCTGGCTGCAGCTCCTAAGAATTAAAAGGATGCCAAAGGGATTGGCCATCCTAAAAAAAAAAGTTGGAAAAAATAAATCACTTGAAGTTCTAGAAAAGAAAATGAGGGTAGAATAGGCTCTGCTACTGTCAAGCCTTGATTCCCTTTTTTCTGGATCTGTCTAATCAGTTTCTCTTCCAAGTGCCATGTAAGGAGGCACCGGCGATCTCAAAGCCAGCTAGCTTGCTGCAATTAATAGTGATGAGGAAAATCTCTGCCTGTTTTAATTTCAGTTTTGCAACATCTCACTGATTATCCCTGTCACATGCAAGGGGAACAAAATGTATTTTGGGAGGAAGAGGAGGTCAGGTATACCAATTGCTAGCAAAGCTCCATCCATCCTCTACTCTTCCCCCCAAAAATCCACTCCCCACATATAAGGTGTGTGCAGCTAACATGGAACACAGCTCACACATCCACTCCCTACATGCAACTGCAGCAGGTATCACAAGCAGGTCTGCACTGAAGAAGCCCAGGCCCTGTGGCTGACATGCAGGAGAGAAACAGCAGGGCATGACTGTCCACTAGAAGGAAAGGGAGCAGAGACGGAGTCTGTTTCAGAACCACAGCCTTTGATGATGGCTTACAAAAAGGGTCCCATCAAGAGGAAGTACTTCAACAGCCTGTTTAACAGAAGCCCTGCCACAATCAGAATCAGAACTGTTTCTGAAGGCCAAGTTACCAAGAGCCACCAACAGCCAGGAAGCCTGTAGCTGGCTGATGAGAGGGCTTGGAGAACCACGAGCTAAATGTGCGTCACATCACTCAACTAAATCAAGACTGAGTGGAAAGGTAGGCATGACAACTATTTACAAACAACTGAAGAGCAGTCATACCAGGGAATGCTGCAAGGGAATTATATTCAGGGCAACGGAGTACGGAGCACGTGTCTGCCCCACATCTGCACTGCTCTCCCAGAGCTTGCTTTACTGCTACCTAAGTTACTTCCTGAACCACTTGGAAAACTGCACCATAGCAGAGCTACCCTAAAGAGGCACAGGGAGGATGCTTAAGAGCAGAGGAATGAAATAATGAATTGGGAAAAAAGAACAGCAGGAAAAGTTTCCGGACAGTTTGTGTTCAGCTGTGGGAATCACTTCCCAAAGGAAGTGGTAGAAGATTAACCACTTGAGTCACTTGAAACTCAACATAAAACATGAAAACTTTGCACTCTCATCAGAAATTCATGTATATTCTAGAGAAACTTGCATCCCTCTGGATCAGTCTTTCACAAAGGTGGGCACAACTAGGAACGTGATGCAGATCAGATGACTGAATAGACAGAGCAGAATGAGCTCCATGGATGCACACATAAAGAACAGCAGATTGTTAACTGCTGACATTTCATTCTGAAATAAGTCTGGTTTATTTATCACACAGCTGACATACAGATACAGCACCTAACAGCTCCAACTTTAATTAAGGTTAGGATTTCATTCTGCATGCCTGTCTGGTTTACACCTCTCAGCTGAAACATCTCTGAAAAGGACAAAAGTTGAAGCTGTTCACATCCTAAACTTGCCTTGGCTTGCCTACCTATTGCCAATGGCTTGCTGTTTTTGCAGCCCTTATAAATATAGCCTTAGGCAGCCTTGCAACATGCTACTTAATCATTTGCCAGAGGCAAGTAATATTTTTTGTGACAGGAGAATGAATCATCAGTTTCATCACTGGGATGGATGTGGACAATGAATGTCTTTGCTACTTTTAGTCTTGGTTAATTTAGTCCAATTCACATCTTTCTATTAGTATAATACTTCTTAAAAGAACAAAAAGCTGCTAACAAATAATCTCATTTCATAACAGAAAACTGATTTTTCTCATCCTACCATCATCACCTACCAAATGATTAATCTGCCAGAAGTACTGGTTACACATAAAGTCCTGCTCCATCTCAACACAAGCACACATGTGACATTAGCCATAAGCAATTCCACTAATTCAAATAGAGACAATTCTTCCTCCCAAGGGTTTGTTTCTTGGCATGAACACAACTGTAGCATCAATGGCAGATCTATCAGAAAAATAAACATTTTCACTCCACAGGTACATGTGCACATGTGTTGGCATGAACGGACTGATGGGTTACACCAAGGACAAATGCTGAAAGAACCAAGAACACTGTTCAACTTTTTTTTCATTAAAAAATCCCCAAACTGTGACAAAGACCAGCTGATGAGTCTAAAAGATAAGTCAGACACTTATTCCATAAGATAAAGACATATGACTTAGGCTAAACAGTGAGTCAGAAAGAATTTCCCATCACTTCAGTCTTCCTTCCAACTATCAGCATAAGAAGGTAAAACATTGTCTTCCTATTGCTGTAAGTTATTCCAGAAATCTCCACGTGAAACAGATCCCATACGGAGGCCTCACATTCCCACTTCCACCTCGACACAAGCTTACAGTGACCTAGAAAGGCTCAGGGCCAGCTAAACCCACAAACGCACAGCTTTGAACGCACCGAGCAGCGGGAAGGCTGCACGGCGATCAAGCCGTCATTCAAACCGCGCACATCCCCAGCTCTCGGTGGTTACTTTTAGCAGACGTGTGGAAGTTAAAAACTCAGGTTCCTACACTTCCTCGCTCCTTACGGTCTCATTCCCGTACCGCCCTTTTCCCCGGCGCCTGCTTCCCACGGATGATCAGCCCGCTTTCCCCTGCCGGAGCGGGCGCTGGGGGGGCCGCCCGCCCTCCCACGCACTCCCTTCGGGGAAGCCTCACGAAACTTTACCCAGCTTAGCTCTGCCCCTTTCCCGGGTACCTCCGGGCGGGAGGCCGCGGACGACACAGGGCAGCTCTGAGCGCGGCACCGGTTTAGGCTTCCACCTTCGTAGAGAGAGGAACGGGCGGACAAAGGCCTGGCTGGCCCCCGCCGTCCCGCCGCCACAGGAAGCCGCAGGCTGGGCCCGACACGTTCCCGCCCGCAGTGCCAGACTGGGACTAGCACACTGCCCCAGCGTCGCGGCAGGAGGCGAAGCGAGGCGCCCCCTCCTCCGCCCGGGACGGGAGCTAAGAAACCCACACCCCGGGGTGGCGGCTCCCCGCGCAGGTGGGCGGCGGGAAGCCACGCTCGCTGTCTTCTGCCCCGCACCACCCGCCGGTGCCCGCCCAGACACCGACGGTCGCGCCCTAGACGAGTCTCCCCCGTCCGAGCGGGTACCGCTTAGCCCACTCCCGACCGGCTCCGACCGCCGCCCCATCCTCCCGCTACCTCAGCCATGGCCGCGGCGCGGCTGGCTCCTGGCAGGGGCCGTGCTCCTGCTCGCCTGACTGCCTGAGGCTCCCCCTCGGCACCGGCGTCCCAGGAGCGGGCGCGGCACAGCGCAGCGGGACGCCCGGCCTCGCTCCTCGCTCGCCGTCCGCCTGCTCGCCGCCGCCGCCTCGCCTCCGAGCTGCTGAGGGGGAGCCCGGAGCGGCGGGGGAGGGGAAGGGAGAGGAGGGGAAGGTCCGCGCTCGGCCGTGCTTTCCCCGCCCCGGAAACACATTCCTCCCCGCTGCCGTCAAGCCCGGGCGGGGGAGGCGCTGTCCGTCGCGGCGGGGCAGAGAAAGGCTCTCTGCCCCGCGGTAGTGGTAACGGGCCTCATCCCCTGCTTGTCCCCAGCTCCCTCCGTGCTTGACCACCAGTGCCTTATTTGGTGGGGCTTTATTAGCGCTCCGGCTGCTGTCCCCCGGCTCTGCAGCATCCGGGCGCTCCCGCGGGACGGCTGCCTCACGGCTCTGGGGTAGAAATGCTGCTCGACCCCAGCGCTTCTTTACCAGGGCTGCACCTTCCCCTGCTCCCCACGCTGCCTGGTTCCTCCTGGGGGGCCGGGACACGCGTGGAGGCAGAGGGATGGCTGGAGAAGGGGGACAGCCCGTCCCGTCCCTCTTGCTGGCGGCTATTCCCAAAAGAGGTGAAACAGCGTGAGTGATGGATGAGCTTGGCACGATGCTAGAAAGTGCAACTTCTCAAGCCCCTTGGCCAGAGCCTGCTGCTCTTCAGTGCATGCCCTTAGCGTTTTTAAGTGCTCCTTAAAGTAAGTTTTTGGAGGATCTACTGATTGAAATGAATAAAAATTAAAATGTGGTATTTAACGCTTGTTTGGAGGTAAAGGGTGAATGGGAAATGCAAGCTGTGCACTCACAGTCATACAAGCTGTGTCTTTATGCGTGGCCAATCGAGCTGCTGTCAGTATTTTAGTATAATTAGCTAAATGAGTGGTGCTGCAAAATGAGAATAATTCTTACGGCTTTTCTCCTGGTTTGTGTTTACCTGCCCTTTAAAATAAATAATGAGTGATGTTTCTGCCTTGCTGAAGTGCAGCCAATGATTCAACCCTGTGTTCCATTTGGACAGTGCAGTTGTTCAGGATGTACCCTGTTAACATACATGCCTTAGCAGAAGCTGGTGCAACTATAATCATCAAAGTGGTTTAGTGGTGTTAGAAAATGAAATTGAGATGACAGACTGCTGCTCCAAGCAGCTTCATCAAAAGCAGGCACTGGACAAAGGGAGTGGAGGAGGAATTTGACAGGCAGAGATAAGGAAGCCAGAGACCATATGTTTCAACAGAGAAATGAGTGTATGATGTTAACACTGCCAGGAACAGAAGAAACTGCCATAAACCCAAAGTTTTAAAACAGTAGAAATATATGCCATGTAAAATAAAAGCAAATGCTGGAGGGATAGTGATCTGCCAAAAATGTAAGAAATTTAAGTTCAGGGGAAGAAAAATGACTTTTAGCCAAGGTATTCTTCTCTGCTTCTATATTGCAGGGGAAGAAAAAGCACATTTTGCCAGAATATGCAAACAGTGAGCAGAAGACCACGATGGTGTGCTTCAGACAAGCAGTGGCAAAAATGTGCCTCAGATTGCTGGAACTGTGAGGATTAAATAAAACTGCTTAACAAACTGGTGCTTCAAGAACTACCCAACCATCAGCTTAGACATTTCTATGTCAGGTTGCCAGTGGCTGGCCATGCATTAGGAAATTGGCAGGAAAGATCTCCCAAATGGCTGAAAAAAAAAATCACTGAATTATTTGGCTGCTTTCTGGACTCCTTTGGAGAGTACAGATGCATATGAACACCATTTGTTATTTTCCAACACTTCTGAAGTACTACAGATGTCAGGGAAAAGTGCTGGAGGTGTATGAGCCAGCAGACACTATTGCAGATGGTGTCAAATGTTTAATGTAGTATTTCCATACTGCACTACACATGACATCTGGGAGAGTTTTTGCATGGAAGGGCTCAAGAAAAGACAGGTTTTCATGGCTCGAGCAGGCAGGTAGGAAGTGTGTGGGTCACTTGGATACCATTTCTGGGAATCCACATTCTTGCATCTTACAGAAAATAGCTAGGAAAATGTGACACTGGAGACAGGAGTGTGAACAATATTCACTTAGTATATATACACTTACAATATTCACTTAATATATATACACAAGTCTTTTCCCTTTTACTTCTTAATACTGCACTAGATATCTCACCTACCTCTGCCTCAGGCAGTGCTAATGTATCTGTACTGCTTCTCTTTCCCAACACATCTGTTGTGGAGAGCAAAGTACTTTCTCTTTCTCCCTCTCTTCTTCTCCTGCCTCTTCAAAATGCTCCTACCCTACCTAAGATAATTTTTCTTTTCAAACTAAAGAAAATCAAATCGTAAACCTGAGGTGAAAAATTTTAGTCTCAATACAAAAGACAGATAAAGGGTGGGAGAGAAAACAGAAAGCCATTTTCCCAAGGATAGCAATGGAGCCAGAAACAGAAGGCAGGTCTCCTGGGAGCACACCAGGCTGTGGCCACCTGGGCTGTGCTGGCTGTAGGAGATTTTCCTGGCCCAACCTCAGAACAGAGCAGAGCAGAGCAGCTGTTTTATCCCAGCAGTGAGTGTGCAGTGGCTGAGGCCTCACTGGCAACTTGTCAGCACTGGGCTGTGCCTTCCAGTGTGGAGGATGAAGGAGATATTAGATGTGGACACAAGATTACTACAGAAAGTATTATTAGAAGATAGGGTCACTTAGTACAGGAAGTCACGGTGCTAAGTGGTTGTGGTAGTGGCTTTCAATAACAGCCTATTTGTCTCCTCCTCTCATGAACAGTGAGGAACACTCCTCTGGAGGCATGCAGTCAGCAAACCTGGCAGCTTCTCAGCCATGTACAACATTCCCATTATAAGGAGTAGTACATTTACATTAGGGTGAGGTCCTCTGGCCCCACAGAAGGGCTAGAGTGGAGTGAGTCTCAGATATGTCCAGCTGGAAGATTGTGGCATATTGTAGTCTGTGGGCAAAGGTTTGATCTCCGAGACTTTCTACCTGCAAGACACTGAATGACCTGCTGGATTTGCCTTCTGCTCATGGGAGCAACGTTCAGCACTTAGCTGCAGTCAGCCTGAAACGTGAACACCTGGTTTATGATCAACACTTAGATCTCAAATCAACAGTCCTGGGTCTCACACGAGCCTAAAAAGGTCAGAGTCCACCAAGCCCTTCCTTCAGCTCACCAGTGTTTAAAAAGCAGATTGTCCCTTTTGGCTGTCAGGCATGGAGAAAGGAGAGCTCAGCTGGAGCACACAGCCCTTCTGGTGGGACCAGCCCATGCCATCCATTGCATGGGCAGAGCAGACTGTGCAGGTGAAGAGGCTGAAGGGCAGCTGTTATTACAGCTGCACTGTTCTTTGTGGTCCTTCTGTCTTCCTCTGACTCTTTTCCTGCATTTACTTCACCTGCAAAGCTGTTATCTCCTTCTTCTGCTTTTACTTCACCTGTAAAGCTGCTCTCTCCTCTTTTTGTGCAGCTGTTTGGATAAGATAAGCTGTTGCTGTTACAGTTCCTGCTGCCATTAACATACACATTCCCTATTATCCCATGGATGTATTTCTTCCAAAGCTGTTTTGTGGGACTCCTGTGTTATTGTGAAGATAATTTCTTTTATGCAGAAATTCTAGAAGACATTTTGACTCTCAGTAAGCAAGGCAGGAATTCCTTGTCATCCTTAGGCATGAAGCACAGGTTCCTCCTGTGTTCTGAAGTAAGGAAGTGAGCAGGAGTTAAGTGAGAAAAAAGTCTTTGAGATTCATGTTCAAAAGAGACTTATGATCCCAACACAGAGCAGAGAACTTCTGCCCTGACTCCTTATGTTGCTTGAACTAAAGCATTTTTACTCCAGAACTTGATTTAAAAACTTGAAGCTTGAAGATATTTTAGTGTTTAATTACCCAAGAGAAGATGCCTAGGAGAGATTAGAAATATTCCCAAAGGATGATGATTCCAAATGTACAATAACTTCCTGAGATGCAGCAGTTAGTTAATTCTTGCCATGTGCTGCTTTTATTCTGTGAGGCTCTGAAATCACATGCCTACATATTCCATTCCCTCCTTCTCAGGAGAGCCTTACTGCTTAGACAAGCAGCTCGTGCTCACTTGGGGCAAACATCAATCCCACTGCTCCCAGAGAAGAGTGCAGGGAAGGTTCTGAGAGCTTGGCAGAAGGGAGGCACATGCTGCTTAAAAGCTCAATGCAGCAGTTATTACTGCATGAAATTACTGAAATTTAGACTTTGGTAGAGGAGAGGAGGGATAGAAAGGAGAGGATTTTGGTATCATCTGCTGCAGAAAAGGGACCAATCTACTAGCAGTGAGAGACTTTGTGTTGTGAGAGCAGGACTAAGGACAGATGGTATGTTCACTGGTATATAGGGGAAAGAGGAACTATATGGAAAACAGCAGATTTTAAGCAAGACTAGAAGGCATGAAATGAGATGAAAGATGAAGGAAACAGAAATAGTACCTCCAGAAGAAGAGATTTGGGCAAATAGAATCACTCTTGTATAGGGTGATTGGCTGTTCTAACTGAAAACAATGGCAACAAGGCAAAACATGATATTTTTATAACAATATTTCTGCCAAGTACAAGAGAGTCCTACATTGAGACTGTTCTGAAACTCCCAGTTTATCCTCCCTGTTGTTACATACCTGGTCTTATTCCCATGGCTGTGTGTCTTCAAGTAATTTATTTCCTAGACTCATATCTAAAAGGCTTTGGCAGTAATGATGTTTAGCTGGAGATGACAGTGATTTACAGCCAAAAATCTCTTGCCTGTGCACTCTCCATATATTTCCCTCTTTCTAGCACAAGTGTCATAAATTTTCTTATTCTTAAGAGGTTGCATCTGGAGCTTAATAGCAGTTTTGCTTGAGTATTGATTTATCCAACTGCCTTGTCATATAAGCAGAGGCTAATACAAAGCAATTCTGCCTTTCTGTTGTGCCATTCACTCAGATTTCTTTATGACTCTGCCAGCAGTTGCAGCATTTTGCAACAGTAAACTATATAACCCACAGGATTCATCAAAAGAATTCAGTTTCTCAGTCAGCAGGAGCAGGCTTTTACATGAAATACATCAATAATTACATCCTAGGTGTGAAACTACTCTAAGAAGTATTATAATTCACTAGCATCCTTGGCAATAGGATATTCTGGCTACAACTGACATTGTAACTGTTAGAAACACCAAGTTCCATTCTGGTTTCAGCTGGGTGTAATGAACCAGCGAGGAATGAAAGTGAAAAGATGGTTGTTGATGAACTAATACATAATGGAAAGATTCACAAGCAGTGGAACATCACAAAGTAGTGAATTTATCAGTCAAGTTCATGTTTAAAAAGGATTTTAGAGTTACTATGAGGATAATGTACATGTAGAGCACGTTGGATGTTCCATGGCTCAGGTGGTGGAAAGACATCTGGCTTCCAGCCTTTTGCCTTACTCAGGATCTGTGGTATTTTCTGAAACCACATACTTGAATATGTGGCATTACCTTTCTGCTCTAGCTGTGGTTAGCTAAAATTAAACTGTCTTCAGACTGGTAAATGTGAATCTTAATTCTCTTTGATCAGCTAGTACCTATACCACATTAAAACTTGTTCCCTGTATGATCCATCTTCCATTTTGCCTATCCTTCCTTTTCTTCCTTCCCATTTTCATCTGTGCCCACCCCCCCCCTAGATTTCCTCATCTGCTTTGACAATTCCCCATGTTCTGGTCTGCACTGGAAACTGAGGCAGTCTAGTCTCATAAAGCAGCCTGATTTGCCAAGCTGTCATAAGAAAGGCCAGGGATACCTCTAATGTCTCAAAGGCTTTTGCTCCAAGGATGGGAAGTTGCAAGAATTGTTTTACCTTCATTTTTTTATATCTTAGCTTTACACTGTTGGAAATGGCAAGTCTGGTTTTGCTTTCCAGAGGAAAACATGAGGAAGATGATTTTCTTAGATGCCTTCAGCCTGATACATAACCATAGCAAAGCTGTATAATAGAGAAAAGGGGATTATAATCAGAATATTGGCCTTGACTGAGGGCAGCAATACTTACACATTAGGTCTGAAGGTTTACAGGGACATTGCTGAGGTGACATGAATAAATTTTCTAGTGCCTTAAAACGAAGTACTGAGATTTTTACACTGTAAAAAGCTTTAAAACAAAAGGAAGATGCTATTCAGTTTAAAGAATTCTCTCAGATGGCATAGCACTGAGACACTGGCCTGTGTCATTTCATTACCTAAACAGATGCAACACAGCAAGCCTGAAAGCCACAATTAATGGTAAAATAGTCAACTAGCTTTGAAACATGTCCCTTTTGATAATTTAACAGCTTCTGTCATTATTGGCAACACAGGTCTTTTAAAAACTGGTGGAGCAATTTGTCCCCAACCCCTCTCCTTTTAAGCCTTTCTCTTCATGAAAGCAGTCATAGACTAACTATTTGAAATTCAATCACTTTCTTTTATTATATTTTTAAATATCAAAGGAGAAATGTTTTACCAGTGTAAATATTTATGTGTGCTACAAAACTATTCTGCAAGAGCAGATCTGTTGTACTCAGGCCACTGGACTGTAAACTTGGCAAAGAGCTAGCTCAGAGCAGATCTTTGCCTCTGCTGGTTTCCAGAGCTCCACTGGACTCCTAGCTACTGACAGTGTGACAAAGAACAACAGCTGGTGATCCATCCTACCAGCAGACAGCACCAGCCTTTCAGTGGGACCTAGTTCAGTTAGAGGCAGCTAATTACTTTCTAGGCTGATACTAGAGTCAGTGGACAGAGTGATTCATGCTGCCTGGAGATAAGTGCCTGAAAAGTCTCATATCTCTCTCCGTTGGCTCTAATAATCAGTTTGTACTTGGCAGCTAACTTGTCATTATTAAAGTGTGACAAACCCTCCCTGCCTTTTCTGTTCCATCATAGAATCCTAGACTGGTTTGGGTTGGAAGGGACCTCTGGAGCTCATCTAGTCCAACCCCCCTGCAGTGGCCAGGGACATCCCCAACTAGATCAGCTTGCCCAGAGCCCTGGCAAGCCTCACCTGGAATGCCTCCAGGGATGGGAACTCAACCACCTCCCTGGGCAACCTGGGCCAGTGTTCCACCACCCTCGTGGGGAGGAACTTCTTTCTAATGTCCAGTTTAAATCTACTCTTCTCCAATTTAAAACCATTGCCCCTTGTCCTTTCCCTGCAGGCCTTTGCAAACAGGCCCTCTGCAGCCTGCTTGCAAGTTCCCTTTAGGTCCTGGAAGGTCACTAGTAGCTCCCCCTGAAGCCTTCTCTTCTCCAGGCTGAACAATCCCAGCTCCCTCAGCCTGTCCTCAGAGCAGAGGTGTTCCAGCCCCTGAGCATTCTCGTGGCCTCCTCTGCACCTGCTCCATCAGCTCCATGTCCTTTCTGTGTTGAGGGCTCCAGAACTGGACCCAGTATTCCAGAGGAGGTGTGAGCAGAGCAGAGTGCAGTGGCAGAATCACCTCTCTGGCTCTGCTGGCCACGCTTCTCTTGCTGCAGCCCAGGATGCCATTGTGCTTCTGGGCTGCCAGCGTGCACTGTTTGCTCATGGCCAGCTTCTCAGCCACCAGCACCCCAAGGCCTTTTCTGCAGGGCTGCTCTCTATCATCTCAATAGGAATTCTGGAATCATAGGAATTGTGGGACTCTTCTGAGTACTGGGAGAAATGTGTTAGTGCTTACAGGAAGTTCATGCTGTCTACTAAGTAAATTAAAGACTGTTGGCCATATTCTCAACTCTTATAAACTTCTTACTCAGTTCTTATTCAGCAGTGAAGCATTCCCACTTAGTCACTGGCTCTTCAGCAGCAATGATTGATCAGAAACTTCCTCCAATGCAAATCAGTCTTATCATGTTTAAACACAAATATAACTTCTCCCAGCCAGGATGTTATGCATAGTGGGAGGGGGAGGGATGCTAACAGCTGGAAGCATTCCCTGTTTACTGAATCCATACTGCTATAACAGTGCTTCTTTGCCCAGCTGGGGAATTGCTGGGCAGGAAGAAGAGTTCACAAAGAATTTCAGATTGTTTGGCTTTAAGAACATGTGATTTGCCTTTCATTTTGTGCCTTGATTTCAGTCCCCTGTTTGGGCTAAAAATAAAGAGACAGAAATGTGAAGTATGCTGGCATTTTAGTTATTCCACTCATTCCATTGCCAGCTTATAGTAGAGGATGCCTTCCCACCAAATACTTGTTCCATACTTCAGAGACTCCTTTTGTGCTGCAGAGAGTTGGATTTTCTGGCTGTGGCAGTACCATAAAAGTACACTGAAGGCACTCAAGCTGACTCATGGTTGGGGCAGATGATGCCCACAGCTCAGCTGATTCTGGATAGCATCACAGGTTATTTATACTAACTGTTTAAGGCTTTCAAGTCACTTGTTTGCTCTCCCTTTGTTAATATTTTATACCAGGCAACTTTTGGGTGTTTTCTGTAACTATATAATCTGTTACACCTTGTCCTTTCTACTGGAGGTAGAGTGAATACAAATGGTGTATTGTTTGTGTATTGGTTGTTGGGAAAGAGCAGGGCTGAAGTGAGCATGAAAGGTTGTCATTCTTGTTATTTGGACATTTTCATTTCAGTCCTATTCTTAGGTACAGCCTAGACTTCCAAGTGCAAACAGGAACTTGATTCATCTATGGGAAAAGGTCTAGACTTGCTTGTGATACTTTACCTGCCACAGAAGGTTTGTCCTTTGCTGATTCAGTTGTTGGAGAAAACCAAATGACACAGCATTGATAAATCCATATACTGAGCTTCTTGGATCACCTCACTCTTTTTTACTATACTTATTGCCTTAAGAACACTATGATATTTCTGGAAGTAAGTTTTTTCCCAGAATACAGAAAAATGAGCTCATTTCACAAAATCCTTTTTTTTTTTTTTCACTAAATCATTTTTATCATGTTGCAGAAATTATTGAATCACCTAGCAAAAGAAATGCTCAGCTATGAGATAAATTACTATTTTTGGCACTGAAAAATAGTTCCTTGTTAGAGTTTGACTCAGCAGTACTCTGAAATTTGGTTTTTTTTGAATCACTGGAGGAAGAAGTATGACAGATAGCCCAGTGCAAGAAGCCAAACAGTGCTTAGGTACCTATTTAGACATCATTTATATCTAACAGAAAATCCCAAGGCAGTTGTATTAAATCATCTGCTGTGTGACAGAGGAGGTCCCATCCACCACACTACACAATATGCAGTTCATTTCATCTAGGAGTCCACTGAACTGCCTTCTCACACCCTCTGGTATTTAAAGTTTCACATCCCAAGCTCACCTGCAGTGACAGAGTGTCCCCTTGATGGCATGGAGAGCTTCCCTGGCTCAGGGAAGAGTTCCAATTCTTGTGCCTGGCTCCTAAAATTTTAGCTGTCACCCTCCCTCTGTTAGCTTCCTCTCTTTCCAGTGCTGGTAAGTAAAGGACAATATATTCTGGTTTTACATTTCCTGAAAGGAAGGAAAAGAGGTAGGTTAATTATTGTGTGAATGGAATCCAAACCTTGATCTGCCTCTGTCTATGCATCTAGAAACATATATATGTGTGTGTATGTATAAGATTTTAAAGATTGTCAAGTTTTCTTATCCTCTATTTTCTCTTCTGCATTAAATAAAGCTTCTTTCTAAAACTGGATCTTACCTGCTTTTAGTATTGATTCAGAACACTTAAATAACTCATCTAAATGATGTAGCTATGTAAGGATTCCTTCAAACTTTATAGGCTAAAACTTTTGGGCTAAATTCAGGACAAACCCATTCTGCTTTTGATTTCCTTAGCAGTGTTGTTACAACATTCTCCAAGAAGGATGACGTGTTTCACATCAGCATTTCAGTTCCCATGTTTCACACCCCACTGGTGCTCAGGAAATAAGTCAGATTTGCCACACCAGCTGTCAGCTTCTGTCTGTCTCTGGCTGCCCAAAACATTGTCCCTCTGCTTTTTGGCCTCAAGTCTTTTTGGCTACTGCTATTTCTGGCCCAATCTTGCATCTCCTTGATGTCTTCTCTCATGCTACCTCATTCTCTATTCAACCTGTGGCTTCAAACAAGGCTTTCAGAGCACCAGACAGAAGCAGCTGGACCTAAAGATCTGTTTGAGTAGATCTGGGGGGGGGCAAAGAAGGAAGAAGGACATTCCTTAAAACACACATACACACACAAAAACCACCAACACCACAACCCCCCCCCCAAACAAACAAACAAAACTCTCACAAACTACAACAAAAAACCCATTTGGTAGGTCAAGATGCATCCTTCTGTAAAAAATTACTCTCCAAACAACAAAAAAATTCCTATTTTATGTCTTTTTGCACTTGCTGGAAATCCACCAAAGGCTCCAAACACTGTGGGCCACACATCCATACAATTACTTCTAGTGATGGGATGAACAAACTTCCATGTTTCCATATTAAACCAGACTAAAAATACCAAACAAATAGTGTAGAAATAGAATTTGGCCATACAAGATAGATAGATTACATCTATACTACTTTTTAACAGATTGCCACCAGCTTGAAATTATTATTCAAACACACAAATTGGGTTACCCAAAAGAAAAACCTAGCTGCCTGCTATCTGTGGACTGCTTAATTCTGTGGCTCCACCATCTTTTGCAATTGATTCTCTTGAAACACTTTTGCAGGCTGGCTGGCTGTTTTCCTGGAAAATAGCTTCTGAATAAATAATAGGGCTTGGTGGAAAGTCCGTGGAAACTGGGGGATGTCAGCTCTGCTTCCAGCTGTTGGCCTCATCAACATCTCTGTTGTAACCACTGGGGCTATTAAAGGGTAAATCTATCAGTTTCCCCCCTTGACAGACTTCCACAGCTTTCCCTTCACATTTCTACTGGGCAGAGGATTTTTTTATAAGGTCCTTTACAAGTCCATGAACTTTCCCCAGAAGGGATGACTATGAGAAATTAATATTTGGGTTGTAATGCTTCAGTAAACCCATTTAATCTGGAGTCCCTTGGCCTCACAGACTGACTTAGATTGCAAAAAAGGGAAATTAGTTGAAATCAAGTATGGTTTGGGTTTTGCAAGATGCCCTGAGCAGCTGTTCTTTTCAAATGCTGTGCTCCTTTTCTTCTGAGCTCCTAAATCTAGTGCTCCCTGCAAGGTTTGGTATCTTAGCCAGAGATAATAGTAATAGCAACATCAAGAACAAAAATGGAAAATGCAGGTAATATAGAATTCTATTTCACAGGACAAAACTGATTCCCCCCCCCAATATCTTAAATAACTATTTTGTGTTATATTTTAATTTTCTATTTAAATAATACAGAACTGATTTCTCTTTTTTGTTACTTACTAGCATAGCTAGTGAAAGAAAACAAGACTCTGTGTTCCTCACAGAGGCTTCTGAAGATAGAAGCTGTACAATAGGTGTGGTGTGCTTTTCCTCTGGGTAATAATTCTGTGAGGCAGGGCAGCATTGCTTCATGTGGGATTGTCTCATTTGAACACTTAAATGAGTGGTTAGGCTAGGAGGTTTTTTCCCATTAAATGTTGCCAAAATAGTTTTAAAATTGGATTTCATTAAGACAAGTCAGATTTTTTTTCACACACAAATAATCAGAAAAAAAAAGAGGTAGCAACTTTTTAAAGGACTAAAAATACTTACATTTAGTATAGGAGATACTAATCCTCTATTGGAGAGTAGGGAAAAGGCACAGCTGGCAGTAGGCTCTTCTCCTATCTCTTGTTTTCCTGGGCAGGAAGAAAGGAAAAAAAATATTCCTTCCAGTTTTCTGAAAATGGAAATAGTGCCAACAAACCTAAACTCTAGGAGTCTTCTTCATCACTGCACTAAATTGAGTCCAGTAGTGGAGAGATGCACATCAGTTCTGAGATAGCACCAGCAGAGAGCAGCTAATCATAGAGAAGACTTTCCATTTGCAGCATATCTATTAAAAAAACCAACAAACAAACATTTTTTTTCAGGCTTAGTCTGGAAATATTTTGATGAGCCAGAAGTTGCTGGACCTGCCTGTTTGCCAGCTCAGAGCTGTACCTGGCCATGGGGCTGTAAAGCTCTGGGGTACTCCAGGCCACATCCACTGAATCACAGTGTGTCAGGGGTTGGAAGGGCCCTAGAAAGATCATCTAGTGCAACCCCCCTGCCAGAGCAGGATCACCTAGACCAGCTCACACAGCAATGTGTCCAGGCNCCTCAGGAACCCTGCCTTTGGCCAAGGCCAAAGCAAACCTATTCCAGATAGACCATTTCACATTCAACAATGCAGAAATTTTCTGGCAATACTTGGTTGCAGAAAGTAATCTTCTAATTAGCTCTAGCTGAATTGAATTTGCTTTTGTGTGGCACCAAACAGAAAGCCAGGAGATACTATCTTTTAGTGTGTCCTTGGACTAATTTTAGCTTAAATAATTTTAATACAGCTTGTAAGCAGGATTTTGTTTTTCTATCCCTTCCTAAAAATTGTGATGCAGGTAGCATCATGCTGGAACTTGCCAGCATCCTTTCCCTAGCAGCAGTAGGAGCAGGAGCTTTGACCCTGAGCCACATGGCTCCAAAGCAAGACTCCAGGGGAAATGGCAGTGTCTGCTTCCTCTAGTTCTTTCCCAGGCTATTGATCATTGCTGGAGACACAGCAATAGCTTAAGTTGCTGTGCTGTAATCATTCTTACATTTTTTGGTGTACAAGGACAAAGCCTTGTTGCAGCCTCTTCTGCTGTCAAGCAATAATATATTCCCTCTTCCTCTAGATTGGCTTCCAAATCCATTTTCTGCTATCTGCTAGGACATCAGCTGATTTTGCAGCCTTTGTGTCTGTCAGGACATTTGGCAGATTCCTCTCCCTAGCCTGATATTGTAAAATTTGTAGGTATTTAGTTTTGTGCAGAGATTTCTGTCCCTCTGCTGAGTTTTTGTTACAAGCTATATGAGAAAAATGAAACAATTTAAATATGCAGAAATTTGGCTAGAAAATTGAGGGAGGAGGAATAATACCTAAAAGTCTTCAAAGGGCATTGGCATCAAGGAGGGAGAGGAATTTTCTAGGAGCATCCAAGAGCTTATACTAGAATCAGGAATAACTAAAATAGCAAAACCATATTTTTGGACAAGTACAAGGGAAAAAACTTCCCAGGCTTACTGCTCTGTGGAAGAGACTCCAGAAATAAACTCCTTCTGCCTCATCACTTGCAGAGTCCTCTGGAATACTCCAGATGGAAGCATGCAGCAGAATGGTGGAAAAGATGACCCAAGAGTCATGACTGAAATACTCTAGGAAGAAACAAATTTGGCATTGGTGTCATTGATGTGCTGGCAATCTACAGGCAGAAAAGAAAACTCAAAGGAAGGCACCATCAGCTTCCACTGTCCCATTGTTGTCCAACTGTTCTAAACAGTGACAGAGAGAATATTTTGCATTTTTCTTTAGACTCTGATGAGAAAGAGAGGCAGGGCACAGTTGTGAAGAGTATTTACCAGCCCAGGGTTTGGTACACAGGTTGCTAGTGCATGCTCAGACATCCTCACCTGTTACTAGAATGGACTTGTCCCCCTGACTAACCTGATCTGTAAGTAGAGGAGAAACTGCCCTTCCCTTGAATTTTTTTTGAGTAACTTGTCTGAAAAGGGTTGACTCTTGAAAACATTTGTGGCTTGGCCTCCTAGACCCTTTCTAGGAAAATGAGAAGTCTTCACAAACCAGATGATTACAGAATAGCACAAAACAAGCCCCAAACCTATGTTTGCTATCTTGTTATGTGCAGAAGCTGCACAGAAAGATGTTTGGGGCACATCATTTTAGTTTTGGACATTTATTTTCTCATGTACAGAAAATGTAGGGTTTTCTATTTCTAAAAAGAATGTAACTGGACTATCTCAAGCTCATGACTTATTGAGGGAAGGTGTTTGAAGCTGTATGAAATCTGCACTGTGGAGATGAAGATCCATAGTGATCTCTGTCCTCTTTCTGAAGACATTCTGCCATGAATTGTGGTACAAGTAAGCATTCCTTTTTTTTTTCCACTGAGGTGTCAGAAGTGCCCAGGGGTGGAGAAGCAGCCACACCACAAACTTATCTATTTTTAAGAAGTGAAATTCTATACTATGAGGCTTTCTTAAGAACTGTGCTCTTTAGTTACTCACTAAATCCACCTTAGAACCTCTGCATGCAGAGGGACAGTATTCCTTCTGTTTAGCTGCCGTTGGAGCATCAAGGTTTAGAGGATTTGTCTGCATCATATGACACTACCAACTCAACTAGACTTTGGAGAAATTACCTGTTTTAATTATCTTACTCATAATGGATAGTAGAATGTTCTATTTTGTTCTTTCCATGGCCCAGAATTCAGGAGTGATGGGAAGCAGCAGAGCCTACTTTGCTGTTCACCACTCTGCTCATTCTTTCCTTCATTCATCTTCTTCCTTTCAGTTAATTCTGTTTGGACTTGCCCTTTCTGTTTCCATCCCTTCTCATCTCTTTTTCTTCTTACTTCCTTTTCTATTTCTTCTTCCACATTGTCTCCTTCACCATTGTTCAGCTCAATGTATTCTCCCAGCCCCAGCAGAAAAACCCTTTGCAAATCGTGCAGGAGGCTCAGAGGGTGGAAGCAGCAGGAAATGAGGGTGCAGAAACAGAGAGGAAGCTCTTTCTCATCAAGTGGTGTGGCACTGGCAGGAAAAGGAGAAAAAAAAACCCACTGGTGAAGAGAGAAAGAATATGCATACCCAACCTGAACTGGGAGCATTCCTCTTCTGCTTCTCCCTAGCTTTTTCCCCTCAACTGAAGTGAGGATTTTGGCCTTTATCCCTAATGTGAATGAACAGGAGAAACATAAACACACATAAAGTTAAGCTACTCCAGGAAGGATGTAACTAACATGCTTATTTTTGAGGAACATCAAGGAGTAACCTTTGAGCTGAAGTTTACTCCAGGAAACAAGAGAAGAATTTGGGTTTTGAGAATGGATTGTGAGAGCAAATATTTCTGCTGGAGATATTTTTTTTTTACATTCCAGAAATAACTGGTGATTTATTTGGGCTGTAGACATGCAACCCATCCTAAATTAGTACAATTTTCCATTCAAAATGCACTGTTTATCCCTCTTCTAAATCTTGAATAAATATTTTTTAAGAGGTGTAACACTTTTCCTGTTGGATGTGTCCTCTTCTCTCTTCCAGCTCAGAATCATTTGATATTTCATCACCAGCTACTCTGAGCATGCTGTGATGATGGGATGCTAGTGTGCCTGTGTTTCAGTGACTGCTGTAACTAATGTGAAATGAAAAATGACCTGAGCTGGCTTCCAACTGACATTAGCTTGGTTACTGATAACTCTCTAGAAATGACCAACTGAAACCTAAAATGGTTTGCAGTACCTGCCTAGGAATGCTCTGTGGTTAACTGGATCTGAGCTCTGTGGTGTCATGGTTGTGTCCCTTGTAATATCTGAAGTAGATGGGGAAGAGCTAGTTTATCACTTCTGTGTATTAGCCACAAATACTGCAGAAGCTACAGTGAAGACACTCCTGGGATTTCTTCAAGCCAACTTGCATTCACTACTGAAGATATCATAGCTACACTTATAAACACTTCCAAAAACACAAGTTGTTGCAGCTTACATCTATGATTTTCTTTTTTAAATTGTTGCAGATAACAACTATGATTTTTAAAATTTTAATTAAAAACATTAAATAAGAAATAAAGTGCCTATTTGTTACATGTGATTTTTCTTTTTTATAACCCAGCTTTTCCATTGCCTAGACACTAATAACTTCTAGCTTGTACTAGCAGTATTTGGAATTCTGAACACCAAATATTTCTATTCCAAAATCTAATCTGGAATTCAGAGCTGGCAACCTATCAGTATTTCTTTTCACCATTTAAAAACAATAACAAATACCACTTTCCTGCTCAACTTCTGACTGTGAAAGATTCTCTCATAAACCAAGTTCAATTCTGCTCTGAATTCCTCCCTCCTTTTCCTCCCCAAAAGGTAATGAGCACAAGAAATGTCCAAGCAGAAGTTCTCTCCACCACTCACCAGTCCTGGAGGGCTCCAGGTCCAGCAGGTGCAGGGATGTGCCAGTGCAAGGCATTCAGCATGTGAGAGCAGAACAAAGCTACTGCTCTGCTTTAGCTCAGCACTGCTTTATGCTCAGAGGACTGACCTGATAGGGCCCTGAAAGAACTTCTTTCACACACTTGTCCCCCATTGTGTTCTGTAGGGGCCTTCACAGCATCAGAAGCATCTGACACAATTCCTGCTTTGTGGCACTCCTGCTAACACCACGTTGGGTCCCAAGGAGCTGAACTGCTCAGTCTGTTGCAGTGAAAGAGGCTCTTTATTCACAGGCTGTAAAGCCATAAGGGATCCTTCAGATCATCCAGTTTATCTGCTGCATAACACAAGCCTTCCATAAATGCCCCTTTGAATAAAACAGATCTTTCAGAGAGCTTTGCACTCTTCTGCTTGAAAGCCTCAGCTGATGGGGAATCCACCACAGCCCTTGCATGCTCTTCTGCTGTTTGCAATTTATAGCCTGGTGCCAGTTTACAGCCTAGATCACAACTCCTGTTCCCAATCTGCTCTTGTTTCCTCTGGACTCTGACCAAGTCATGTTTTGTACTGTTTTCTTGTCCAGCAGCTAGAACAAAATATAGAGTAGAATAATAGGACATGTTCAGAGAAAATGTTAGTAAAAATACTAACATTTAATTTCTGTGTAGATCTGTTTAAATATATGCTACAAAGGTCCTCAAAGTCAGCTTAAAGAAAACAGAAGTTTTATATCAACCTTCACCTCAGGAAGTTTTTCATCATCCTCATATCATCATTGGTGATTCAGAGCTTAAATCAGTCCAACAGTTTAATTCCCTAGGCAGCCTCATCTCCTCGGATGGTAAGATTGACAGAGAGATAGACAATAGGCTAGCAAAGGCATAGAGTGCTTGGGGAAAACTCT
>VWZO01013022.1:340104-439926 GCA_013396975.1 Bucco capensis
GTCTGTCCCAAATTGGCCTTTGCAGCCAGCAGTGCTTGGAAAAAGCGCTTGGGAAGAGCATGGATGGAGCCCTCCCCGGAGCTGCGTTTGCAAGGCCTAGCCTTGATATTCCCATGCTATGCTGTTAAAAATCTGTTTCTGAAGAGCTAAGGATTTTGAGATAAATTTGTGGCATAATATGGAGGTGAAATAAAACCAGAAGAAGTAGATATGAAAACGAATTAACTCGAGCTACTATCTTGCACAAAATCTTTTGGCTAAACAACAAATCCAATAAAAATGCCCTTCATCTAAAACAACAAACAGAGAATTAGCAACTACAGTTCTAACAGACATAAAAGTTTGTGACTCTTTACAAAAGATGGGAGAACTGTTTACACATACTTAGCTCCTTTCCATCCCTAAACTGTATGCAGCTGTTACAGCAAATGGTCAACACACACAACTTTGCCATAGTATTTTTGGAAGCTTTTTTACTGTAAGCCAGAATATGGATTTACATAGTACTAAATTTTTTCCATCAGTTTTATTATCATTAAATCTTTGAAAGAGATATTGCTCAGCTCAAACTGCCAGGAACTTTTAGTAGGAATGGAGTTTAAAACTGAGAATAAATTAAGATATTAAGACTACTACTAAATAAGACTACTATTATATGTCCTTTAAAACTCCCATGAATTTATCTGTGCCCCCTCCTCCTCTTTTTTTCCTAGTGCCAGGGAACTTTCTAGGTTAATGATACTTACATGCATAAAGTCTTCTCCTTAAGGCATCTACATTTCAGCTTGGAACTAGGTGGAAACATGCCTTGTGAGGCAAAGAGAAGGAGAGGAGAGATACCTAGGACTCTGCTTTTTTAGGGTTGCCATCCTGGAATACCATAAGATTCAGCCAGTAACTCAGAAGTTATTCCTAACAAAAACACAGCAAGTTAAAAGCAGATAAAACTACTTCTTCACACAGTTGAAAAGAGGCAACATGAAATGCAAAAGATGTAAAAATACATGAACGGAAATGAAAGTAAAAAAACCCCAAACCCACCAGTCATATCTACGAGGAGCTCTGGTTACTACTAAAGGTCCTTTCTCCCTAGGTGAGTAATCTCTCAACCTGGTGGGTGCTTTATACTGGTCTTAACTCTGCAGATTGTGGTTGCTTTCGCAGAAGAACCTCCTCCTAGGGGCCACTAGGTCTCTCTAGCTCACTTCTGAGGAGAAGAGGAATCATTTAGAGAATCAATTCTCTCTTCCCCACCCCTACATCAGCTAGTTTTTATTAGTACAAGCAAAGGAGGCTTTAACACCCTTCTGCCAGTAAATCGGTGTTTAGTGCTTCCTGCTCAGGTGAGTTTAGGATTGGATCTCTATTAGGTAATCATGGCTATGGTTCTGTTATCCAAAGCACTTGTGCCAATTACTAGCAGCTCACAGGAAGTTGAAAGTTCACATCTTTTCTGTTAAATCATAACCTCACCCATGCACAGAAATTCCACCACTGAATGCTGATGTGATGAGTCTGTGAAGTGGCACCAAGAACAGATTGTTTCAGTGTTTAGCAATGAAGTGTGAAGTGGCCTGTAAATGCTTTTTCTTGTTATAATGATATGTTTTTATGAACAACAGAATGTGAATGATTCTTTTGACCAAAAGAAGGTTTACCTGGTGCTGACCCCCTGAATTAAAAGAGCCTGTGCTGGTTTTGCTGGGACAGAACCCTAGGCTAGCCATGGTCTGCAGGTCATTAGCAGTTTGGAGTCAGCCAGGACTGCTGAGCTGAGTTAGCTACAGGTGTATCCCAGACCATGAACTTCATGCTCAGAATAAAGGGGGAATTTTACTGAGGGAGACCTGCCTCCTGCTCTTGCAGACTGCCTTCTTGTTTATTGTGACTGCTGTACATTTGCTGGGCTGGGTATAACTTTGTACACTTTATATTGGCTTTGGTATTAGTTTAGCTATTTCATTAAATGAGTTTTCATTTTGACCCATGGATCTCCTCTCCTTCTCCTGGTTCCCCTTCTCGCTGGGGAGAAGTCATAAGGTGACAAGGCAACCTCTGTAGTTTAGTCCCAGATATGTTCTAAGCATAGACACAGACTCATGCTAAGCACTGGTACAGTAAAGTATAAGAAGTTGGGATAGCAAAATCTGTTTCCCTGAGCTTTTAGATCTCTCAGGAGAAAGAAAAAGTGCTTATTGGTATATAAAGAGTGGAACTGAGTACACGATTTTCCTTACAAAGTGAAGCACAGATCCTTTAACAGAATCTATGTGATAAGGTTATTATAACATCCCTTGAATCTTGCCCCAGCAGTTGTCTTTTGAAAGGCAGAGGCTGCTGAGCCAAGTGGGCTTTACTTTGCATGCCCCACTACTATTTTATATTGTACTGGAATAACAGTATTCCCTTGCTCCATAACAAGCCACTAAATAAGGTCTGTGTTTACTTTCTGAAGCTGCCAACTTAGGCAGAGTTATAAATAGAAAATAATTCTGCTGGAGGAAGCTGGGTGAGGTTTTATTGGAAAGGTTATCATCCCAGTGGGGGTTTAGAGCATACTCAGACTCATGCTTTGAGCTCACTCCTTTAGTCCCATTCCAGCCTGATGCTTTGAAACGGAGTTGTGCTTTCTGAACAAGAAAAAAAGCAGAAGTAATTCAGCGGTTGTTGTGTGCCATCTAGTGTTCCTCACACGAAGCAGACTTTGTAAGGAGGATTGCCTGAGTTCCCACAGGATGGACCTCCCACATCCTGCCCAGTGTGAGGCCTCAGTGCCCTCTGGGTGCTGCTGGCAGAGGGGAGAGCACTGAACCAGGTTATAGCTAGATAGATAACCACGGTTTCAGTGTCACCTCTGGCTTACACTAGACCTTCACAAGGATCACATCAGTGCTGTGACAATCCCTGAGCTTGAAGAGCAGAGATTTGGCTTAAAGCAAATGAACTGCATGTCCTTGTGCTGCAGCTGGATCTGGTGTCAGTCTCAATATAGATTCAGTGCAGTTCAGATCCTGGTTTGGTACTGCAGGAGATGTCATCCTCACAATGAGAAGAGTGCTCGACATGGCTTCACCTTTATAAACTGTTCTGGTTTAGTATGTCTCAGTTCCGGTATGTCTGTTTTTATTGATCCCAAAATAACCAAACTGAATACCTTGGGATGAGTGTCACGCTTAGTAAGAGACTAATTTTAAATGGTGTAAACAAAACATGGCTGGAGAGCTGAGAAACTTGCAGGGAATGGAGAAACACCAAGGTGGTTTGAACTTCACCAAAGCTATGAAGAAAAGTCTGTGAAAATTCAGTCCAGATGGCCCAAGTCTCAGATAACTGAGCCTTGGAGATGATCCTTTAGCTCTGGCATTGCTTGTGTGAGTTTTGTGGGTGACCACAGGGCAAAGACTTGAAACCACACACATTGTTCTGGACACTAATGAGGAAGCAAGCTCTTGAGAAAGGGAACATTAAATGGAACTGAAAATATTTGAAGTAGAGAAAGAAAATACTACTGGGTGTGGGGAGGGAAGGAAGCAGACTTGAGCAGCAGGTCTAAGTTCAAGCTGGCTTTTAACAGACCATATTTTTATCAGGCCCTTTGTTCCTGTTAAGGTAACTTTAAAGTACTTTGGAGAGATCATTTTTTCTAAGGGAAGGTCAGCATAAGCACGTGTAGATAATGTAGAAAGAAAGACTGAACTGATAACTTGTTTTCTGGGTATTCTATGGTTGTTTGCTGCTTATTAGTGTAAAAATGCTTATTAGTATTAGAATGCTTGCTATTATTAAAACAGAAGTGGTTCAAGAACAGCAATTGATAGAATCACTATGAAATAATTGAGCTGCCTGACATGAAAAGTGTATGATAATCTTCTGGGGATCTTTCAGAGATCCAGGGAAATCCACTGTGTGCATGCAATGCATCTCATACTTGATAAAAGCAGTAACTGAAAATAATTGTGGTGACTACCACATATGAGAATGTTTCAGATTTAGAAGCTATCCTCACAGGCAGCACACAGCCCAAACCAGACAATTTTACACCTTCCCAGCAATGACATCTGTTAATTTAGTTTCTTTTGGCCCCTAACAACCTCTGCTGATTCTCTTTCTAATATCGTAGCACCTTTTCCTCCCAGCCTTTGTGTTCCAGCAGTTAGAGCAAAAAGTTAAACAGCTTTGCCAAAATTGATTAAAAAAAAATCAATGCACTTCAACTAACCCAAGAGATATCTCTTGCAGAGAAAAGAATAAGGATCTGCCTCTTTTTCCTAACCACTTGTGCATTCTTTGGGTTTAAATCAAAATCCTATCGGAAATTCAGTATTCTCTCTCTTAAACATAGCTTCTCTAAATCATGGACTCTGTCTCTGACTTTTCCAATTAGTTTGCTATTGACCAGAATAGCTAGTCATAGATTCATGTGCAAGCCCTGCTTTCCCTTGCTGCTTTTGGGATCCATAGGGTGAGTCACTGCTTAGCAATTTCTGTCCTGGCATTCAAAGAGAGGAAGACCTGGGTAGGAGTGACTTCTTCTTGGGAGTACTCCAGATGAATAGGTGATCATCATTAAGTCTGTGCAAAGGGCAGGAGTTTTCCTTGTCACATCCTGTGGGTTTTGATTGAACAATGGAAGAAAAAGACAGCAGAGAATCCCAGCAAACTCCACAGTCAAGAAATACATACAGCTTACACTGACACTGTGGCCCAGAGCCTCTCCTCTACATCAAAGAGAGTTTGAGAACTCTGTGTGTGTGTGTGTAGATTTCCCTAAATGATTACAGTATGTATACCTTTTTCTTTTTGTCTCTGGGTATGGTATGCACAATGCAACTAACAGCTGATGGGGCTGGGCACATCCTCCTATAGAATGTTGAGAAGAGGGAAAAAATAAACACTGCACACAGCAGCATAAAGTGATAAAGCAGCCAGCTTCCTAAACGAAAGATGAGATAAAGCTTGGGTCTGTAGCTCAGGAAACACATCAGCATTTTGCTCACACTGCAGCCTGGAATGCTGGCTGTAAACAATAGGCTGGCAACACAAGGGGAGGAAAGGAGAGAATTACTTCGTCTAAATAATTTGTTTAAGAGAAGTTTAACGAGCTGCCTCTATGTTTCAGTACAAACATGAGGTTTTAGCTCAGATCAGAAGGTTCTTCAAGGCAGCATCAAGGGAGAATGCTGAGAGGGTTGTGCAGAGGAGTTTTATTGTCACTTTGGAGAGAGGAGCTGCTCCATCCTGGGACAGGAGGGGAAGGGTAAATGTCTATGAGGTTATTTGCCCTTTCCTCTGACCTTGCACATTGTTTGGTCTCTGCTATCCTTTGTTTCCTATTTTATTCTGTCCTGCTCTGAAGATACTTCCACAGCATACAAAAGGATGCAGGATGTTAAAATGGAGAGCATCTCCAAGGAAAAGAGCACTAAACCTCTCAGGATCACTTCTCATGGCCAGTCACATTTGTGTGAGAAGCAAGTTTCTTTCTTGGACAAACATACATAGAACAAACCATCTGATAAAATGAATTCTGAGCTGTGTATTGTGACTCAGGACAAAGGCTACCCAGAGTCTAATTTGTTTATTTTTGTTATGTTGCAGCTTAGCAGCCTCTGTCTTGGAACAAGACTCCATCACAGCAGCCTCAATACAAAGTGTCAGGCCCTGCCCCAAAGTCTGCAAAAGCAGTGCTGGGACATAGCAAAGGGATATACAACTACCCAGTGAGGAAAGCACAACAACTGAGATGAGAACTGAAGCCCTTTGTGCATCAGCAGCATTTAATTTGGAGAGAGGTAACAGGCCTGGAGCAGACAGGTCGAGCTAGGAAGTGATGGTGAAAAAGAATTGGGGCTCATAGGTGAATCTTTCACAGTGAGGGCCAGGAGGCAGAAACCCACAATAAAAAGACAGCATAATCACTATGGCAATCTTGGAGGCTCAACAGAGACACCCTGACAAACCTCCTTGCTCCAAAAGCTGGGTCTGTAAGGCTCCCATTCATCTGGTTCAGTAGGCACCTGCCTCCTGCAGAGAGCAGAGTGTGGAGGGAGGTAGCTATTGTCTGCTACAAAGTGAGGGCACCCACATGCCCAAATTGAAGCCAGGTACAGCTCTTTGCTTTGAAAGATTTCAGGCTATATAAAGATAGATGTCTTGATTCCAGCTGCCTTTTCTCCTGGGAAGGCTGGTCTCATTTCTGAGTCCTTATCAGGAGAGCTGGAGGAAAACCGGAACTATGACAATATTTGAAGAGCTTGCTGTTTTAAAACATAATGCTTTCGAGGCTAGGTAGCACTGAGGCTGAGACTTTAATTTCAAGGTAATTAAGTTATCTGTTCCTTACCATCAGGATTTCACTGACAAGGGCTAAGGGACCCTGAGAACCAGAGATCAGAGTAGAACAATTGAATGGCAAGTTTGGAAATGTCTGGAGTTCTGTGCATATTTATACACTCACTATACACCATTTGTTTGAAGGAAGTGGAGTCAGGAATGGAAACAATGGGTCTGAAGCCCTCACTAAATTGCCAGAAAATCAGTGGTGTCCTGCCAATTCACAGGAGCAAGTGAGGAGGTTTGAAGAACACCAGGAAGCTGGGAGGAAGCTGAAGGAATAAAGAGCTTTCCACCTGGCATTTCATAGCCCCTTGCAAAGCTGTCCTACACCTCCATGGGTAGCAGACTCTTGCCTGTAGGAAAGCTGAGTGTGGTTGTCTTTGTCCCACCTGGACACTTCATGTAGACTCTGCTGGCTTCTCTCCAGGATGTACACAGGTTGAATATATGTCCTTAAAGTGACTTACTGGAGGATTCAAGCCTTTTATTTTAGTAGGTTTAGGGCAGATGGGAGAAAAAAAAAATCCAGTTCTTTGGAGATGAAGTAATGGCAAATATCTTGGAGATGGAAAATAGAGGCCAGGAGTTAGAGCTCAGCAAGCTTGCCAGTGGAATAAGCTCTATTATGCAGGATATGAATAAAGATTCTCTCAAAGCATAACACTATTTTATGATCCCTAGAAAGAGGAAAACACTCTTGCCAGTACAAGACTTCTCATATCAACAATATTGAATGTTTCAGCAGAAGAGCCTTGATGAAGTGAAAGCCAAGAGCATTAAGGATGCTGAGGCCTATTTTTCCCCTGCTTTCCGAAGCAGCAGCATGAGTGGGTGAAGAGAGACACTTTGTACCAAAGTTTTTCTGGCTCTAGATGTCTTAGGAAATGTTTTCTAGCTTGTAAGGAGAATTCATTTTTTGGGACAACAGCTTTGCCAAGGAAACAAACCAAGAAAGTATAGAATTATGTTCTAATTTGGAAGGCTGTGATTGCTCTGCCAGATGGCAAGGCTTTTTTACTGTGCCATAAGATAGGCTAAACAGCAAATGCAGGGATAGTGGAATGAATATGGCTTACAAATTAAGTGTTATGGAAATCTATCAGCTCAAAACTCCTTCAAAGTTTTAATAAAAGTACGATTATCATCTCAAGAAATAAATAATGACCTGGTCTAGATTTTAGTGCATGCTGAATGTATAATTCTAACCAGATGACATGAAACATGGAAATGCTTTTAGCATACAGAAATATTTCACCAAGATTCTTCTCCTTAAAAAAAAACCCCAACCCCAAAGAAGAGTTCTGCCTTCTCCTGCCTCTCCATCAGCTCTCCCCAGGCCCCATTCCCACCACACACACTCCCACAGCACAATATGTAGCAAGATGTCACAAACAATCTCTTACTCTGCTCCAGTGTGAGAGTTTTCCATGAAAAAAATAATTAAAGCCATATATTATCAGTGTGGTCTAATGGAGCTTGTGATTGTTCTCTGTTGAGCTTAATGAGAGAGTAAACAATATTTCTGCCTAAATGCAAAGGGGGGAAAAGCAATAGAAAGATTGAAGAGATTAAGACAAAACAGAGAGAGAAGAAACAAGTCAAATACATAGCTTGCTCCAGCTTCACTCCACAAAAGGTCAATATCATGAGCAAAATTGTTTTTCCTACCAGATAACTAAGCTGAATACATTTTTGGGGATGAGTCAGCTGCAGGGACTGTTATGTAGTGTTAGGCCAGGTTCTGATCACCTGCCATCACTGTTGAGTGAGTGTTTAGTGTTGGAGAGGTGAGTTCAGACTACTGAAATGAGGTGCACAGGCTTCTGCAATCACCACAGAGACAGAATGGCCCAAAGTTCTACATAGAATATGTGAATTAAATGCTTTTTCCATTGTTTAGAGGGAACCTTGTATTTTTTGTAGGTTGATGGAAGGCTCCTGTGTGTGGAACTGAGACTAGCCAACAGCAAACACTACATCTTTGGATGCAATGCATGGTGAAGAGGTACCCAACACTTGGCTCCATTTGGAGTTGGTGCCTTGATGATTTGGAATTAAGCACATTTTATTTTGGGGGGGCAGGTACCCAATTGCTGAGGATGTGGTCCCTGAGATTGATGTAGACAGTTTCTTTGGGGTTGAGAGGTTACCAAAGAGCCCTTTTTCCTTCACATGGAAGGAAGGCAAGAACTAATGGTACCAAAAGAAAAAGGAAAACACATCAGATAGCATTTCCTTTGTAATTGTGTTTTAAGTGGCTTTAAGAGTATCTTTCTAGCCATCTGAGCTCTTATTGCCCTACTGTCTGAATGTCTAATCTGAATTTATTGCAATGGTTGTATATTTGTGGCTGAGCTCATCATCTAACTGCTCATTTTAAAAGGCCTTAGACTGTCATTAAGATGAGATGTGTGTGAATAAAGCTAGCAGGGTTTGTCAAGGAATAGTGTGTGGTACTAAAGGGCTGAGAAGGAAAAGGAACTGTAATTGTTTTCTGCATGCCAGCTTCAACAGAGGAAAGTTGGAATGACTTGGGGAAAAGGACAAAGGAAATGACAATAAGTTAGAGAGCCAGTTTTCAACAGATTAAATGTACATTGACCATTTTAGAGACTTCTGTAATTTGTGTTGTGAAGAGAAGGAGTCTTTCTGTGGTAGACTCCTCCAACATCTCCATGATCTCTGCTCCTGTCTGTGTTTGATTCAGAGTATTTATGGCTATGTTTACTTATTAATGAAGTGTCATAGAAGCAGCCATAAGACCTACTTCCATTCTCCAAACCACTTACAGTAACTATGTCAACTCTCTGGATCTGTTGCTTACTTGGAGACTGTGAGTTCCAGGAAAAAGCTGTCTGAATGTTAGCAGGGAGTGGGCAGAGAGAAGGATTTCTTCCATTTGCATAAAGAAATGATTTTTTCCAAAAAGTTTTAGTCTTGAAAGATGGATATCACAGCTCTTTATATACTCCTGAGCCTCTCCAGGACCTCCTTCTGCACTATGGGATGTGATGGTGTGTCAGACTGTGGGACATGGAGCACTAAGGGAGCTCCTTGCAGTGTGAGGCTCTCCTGGTCAGCCCATCACATCCTAAACAAATCCATGGCTAGCCACATGTGGCATGTGTGGTCACAAGGTTGGAAAGGAGGTTGGTCTGAAGGAACTGTGAACAAAAAAAGTGTCTAAAAGTAATGTTTCTGCTTTGCTGCAGAAGAGGTGAGTGTGTTGTGAAACTGAGGGTGTTGTGAGCCACAAGCTACTGGAGAAGTGATGCAGTGCAGTCATATAGACCTTGGCATTTGTGAATTAATGCTGAAATCTTCAGAATATTCTAGGAATTTGAATAACTAGCCTCAAAAGCACCCAGGAGAGAGTTTTCTATGTTTTTCCTCCTAGAACAAACAGAAAATGTTCTTCTTTTCTATGTTGTTATATGGAGAAGTAAAGCTCTTTCGAGCTCCTGGTATGGTGATGAGCTTTCCTGCCACAGAAGCATAAACTGCAGATGAGCTCCTCTGGGGCACTAGAAAACTGCACCAAGTAAACAGAACACAGACATATCTTGAGTGAAATCCAAACTTTGTGGCTCAAATCCTTTGCACAGGAATGCTCATGGGGCTAGGGCTTCAGTGAGAAAGAAAACATCATGGAAACATGGAGAGAGAGAAGGGAAAAAGCCACAGAGAAAAAAACCCAACAGATTATGCTGTAGGAAAAAAAAAAAAGGTTGATGGAGAGCTTTCCAAGCAGAGAGTTGGCTGAAAGGAGATTTGGATTTGTGACAGAAGAATGTAATTCTCTTTGACTCTTGTTCTGTTCAGGAGGTCAGGCAGTTATAGATTATTTCCAAATGAGGAGGTTTGTATCATAGGAATACTCCTCAGGAAAGAAACCAAATAAATCTACATAAGACTCCAGTTTGGTTCAAATGGTTTAGGTCAAACAGATAAAAAATATTTATCAAGACTTTGCTACTTGTGCCTCTCCAGTGTGCCCTTGCTGAGGTTTATCAATGCCAAGAGCATGTTATAATTCTAGCAGAAGGGAGGCAAGGGAGCCCTAATAAATAAGTTACAGGGAAATTTATGCTTCCAGCCACCTGCTACCCAGTCAACTGTGTTAATGCCTGGCAAAATCGAAGTCCCTGTGAGAATTCCTGTCTCCTGAATATTAGTTTCCCCTGTAGTAGGTAGATACCTCTCTAATGGGTTTCTGGCCACCTGCAGACCTGTCCAGCTGGGTAAATTGCATTGCATTGTAATGAAGTTGCTTGAGCAAGCAGGAGGAAAGTTGCTTCAAAATTATTTCCATAATGGGGAAAAAAAATAAGCCTCTCCCTTAATTGAAATATTATGCTCTGAAGTATCAAACAGAACAGTTAGAAAACTGAAAACACTTCATAGGAGTTTGCCTTTTTGGTTCTATCTTAAGTGTTAATGAATAGAGCTGATGATACCTATTAGAGGTCATGTTACCAGGACATACTAACTTGTGTGATCTATGGGGTGAGACATCAAGGGACATTGTGAGCATTAGCTGGACATGCTGTTTGGATATCTTATTAAAATACCTTTTCTAGACACTTTGTTATGCACCTGGAGCCTAATGTATTCCTGGTTAATAAATTCTAATGGCTATATAAATGTGCAAAGGAGGCAAGGTCAGTGAGAAGCTAGATGTGTCCCATAAATAGTGCACTCCAGAGACTTTTGCCTATGAGATGACAAATGTCACCCTCTTTTCCTTTCCACCTTCCACCCCCTCAAAAATATTCCTCATGGGAAAAGCAGCACAGGGATCCAATGGATATGTGACTCATGGAAACATCAAAGAAGAGTGGAAAGGATAATAACCTAGTCTTTCACATTGCCATGTAACTTGTCACAGAAAATGAAGTGGCAAAGTCTGCTAGGAAAGAAGGAGATTTTTCCAGCATGGCAAAGGTGACACACAGGGACAGCCATCTCTAAACTTAACAGCTGAGATGATGTTGTCCTTTCTGGAAAATCCCTGTCCTCAGGGTGAAAAGGTGAAAAGCCCAGCCTCACAAGCTAGCTCCTGCACACTAGCAACTGGGCATCTCTTAACTGATAAGTATAACCTAGAAGGATAGATTCCTGCCTTGCATTTTTCTATTGCAGTTTCATTATTGCAATCTCTAGTTTATTCTATTACAAAATGGAAAGGTCCTTATCTTTTATCCCAGTCTTGTATAGTAAAAAAATGATTTAGTGTTAGCAGGTAGGCACTAGGTACTGTAATTGCAATCATTACACCTGCTGGATTTCTCTTAGAGTACCACATGCTGTAGGCATAGTTACAAGTTCCTCCAGAGTCTGGCCATTTCTTTGCAAATGCATGCTGGGAACTGATATGTTTGATTGTGTAAAGTGGAGAGAAGAGATTTCCAGGGTCTTCATCTGAGACTGAGAGGAGACCTCAGCAATGTTTAGAAATATGTTAAGGGTGAGTGTGAGGAGGAGAGAGTCAGGCTCTGCTCAATGGCATCCAATGGTAGGACAAGAGGGAATGGGAGCAAGTTGTAAGATGAGGAGAAACTTGTTTGCAGTTCAGGTGCCAGAGCACTGGCCCAGGCTGCCCAGGAGCCTGTGGAGTCTCCTTGTCTGGAGCCATTGCAGAGCTGCCTGGACACATTGCTGTGTGAGCTGGTCTAGGTGCTCCTGCTCTGGCAGGGGGGCTGCACTAGATGATCTTTCTAGGGCCCTTCCAACCCCTGACATACTGTGTGTGTGTGTGATCTGGATATCACTTCCTTTGCATTGCAATGCCTCAGCAGGGCTGGGATGCTCTCCTGGTCCAGTCACTTTCATAGCAGCCAAGATTATGGGGTGACCCTGGGCAGCAGAGATGCTCTGTGAGATGAAAGGATGCTCTGTTTGCATAGAGGATGCTACTCTGCTATTTTTTCATTATAAGAAAGTGAGAAGAAAGTTTGGACCTGTGAGCTCTCCTGACCCTTCTGTGTGGCAAAATCATAACCATGGTAAACACCTGCCTTTTCTGTCTGTTCTGTCATTGCTTTGGAGCTTTTGCTTTTGAATTTGGCTCTGGTTGATCCTGTCTGGGCTCACTGTCCTTCTAGCTTCTTTTGAGGTTTTAAATGAACCTCTGTGTTGAGGCATTGCTCACTAGGCACATACTCCTGAACCCCAAGAATGCAACAGTCAGCAGTTAGTGACAGCACTTCCAAACAAAATCCATCCCAATTCCACCTCTGAAATGAAAATGTAGCAGCTTTTTCTACCATTTCTGAGTCTCTGCTCCTTTTGTGATCTTTCTACAGCTACATGAAACGTGGTTAATTAACCTGCCATCACCTTTTCTGGGAAGCAGTACTCACACTATCTGCTGAAGTTTTCCAGTGAGGTATATTCCTCCCTCTGCTGAGATTTTAGTTAACCTCTTCATCATCGACTAAAGTTAACTCACTTTTCCATGACTTTTTTTTTGTCTTGTATGCTGGTATTTGTGTCTTTCTGTTAATTTTAAAGTATCCAACCCACATTACCCTAAGATGACCTGGATGGTCATGCTTTCAGTTTGATTCTTAGCCCATGCTTTTATGGAAGATAAGGCTTCTCTATCTTTGCAGAACATACTTGACAATTGGAGCTCACTAACTAGCATTTGATAGGTTGTTTTTTTTTTTGCCTGTTATCCTAAGTTTTCAAAGCAAAGCAAAACTACAAAAGGAGACTATTCCCATTTAATAAAGAAACCAAACTGAAGCTTGAAAATGCCCTCTGCTTTGAGGCAGCCTCAGGATAGAGAAATTAAGAAGTGAAATTTAGACAAAATGGAGAAAGCTCCCACTGCAATGCAGTGAAATGGAATTAAGGAGTCTGAGTGATTCTTCCTTGTAAAGGTCAACATCATTGACTGAATTTTTGTGAACCTAATAACTTGTAAGATATGCTATAAATAGGAGCATCTCGAGGGTGACACTTAAGGCATTCAATGCAAAAAAATGAGACAAAATGAATAGTGAAATGATAATGAGAAATGGCAAATCAAGTTAAAATGGTGCATTTAGACCTGGCTTTCTTGATAATACAATTTTTAAATGTTACCAAATCAATTCTTATTTATAATGTGTTTGGGAAAGGGATTAACTGACTTTGGATACAAACCAGGTTTCTACACAGGTTTTCAGTAATGCCAACACTGTATGGTTTTGAGTGTTTCTAAAGGCTATCACAACAAGGAAAATCTCTATTGACCTATTTATAATTTGATATGAATTTTAACCTGAAAATTCAATATTTTATAAGAGAAGGAACTAATGTTTTATTGTGTTACATTCACTACATGATTTGATCTCAATTTTCACTGATGAAATTACAATTTATTAGTAAGGAGAATAATTAGTCTCAGGCTTGTAATAAATTCTGTCAAACTATTTTTTAAATCAAGAATTCAGAGAATTCCAACAGTTAATGCCCTGCAGGAGATCAAATGAAATGATCAGTGGTCCATTCCAGCTCTAAACTATATTCATAGCTTTATAACAAATATCCCCCAATTGTATATTCATGTATAATTCTTATTTTTATACAATGAATCAGACTTCAGGCTGGTCTTTTCTCATGGAGAAGAATGTCTACAAGTCAATTCTCAGCATCCCAAAATGATCTATTCCCATCTCCAACCTGTTCTGTGCTTTGGCCTGGCTGTAAGGATTTCCCTGTCCCAAGAACACTTCATGGTTTAGAGATCTGTTTGTCTTTGATATATTTGGGGCTTGATCAAATAGTTTTATTATAGATTTATGCTGGTGATTGATCTCTGCATCAATGTAGAGGAGACAGTTGTCTCCTGGCCTGGCTGGGTCCTCTCTGTGTTCAAGCTTTACCAGCCAGCCAGGTATACACTACCCCCAGCTAAACAAAGGCTGCAGAGATGGAAAATCCAACCATCTATGGATAGATATTTTGTAAAGCTGTCCCTACTAACAGTTTATGCAATATTTAGCCACTTGCCTGAGCTAATGTTCACCAACAGAGTGGTGAAAACAGCACCCAGCTTGTCTCTCTAAGCTGAATTGTCACATTAAACTACATCAGACAAAAATGGGAACCTGTGGGCACGCTCTCTTAGATCCAGTAGATTTTCATTTTCTGGTTTTGAGGTCTTTTCCATTCCCCTGTCACTCAGATATATATACTCCACTTCTAAATGAATGCATTTTGATTACAGCCTCAGCCTTCTCCCACTTGCATTTTGCCTGCTGGGAGCACACACAGCAGATCAAGGTAAAGAGAGAACAGGAAAGCTTTTGAGCATAGATGCACAATACCCAGAGGCACTCACACAGAGCAAGTGCTAAGGTCATGGGGAAGTCACAGGGAGGGCAGAAACTAAAAGAAAAAGGGACCAAAACAGGATACATACACAGAAACAATGCTGATAGCATCTTCATCTTGTGTTCAAGGCACTCTGCCTTCTAACAAACAAGAGCAGTGTGACTGGATGGGTAGTAACTAGAGGATAAGAGATTAGCAGGTAACACAGCACCATGGCCCCAGGCCTCTAATTCCTGCTTGGCAGAAGTCAGGGTGGTGATGGAGAGCTGCTCACCCAGGCCAAAAGGATGCAGGATCCCAGCAGATGTGCAAGGTGTAGCCAAACCCCTGTTGGGAACAGCTGGATCAGCTGTGGGTGTTGCAGGGGCAGAGGAGCAGGATGAGCAGCTGGGTAGCAGGGAGTCAGGTGAGGAGCCTTCCCTGCAGCAAATGGCACCAGTTAAACTGGCTCTTGTTCTTCACCCTGGAAACCTTTAAGCAAGTAACTTTGACCTAAGGTTGTGAGTGAATTATACTTTCTTGCTGTGTACTGAAGGTCATATGAGGTGAAGCAATGATCCTCTGGGATCTTAACCCTGTGGAATGAAGTCAAGGCTGACTGGGACAGCAAATAAAAAGTGGAATAAGTGGTTAGAGGTTAACCCTAGGCAGCTCAGCCCTACATAGACACTTGCTCATGAGGAGAGCATCAGAAGGGCAAAGTGAGAAAACTTGTACACAGCTACATTAGTACAACAGCCCCCAGATAGCTCCAGACCTCAGTGGAGTTTGCCTGTTATATACATCTTACATAAGAGAAAAAAACCCCCAAATCTAAGAAATGAGCTTTTTTTAACTTCTGTAAACCATTAGGAAAACTTGTGGATTTCTTTGAACATCTTCAGTCCAGTTTGCAATGAGATACTTTGAAGGAGAAAAGAAATACTCCAACTGCTAGCTTTCAGCATGTATCAAGGATTCTAACAGCCAGAGCTGTGCTCTATAATTATGGTAGCCAAGACAGATGAACCTAAATAGTTTTTGTATAGATTTCTAAAAGATCAATATTGCTGTTTCTTTTTTAAGCCTGTGCTATGACATAGATAGATACATCTGGAGAAAACTTGTGTATTTGGCTGCTGCAGATGTAGGAGAATTTCTGACAGGTTCCCTGAAGATGCTGAAAGAAACAATTAAAGCTTTCATTATATTCTCTGACATGTAGGAGTTTAAGATGTTACCTCTAAATGTAACATACTGCTTTCTTTTACAGAAGTGGTCTAGCTTTTGGAGGAAAAAGGATCCCTTAATTGTTAAGTCTTTGGATACCTAAACTTGTAATGAAGGATTTGAAAGGGTATTGATAATGATGAGTGATTTCTTTTCCCTCTCAGGATCCCAGGAACAATCAAAGTGAAGGTCATCATGGCTACAATCAAAAGCTGCTCATATCCTGAGCCCTGTTATTACTGACCTATTTTCTTGGTTTCTCAATTTCAACGACAAGCTAAAGTACAGTTTGAATCCCACTGTTCTTTTTCCCTCAGAAGGGGAATCCAGAAACCCAGAAAACAATGTCAGGAAACCCTTGCATTTATTTTTAGGCCTGTTGGTTAACGGCTTTCCCGCCTCCCCTCCAGACAAACTCCTGTTCAAGTCGATGACTAAGGACTTCAGGACTTCTCTCTTTCTGCTTGTGTGTTTTGCTTTTGGCTGAACTGAAGTTCAACAGTTCAGCAAAGCAAAGGGCAACCCCTTTCTCAAAAGGGTAATGCACTGCCTGCATCAAACTGTGATTGTGATTAAACCAGAAAAGTGGTAGTTGGAGAGCATCTCAATGCACATTTCTTCCTGTCACTCTGTGGGTTTTGCACTTAGCAGACAGCAGTTTCATGCCTGCTGTAAATCCATCCCAGTGCCCTCAGGCCCAAAGAAGCTGTCCTGCCTTTCTCTTTCTGCTCCTAGCCTTGCTGTCTCCCCTGGGCAAGCATTAACTGAGCTGCCAGAAAATTTACCCTACCAAAAAAAGCACAAAGAACTGAAAGAGCAGTTGTGGTTTAACTGACCCTGTGGCTGCAGGAACTGTAATGCTGGTGCTGGCAATGGGGTAGGAACATACACCCAGAGGTGCTGGGGTGCCAGGGAATCTTGTCTTGGTAGCCACATAGTCTTCAAGTGGCTTAAACCCTTTGTAGTCAGGTAGGGAGACTAAGAAGGTGATGTGAATTACTGGGGAGGTGAGTAGTGAAAGAGCATAGTCCCCTAGGAATTCAAGAGTAGATGCCAATTAAAGGATCAAGGAGCAAAGACACAAGTGCCAAAATTAGGTGATGATATTTGCAACAGTGAATGATTAGAATAGTAAGGTGTTAATATATGCAGCTGGAAGAGAATTTGAGAGAATTAATGGGTAAGGGTGAAGAAAAAAAATAATTAAAATTATATTTAATGAGGGGAGCAAGCAAGCAGGTTAGCACTGTTTACTCTCTGAGGAAATGAGAAGGAAGATAAATGAGAGTGAACAGAGAAGCATAAAAATAGTTAATGGAGGAAAAATGAAAACCACTATTTTTTTTCCTTTGTCTAATGGTATTCTAAAAAGAAATAAGAAAAATATAATTGTGACATTAGGGGAGTTTCATATTCCTTGATGATACACCAGTCTCAGTTCCAGCAGCATTTGATCATCTGGATAGCTATCAGTAGGTAAATCCTTTGTCAAAATGAATCAGCTTTGAGAAAGCAAGATTTAAAAAGCTGTTCTAGAGAAGCTCAGCTGTGGTAGAGGTAAAGTTTGCTTTTTCTGGCTGTATAGCACCATATTTCTGCCAATATGTTGTGGAAAAGCATCTGGCTTATTCTTGCTCACAGAAAAGGACACCAGAGTGTAGTGTATTGTAAGGTGAAACTACTGACTTGGGCATCTGTTGCAGTTAAGGAAGAATTTATTGATATATTGATATCAATGCCATATGGCATAGAGAGAGTTCCATGCTCTTAAAATTCCTGATATTTATATGGGGCTGGTCAAATGTAACCAGCAAGTTCCTCCAGTTGTGCAAGCATCACAATCTTCTGTGTGCACAGGGAAGGTGAGAGCCCTGACATGGTGTTGATGGCATGGAAGGAGGCAGTGACAGAACTGGGAATAGAAAGAAAAGCTCTTGATTCCCTGGCTATGGTGTTTTATATTAACCAACTACAGTTCTTGAGGTGAAAAAATGACACAAAGAAAACTGGGTGGTTCAAATAGCAATATCAGTGCACTCTGATGAATTGTAAGTTATTAGCAAGAGAGGCAAGTGGGAGAAATTCCAGGGGAGGGGGGAACTGAGTGCTCAGCTGTTTGCACTGCATTTCTTACAGGGGAATAAAATCCCTCTTTGCAGGCACATAAAGTTGGCCCATGTGGCTACAGACACTCTGCCATAGCTCATCCCTGTGCTGCCAAGAGCTCCTCACAGCCTGTAGTCTCATCTCTGAACACCACATGAAGAAGGTATCTTATTCATCAGGGGAGACCATGAGTTCCAAGCAGTGTCTGGCAATGTGCTTGGCCACAGCTAGTGCAGAACACTTGTTGATGGATGCAGGTGACTGCTCAGTGCAAATCCTTACAACGTGCACCTTGCTTTTTCCACAGGCTCAGTAGCTATCTCCTAAGCACCAGAAGGCTCTGCAGCTCAGACTTCCAGCAACACAGGCTGCCAGATCTGCCTGCCAGCTGGGGAGCAAAGCAGGAGCATGGCAGCCTTTACAAAGACTTCCTTCTGCTTTCTTGCACAAGTTTCTGTGGAGGGGACCTGTTGTCCTCTCCACACCCTTGTGGCAGCTGGCCCTGGAGCAGAGGCCTCTCTTAGGCTAAGTCTGAGGTCTTCAGAGGAGACCCTTGGTGCTTCTAGGCAATCTGTGTGCACCTGAAAGTTGGTCATCAGTGTTGAGCTATTGGTCCAGTAAGTGTGTGGGAGGAAGGAGAATCATAGAATCCTAGAATGGTTTGGGTTGGAAGGGACCTCTGGAGCTCATCTAGTCCAACCCCCCTGCAGTGCCCAGGGACATCCCCAACTAGAGCAGCTTGCCCAGAGCCCTGGCAAGCCTCACCTGCAATGCCTCCAGGGATGGGAACTCAACCACCTCCCTGGGCAACCTNGATTAACATGAAACTCAGGAGGCACTGTCCTTGAGCTCTGCATGTGTATTTACCTGGTGGCTTCTTGCCAGTGTGTTCACTCATATCTCTTAGGAGGACAGAGACCAGAACAACATACTCCTAGCCCTCTTGGATACAAAAGCATTCTATAGCATGTATGCTCCATATGTTTTTAAACACAAGTAAAGATGCAATTTGATGTATGGTCTGTATGGAATCACTGTGTCTGCTCCAGAATATGCTTTTTGAGGTATTATCAATATTAATTAAGGTTGGTTAGCAAAGAACCAGGAAGGCTTTAATGGTGGTTAGGTGATTCTGAAGAAGCAGAATGCTTGCCAAGAGAAATCTATTATTTTCTTTCCTGATCAAGGGACTTGTCAGGTGTGAACACAGCTTGTCACCCAGAAATAAAAGTGTAAAAACCACAAGATTTAACAACAACTCTATACACATGTGCTTATGTGTATCTATGTAACTGTACACATGTGAACCTTATCAGAGATCTTAGAACAAGAACCTACACAGAGTAAGTTCCTGTTTAGCTGTAAGAGAACTAAGGGACCATGAGTTATATCTTATATATATATGCACACAAATACTTTCAATTAAAAAACCCCATCATTATCAAACTAGAATAAGATGTTTGATAATTTCAGACAGGGTTTGCAGGAAATACTAGACAATATTAGTAATGTGAGGTGACCTGTGTAAAACTACATTATAATCTTGGCACATTGATGGCTTTCTATAGCCTTAGATGAGAGCTTACGTTTGGATCTCCTTGATTTTAAACCTACAAGAGCATTACTTATAGCTCACAACTGAATCTACCTGCTAAGTTAAATGACTTGGTACCTTTATTGTGTTCAGAGAAATATAGGGAGAGAGCTGACAGCTTGTGGATAAGATGGTTGTCTGTGCACAGTACTACAGCTGCTAAAAGTCCACGATGCTGCTAGTGAGAAAGCAAAGACTTTTTTATTTCTAATGCATACAAGCTGTAAATAGTATGCTATTATTGCATATGGGGCATTAGTTAGAGCTGAACTAGTTTATCTTCAGGAATCAATCTTTTGCTGTTATGGCTCTGGATAATATTTTTATAGGGTAGACTGAGCCACTTGACTGTGAGAGGTTTCATCTCTTGTTCTCTGAAGCTGCTGGTGTTAGCATTTCTCAGAGACAGGATACTAGAGTAGATAGAAGCACAGGAACTGCCAGGTCAGATCAGCCTATAAACTTTGCAAAATATGGTAGAAATATTTTTAGCCAAGCCTCAACACAACTCTCACAACTGCACCTGTAATACTGGGGTACAAAAATAAGGCTTGAGTGCAGTTTCCATTTATTATGATAGTTTTTCATCTGCAGCAATAATTCTTTTCAAACATGGAGAATGATGAACATAGAATAATGTTCATTCCAGAATGGGTTTGCCAGTTAGAAAAAGAGAGAGAGAAGTTGTTTCCAGGTCTGTACCATTATGAAGCATGACTTCTCTCATGTTATTCTTGGGATTGCTAAGTTCATCCCATGAGCCCTCAGCAGTTCTCTGCTATTCCCTGTATTTTCCATCTTCCCTTTGAATCCCATAAATACCTAACAGATACTAAACCATTTTCTTATTGAGTCTGATTTCCATGCACACTTCTTGCATGTTCCTACTAATGCATTTATTTGGCTTTGTAGATTAAATGAGGAACAAGGAACAAATGTAGATTTTAGAGATGAATTCCTCTATTTTGGCTCTGTCTAGGGTTTAAATAGGTTTAGAGCAGGGTTTAAATATTTGAGCTCACACTGAATCAACTTAGTATTACTGGTATTAGAAAAAGTCAAACAAGACCTCTAATGTCATTGTACTGCCCTGATTGTTTTAAAAAGTTGACAGGCTTGTTTCCAACTAAATTTTTTGGTCCTTTTCTGAGAATTCAGGTACAAAAGCTTTAACTTTCCCAGGGTTTCATCTCTGTGAAAAGAGCTGGAAGTGTCCCCATGCAGTGTCCTGAGTCCAGCAGCTGAGCTCCTGGGAGAAATGCCAAATGTACAAGGCATGGTAACATCATGAATTGAAAATACTAACTAGGCCAATCTCATTAATACCTTTTAAACTCAAGAGTTTACACAATGAAGCATCTAATTAGAAGTAATATGAGTCCTTTGAAATCCTGGCCTTGAGAGGCATGGATGCTGTGTGGGATAACTAGAAAACAGGACTGGGAATCATTAATATTATTCCTAGAAGAAAAGGCAAGGCAATGAATGGAAAGGAGCAGGCTCAGGAGTCTTTGACAGCAGTGGCCTAATGGTCAGGACTCATGTCCTATGACTGTCTTCAGTCAGTTGTGCAAACTGAGTGTGGGAGTCAGTATGAGGCAGCACTTCCCTTGTGTCTTGAGCCCCTCTTCTATTATTTAAACTATGAATCTTCAGCCTGAAAAATACATGATCCAGTTCACAGAGATCCTGTGGGCTCTGAGTTTATCATCTGGAAGGTGCAGTAGGTATTGCTGGCAGGAAGCTGTGGCATCCCTTATAGCTTCAGTAGGATTTAATGGGGGCAGAGATTCCTTCTTGGGCTGCAGAAGCTTAGGCTATGAGTGTTTGTATGGCAGTGAACTGGGTTGAGATTTTCCTTTTGAGGGAAAAATTCTGTTGATGGGATAATTCACAGGGGAAATCACTGGTTTGATGGTATTTTCTTTTTAACTTTTCTCAGCACATAGCCTGCACTTGCATTCAGTTTCCTTGAACAGACATGCTCATAAATAATCCACAGGAAAGTCCTGTCTTTGGCTATCTCTATTGCAGCATCTTCTGTTTCTAGGATACATGGGAAATACAAAAAAGATCCAAATGACCATGGCCTTTTCCTCCTCTCTCTCTCCTTGTCTTTTCCACACCTGATTGCCTCAGTTCAAAGACCTCCTACCTGCCTGGTCTAAAAGGGGAGCTTTGCCATTAACTTTCCCCATGCAGTTGCTTGGCAACACAAAGGTAAAGATCTAAACAAAAGGACAAAGAAAAAAATGATTTAATTCCCAAGACAGCCTGAAGAGCTTTGGAGAGAGTTGCTTGCAAGTAGACTTTCTGTAGCTTGGCTCACACAACAAAATTTTGCTCACAAACCAGCGTGACACCTCCAGTTATCACCTGTATGCTGAGAGAGACCCTTGTTGTAGACACACATATGGCTACAGAAAAGACTGTTTCCTGGCTTGCCTCTTGCTGTCTGGGGAGGGAGGTGTGAAGAGATCAATAGCAAAATGCAGCCTGCTGGCATATGTTACCCTCACCCTGAAGGCTCAGGCAGCAGACTCCTCACCTCCTCTACCCTAAGCATGCATCTGCTACCACCCCTCCTGCCCTGCTCCTCTCATTCCTGGCCAGCAGAAAACATCGAGGTCTATTCATTCATGTCTCCTTACTGTCCCCAACGCCGGGTGACATGTCTCATTATGTACTGCAGTGGCACTTGGCACTTCCACTCAGTGCTGGAATGAGATGCAAGTCCTCAGAAGGCAGCGTAATGTATGCGCTAGCGGTGCCAAAGTGGAGCCTAGCTCTTGTAAAATGGCTTTGATACCTCGATAAATGGAGCTAGCTGACAAAAAAAATTCCTTAACAATGAAGTATCATTTCAAAGCCAATAAAGGTGCAAGGAGCCCTAATGACTAACAGAGGATCGTTATGTATGCAGGTGAAAAAGAAAGATGACAAGGATTTTACATCAATCTATCACATTATGCATTTACCTGCCAGCAGTGAGTTTTTCACCCCTTTCATTTTCCACTGCCAAATACCACAGATTCAGGCTGGTAAGCAGAGCATTTGGGGGCAGAATTTACATTAAAAATGAACCTTTTACATAAATTATGACCTCTTTTGTTTCCCTGCTGACTGATGCACTTTAGCTGTCACATGCCCATTGTAGGGGGACTATTCTTTCCCTGATGTGCGCATGTAATTCTCGTTAACATCAAGCTGACTTACAAGTACTCATTTGGGAAAGACAGAACCCACAGTGCCTCTAAATGCTTGTGACAAGAGTGCCCAAATTGCCAGGTCCTACAAGCCACAATCTTCATTTGGCTGAGAGCATCCTCCTCCCTCAGCCACTGCCCTAACTCAGATGTCCCCTCAGGTCCTGCTGTAATCCCCTCTGCCTCCCTGGATCCTCCTGACTACCTGAACTCCTCTCAGTCTCAAACTCTCACTTCTCCAAATCACCTTGCAGCTGCCAGCACACCACCTCTGCTGTAGATCTCTGCTGGTTCCTGCTTGGTCTGGCAGCAGGCAGGGGCAGCAGGCAGCACCTCTAACACCTGCAGTATCCTATGCTTTCTCCCTCCAGGTGCTGCATGGCACAAGTGTTTTGCAATCTGCTAGCTGTTTATACATCTCATGGAGCTACCCTGAGCTGGAGAAACACATGTGAATCATCCCTCCTGCTTCCAGCAGGACTCCATGAGCAAAGGGGCCTCCTTACCAGCCACAGCCTTCCCCATCCTGTGGTTTGATCTGCTGTTCTGCCCCCAGCTCTGGCACAAGAAAGTGAGAGCAGGCTGCTGGTGCTGGGTGTGGATCACAGAGTTGTTTGCCCACCCTGTATTGTGGTTGTGAAGAGCTGTGGGAGGTTAGCTCTGCAAGAGAGGAGGCTATTTGCACTTTGGGACATGCTTTCATCTTTATGCACAGCTAGCTTGATCTCTGTGTTAGGCACAGGAAGGGCATCTGCCTGTTAGTGGGTTCTTTTACTCCCTGATCCTCTGCCATAGAAGGTGTGAGACCAAACCTGAGTCTCCTGCAAACATGATGGGAATGGTAGGCAGGGAAGGAGTGAAAAAAACAACTGCATAGTTATTCCAAGAGAAAGGAAAGAATGACCAATGGAAGTGTGACAGGACTCATGGTTAGTGTCTGTAACTTGTTGGTTGGTCATCAAGGGTGAAAGATCACACAGACTTCTGAGGTCCTCATTTGGTCAGGGCTATCAGTTTCTCCTTTGTGATATTTCCCTATATCAGTATAAAATGAAAAATAGCCCAACTAATAGTCTAACTAATGTAAAAGGAGCCAAGAGCAGAAAAATACTTCTGAATCATTTATCTCTAAGGGCAGACAGCTCCTACTCCAGCCTTCCAAGCAGCTGAAGACTGATCACAACAATAAAGTAACTCCCAGAGTAACAAGATGTCTAGTAGATGATCTAGAGGAGGGAACTGCCTCACTGAGAAGAAAATTGCCTGCCAGTGGCATTGGTATTTCTTAAAAGCAGAAGTCATGAAAGAGAGAAGTATGGCAAAACCAAAGACATGGATCACTTCTTCCCCTTTGGGAAGATGCCTGCAGGGGCTCTGTGCAGAAGGGAGCAGTGAGCTAAGCTCTCACTGGACCACCTGGGTGAGTTCTGAGAGCAGAGTGTTCCTAGCAGCACAGAGTTATTAGGCACTTGAGATTTAGGTGAAGTTAGCTTTTTAATCTCCAGAATTTGCTCAGTTTGAAGCCTTGTGGATCTATTAGCTTTTGTGAACCCTAAATTAAAACAACAACACATGCCTCTGGCTACTTTATAATTTTCTATACATATGAATCTGGGCATGAGCAACTTTCAGTTAGACATTTGCCTCCTGCCAGGTAACTGAGTGCATTTACCTTCATAACATGCTGGAATCACCTAACTTCTATAAGCCTAACAATGCACATTGTGGCATGGTTTACTCTTCAATTATGCAGTTATTTTTAGTAAGAAATGTATTTCCTTCTCCCCCCCTTAATAGACCACTAAAGTTCTTTGGCAGGACTGGGTAGGCAAACTGAGAGTGGCAAAATGCTCTTTTCAGAGAGTGAAACTGGCAAGTGTGGTAAGAATATGATGTGGCAGGACTTTCAGGCTGGTAAACATGTGCACTTCTTAGTATTTGCTTTCATGTGGGGAGGGGGTGTAGTCTCAGTATTTGACATGTCCCCTAAGGGGAAACAGAGGCACCACACTGGTACAGGCTGCTATCTGGGCTGAGGCTAGGCTGGTTTTGAGTTGTTCTAAAACACAATGAACCCAATGCTCTGTGCTTTCTCCTTACCAGCAGCATTCTCTCTACAAGCTCAACTGTCTTGCAAGAGTTGTTTCCTTTGCCTGAGGAAGGGACTAAAAAGATGAGCAGTAACAGTTAGATGTGAGAGAGGATTAAGGCTGTGGGAGTGGTGAGCAGTGCATGTGTGGACATTTCAACTCCAATTAACTAAGAAGCCTTGAGTCAGTGGTGGCATGTAGCTACATGGCTGCTGGAGCACACCAAGGATTTGTCTTTTCCTAAGATAAACATCCAAGGACTGAGAGATGAATTGCCATCTGGAGGTGCCCATCTCTACTCACAAAAGGAGATTGGATGGCTGGCTTAGACCTCACTCTTGGATGACTAGAGAGGATGAAGCTGAATCTCACTGTTGTGACTCAGCACTTGATCTCTTTCTGCAGGATGTTAACTCACTCCTTTCAAGCGTCCTGCTTCCAAGCCTCTTTCCTTGCTTCCTTCCACCCTTATCCTTTCCTCTTTCCTTGTGATGTGCACAAGTAACTCTTTGGCAAGAGACAGCTAATGATTTTTTTTTCAAGAATAATATCAGGATTTAAAAGTCATTGTATGAGGTGGGAAAAAAAGAGACCTCCATTTTGTGTTGCTTTTGTTTCTTTTTGGTGAAAAAATAACCTGGTGACTATACTTACCTACATGATTCAGAGCCCTTTACCACAGATCAACCAAACTGAGATCTTGGGTCATACTCAGTTCCTCTCTACCTCTAGGAGATTTACCACCTCTAGGTTCCTGACACAGGAGTTTTAAGAGCAGAAGTTTTGTGACTTCTTCCTTACAACTCTGCCCTCAAGAAATCTACTCCTCTGAATGCTTTTATGTTTAACTAGTTAGAATTTTTGGAGTATAACAAAGTTGCAAAATACTGTTCACCTTCAACGTGTTCAGCGTTTTGACTTCACTCTGTGCCACTCTGAGTGGGAGATCTCTGTCCTACCTATAATCCATAATGGAGCCACTGCACCTTGTGTAAACTTGCCCAGTACAGTTTGAAGTGATAACTTGACTCTTACTCCCAGTACAGATGAAGTCTTTCCTGTGCTGAACTCCATGCATGGCTGCACCATCACACCCAGTATGGGGTCAGTGTGAACACAACTGCCTTCCTCAGACAACTTGAACATGGAAACCTTAAAGACACTGTAGTCTTAAGCAGTAGCTTTGATGTTACATCCCTTTTATGCCAGAAGCTCTCTGTGTTTGAGGACTGCCTTCATTTGAGCTCAAATGCAATGGCAGCATCACTGAGGCAGTTCAATGGGAGCAAGCAACGGTAATGTCTGGAGCAACAAGGGGGAAGAGAACTCTATCCAACTGAAACTAGAGAGATGGATTTGTGCCAAGCTAGAATTTAATTAAAACACTGGGATTAAATCCACTTTTCTAGTAGCACCCTCTTTAATTAAGTGCTGAAGGCAGTAATATGACTAAGCTCTGTATCTTCTCGTTAGGCCTTCAGTGTAAAGTCTTCAGAAATGAGACAGCTGCACCTGTGCATTGAATAGTTATAAAAGCTGAACAATTTGCCACAGCCAGATGCCCTGTTTCTCTGAAAAGGCAGCAGGGTTGGTGACCACTCTTCCTACTTCACAAGCTAGAGAAAACAATGGAAGCATGGCCAGCAGATGCAGAGAGGTGATTGTGNCACAGAGATGAGGACGTGTGTTAAGAAACTGCAGTCACACTCCTTGCTTTATGAATTAATTCACTTTGATTTAACCTTCCTGTCCATGTAGAATCTAGGGCACATATAAAATAGATACTATTTTAAGTGCTCTCCAGTAAGTCTTTCAATACACCTGAATTAGTGTCCAAGCAGGTTTCCAAGCAAGCTCTACAGATGTTCTTACACTGCCCAAGCCCTGCTTCAGGAGATCATTTCATCTTGATTGGTTGACAAGATATGTTTTGATTCAGTCCACAAAGCTAGCTTGTTTTAAAAGTCTATAACTATCCATGATCTTTGGAATATCACTTCTCAGAGTTGGATCTGTGTAGCTCTTCAGTGTTTGGAAAAGAGTGAAGTCTCTACAATGAAAGGATTATGATGTATTGGAAGCTGGAGCTCAAACTTGTAGCAGCTGCACCAGAGTTCAGTTACCCTAGAGATGAGATGGAATTCAAAAAGACAAGCCCTGTCACTACCAATGGCCTTCAAATGCATTTTACAGCCATATAGTTTTGCTGTGTGTGGAATATTGAGATGGTGCCAAAGCTTACAGATATATTTTAAAGTATTACTTATTTATGCTGCTGCACGTGATGGCCACCAGGTTCTTGGGTCAGAAATCTTGGGCAGATCCCATGTGCATGTTAATCAATCACCTTTGTTTTCATTCTTCCCAGTAAAATTAAAAGCAGAAGAGTTTCCAAAACCCTGAAAAAAAACTGCTGAATGATCACAATGTGTTTGCCAATAGTAAACAAGCCAGAAAGTTCTTGAGACTTTGGCGTACACTGAATAATACTTTACAGCAAGAGTTGAGCCTTGGAACTGATTTGGGGGAGAGGAGACTTGTCTTCTAATGTTTCTTTTGTATTGAGAGAAATAAGCTCTCACAAACTAATTCACAGCAGCTAAATTGGATGTTTAATGAGTTCTGTGAGATGCCTAAAGTGAACCAGTATCTGCATGTGGTTATGCATCAAACTAGCTAGGGAGTACGAGTTATTTCAACTTCTTTAGGAATCAAGAGATACTAAGTTTAGGAAGTGATGTAAAAAGTGGCTTTATGTATTAGTTAGCAACAGCAGTTGTTTGAAACTTGCCATCTGGGGGTTTCTTACATTCTGAATGTACATTATGCACTTACAGGTCCTGATTTTCCTATGGTAACTCAAACTACTGTACTGCATTGAGTGTGAAAAATAGTCTCAGTGTTGGGAGCTATAGCTAAGCTGTAATGCTAAAAGCTAAAATTGTGTTCTGTACAAAAGATGATCATGATTATTTCATATTTGAAAGTCTGTGTGGATTGCTAACAACCAGTTGTCTCTGCTGCTGCAATCAGTTAATATTTACTTTGCATTCCTCAAGCTTCTCCACAATCTTTTCCTGTGGCACTTGCTGCTTGCCTACTCATAGTCCTCAAAGACACAAGCCTTGTTTTTGAGCTGGCACCAGATGCAACATTTCTCCATCATTTAAAGCTCCACCTGATTTTTCTGGGCTGTTTTGAGTAAAGTCAATAGAATTGTGTCTGGCAGCACTATTAGCAGAGAGAGCAGACACATTTTGATTACTCTGTGCTTGCTCCAGCTCAGCAGATTTTGGGATGGCTGATCACTCCTATTTAAAGAGCTTGGAAATGATGAGCCCTTTCCAATTTCTCCATCATTTATGCATTTTGTTTGTACAATATCTTGCAGTTGGGGATGTCCCTGCCCACTGCAGGGGGGTTGGACTAGATGACCTTCAGAGGTCCCTTCCAACCCTAACCATTCTATGATTCTATGATTTGATAACATATGCACCTAAGGGATCACAGCTGTGTCTTGGAGACATTTTGATTTGTTTTAGAACCTGCACTGACCTGAGGCAATAATCATAAAAGAAAAAAGGTATTTTTTAGAATGATTGAAGAGAAAAACATCTTAATCTTCCTTCTGCACAGTGAAAGTGGAGAAACAGAAAATGGACTTAGAAGAGATGAAAATCAAAGCATCTGAAACATGGAGTTTCCCAAGCATATTGAAGAATAAGATGAAGATTATAAGGATATCTCTGTCTCTTTGCTGTAGGAAGCACTGAAAAGTTAGAACAAACTTCACCAAGATGGTGAACTACATGGCATATACTAGAGCTTGTCCTGTTTGCCCACATAAATACAGAAAGAGAAAAAAAAGACATGACCCTTTTGTTAAAATGCATATTCAGGTAAGAAATCTGAGCTCTCCTAGTTAAAGGTAATCAGCAAACACCTCAGGGGTTGCTGGAAGCACAGTGGTGTCAATAACAATGATGTTTCTAACCCTTCTGATAATTTCTTTCAGGTCATTTCAAGGTTCTGTCAGGTTTCATTAATATCTTCACTAGGACTCCTTCTTTATCAAAAGCAAATAGTGGGTTTTTTTGGGTCATCCTTCATGCTGCCTGTCAAGTACATAAGTGTGTTCCTTGATGAGAAAAGTGCCTAACAAACCACCTAACAACAATGGCTTGAGGTGCATAGGAAGTTATGAAACACAGGGATAAGTTGCAGAAGTCTGAGACTTCCTAGGGAGAACAAACCCCTGCACTTCTCAAAGATATTTGTGGAGTCAGAAGAAGGACTAGAGAAGTAGCTCCATCACATCTCCAAAAAAACAACAGCTTTGTGTGAAGTTACACATGTAGTTCAGAGTGAAACCAAAGCACAAGATAAGGAAATGAGGCAATGAGTAGGTGAATTTGAGGTAGGCAATGATTAGTCTAAACTGCAGCACTGGAGGAATCATTAAGTCATAGCAGCCAGAGCAAAACCCATTCAAGAAGCAAATTTAACAAGCCTATAAAAATCCAGTTTTAATTCTTAGTTCTAGACTGTGAATAAAGAAATGACCAGACCCAAGTCTGCTCAAGTATGAAGGCAGGATAAGACTTCCTCAAGGCATATCATAATTCTGTAGGTGGTAGTAAACAACATGATGATAAAGGAGCCAATGTTCTACATACATTCACATCAAATATTTACCTCCACTACTGAAAAGGAACCAGTGGCTTTAGAGAAACCTACAATAACTTAAATGCTTCAGTTTTGCTTCTGCTAGCTAGTAGACCAATGCTGAGATATATACACAAAACCAATACCATACCCAACCCCCCCTGACAACAACTACATCACCATCACCACTGATACTGTGGCAGAAGGACTCACCAGCACACAGGAATCAGACTCAGGAGATGGATCCTGGAACTGGATTCAGAAACTCCTGGATCAAGATTGAAGGAAGAACAGAGAGAGTCCTGCAGCAGCAGAGCTGAGCTTCTGATCCTCACCAGGAGTTTCCACTCCAGCACCCCAAAGGGCTCAGGTGCTCAACTATCAGAGAGGGGAAAAACCCAAACCTCTCCTTTTTTGTATGTGCTGTTAATTAGTTGCTAAAGAGCTGAATCATGCACCTGTTTTGCTTGGGTCTTAGGCTTTATGTAAAACACCCCAAGGCCCAAGCTTGGTGTCAAAATTTCAGGGACTGAATGTGATGTATATGGCATAGAATATCTTGTTTTGACTCAAACCAGGACAGTGCCTTCAGCAAGCATGTGCTGCTGTGAAACCACAAAGGGCAGCCTTGTGCTGAGCTGTGCATTATGTTTGAAGCCCAGAAGAAATGGCAATTTGTATTAAACTTCACACAACCTGTGTGAAGTGAGACTTGGTTAAAATAATACAAGTTGTTAGCCCTGAGATGATTCTTGATGTGAACAGAACAAAACTCACCAGCCAGAAGTGTGCAGTATAAAAGGCACTGAAATCTCCTCGTGCATTTAAAGCAGTGCTTAGCATTGTAATAAAACCCATGGCTCAGTTCTAATGTGGGGTCAGTAATGCAAGGAGCAAGAAGAATAGTGTTAAATTAAAGAAAATGAGAGCTCTGACTGACTATCAGTTTAGCACTATTACTCATGATGAGAAGCAAAATGAAGTTCATGACCTCATCTACTTTGCCTCTACTCTCTGCTCCTTCGTGTCCTTCATCAGAAGGCTTTTCCTCAAGGAGATTCATAAATCCATAGCTTTCTCCAATGAATTGGCACACCCTTGCTCTGACTGTTCTCACCACTTCCAGAAACACACAAAAGAAAAGCTGCTCCTCTGAGGCAAGTTGTTACATCTTCTGCTAGTGCCTGACAGATGTTTGGTATTCTTCTCTTAAGCTGGATGGTGACATCCTCACAGCTTTTCTTCAGTGTTTGTCTATACATCCCTGTGCACATTTGTATTATTATATACAGTGCATAGCAAAGAGGAAACAAGTAGTCCTCATAATGCATATAACTTATTTATTACCTGGAGTAATAAGCTGGTACCAGTTTATTTCAGCTTGCAGAGTAACCTGATCTTTTCCAGAAAGCTGCTACCACTTAACTTTTCCTAAGGAAGAATACTAACAGGATCTTTGGTAAGACACTTATGCTATAGAGAAATCCATCTTTTGCAATAATAGCTGTTAAAGAGCCATAAACTAATTGTGGCTAATAGCCTACCATTCAGCAGCAGTAATTCAGCCACTTTATCAAGATATATGGATTGAAGTTGACCACTTTAAGACCTCAGTATGCATGAAGAAAAGGGAATAGATTGTGAAAAGACTGGCTAAAAGTAGCAAAGATGATCCTTAGTCTCCTATGGATTATGGTATTGAAAGAAGAGTCTAGATTTCAAGTGAACTTTCCATGACCTCCTCTTTCAAAGCAGATAGAGAGTGATGCTAAAGAAGCAGCAGGCCAGGAGGGGCTGGGGCAGTAGAGCAGCATCAGCTGAGTCAATAGGAGGTCTGCTCCCTAAAATGGTAAATGGGAACTGGGGTGCCCTGCCCCATGCAATGCAGAGAGCCTGGGGAGACATGGGCAGCTCTTGTCTTAAAAAGAAGGAAGGGCAAAGAAGTGCAAAAGGAAGATGACGTGGCCTACAGCACAAAAAAAAAAAATCCACTTGAATGTGTGGGCACTGGGTACAAAGTGGTATTGCTTCCTGCAGGTGACTTGCAAAAGAGTTGGTGCTGAGGGTCAGAGATCTTTCACACCAAGGGTGGTGGCAATCAGCTTCTTGCTTCGAGTCTCAGAGCTGCATGGTAACTGTAGGACATGAATTAGTCAACATGAACTGAAGGTGGGACCAAGTTGTAGCTGAGTTCATTCCTTGCTTTGCCTTCCATCTCCTGATTAAAAGAATAAGGAGATCCTTTTTGATCTACTCTTAACACTAAGTATTTTCCTGCTTTTCTTCCTTTTGGTCAACCATGCTTTGGGTAAACTCTTACCTTCACAGCCTGCCTGCTGTGATAATCCTGTGCTCCCATCCTTTCCAGATGTTCCAGGATAGCTTTCAGAAGGCTCCAGTGCCTGTCTCCTTACCACTTCCCACACACCTCAAATACCACTTTCAACCAGTCTAGTAGCTTTCCTTTCCACTAAAACATATTTCAAAATCAAAAGAAATTTACTTTTTCCAGCCACATAGAAAGTGGACACAGCTATGGCTTCATTTTAGGTTTTCTCTCTCTTTTTTGCTTTCTCTTGCTGGCAGAGCTATGGGAAACAGAGTCACACTAGAAGGTTAAAAGGAGAGAAAACACTGGGATCTACTTAGTAGTCTCAGAAGGCAAAATGACAGTGACCCCCTCTGGTATGCTAACAGTTCTGAAGCTGCTAAGCAAATATTTAGCAGGAAGGGCAGTATCAATATTTAATTAATGAATTAATGCAAAGCTACGATGTAGAAAACATTGAGGGTAATGTAATGCATAAGGAGATGTTTATAAAAGTATTGGAGCAGTGAAGGAAACAAATTGCACTGAGGTGAAATATATTACTAGTAGGAAATCATAAAAAACCAACAGTTCAGCCCAGGAGATCTACTTCTGAAACAAATGGCATAGAACATGCTACAGTGCAAAGGGAATAAAGGTGCTGGAGGTGCCAGTGATGCATGAAGAATGCCAATCTCACAGCCCTGAGATGCTGCCTGGGGCATAGCCACACCTTTTGCCTCTAGGAGTGTAGAAATCCAGCATTTAGGTTCAGCTAACTGATGGGTTGGTACCTCGACTCCCTTCTTCCATGCCTGAGCAGTGACAAGTGCATGGCACCTGCCAGAGAGATTCCTGTAATGTAGACAGTTTGGGAGAACTGGGAAGGTTTTTTCTTGCAAGGGAAAAATGAAGGAACTGAACAGGGGAGTGTTGTGATAAGTCCCTTTGCAGCTCATGTCACCTGAAATACTTGTTTCCTCAGGCAAGCCCTTCATCCTCCAGCCTCTCATCCTCAAATCCCTCAGTCTTTGTCATGGCAACACCTGACAAACCTTCTCCTTACCTTGTCCCCTTGAGAGCACCACCTGACCTCTCTCCAACAGTGCAATTCCTTCTTCCATGGAACAATGGAAACACAACTGTCTGCAATAAAACCCAGGGCCTGCTGCACAGGGATGCTGTAGAGTGACAGGGACATGAATCAAATGTCTGAGAGATGAATAAAACCAATGTAAATTGAAATGGGAGAAGTTGATTACTGAAGGTGGAATTAGGTTTGGACACATGATAAACCTCCATCCATCTGTGGAAAAAATGCCACAAGATTTTTTTTTAATGAGATTTTCAGTTATAAACATTGAGACACCATCAGTCCTGAGGTGATAAGATTAGAGTTTGATTGTGTGTAGCTATGAGAATAGAAAAGTGTATAGAGAACTGACCTACTGTTGAAAAGAAAGTAATCAGGGTTTACAAGGGGACTTATGGGCAAATAAAATAGCTGTAAAAAGTATCTCATGGCAAAAAAAAATTAGATTCACTCTGTTATAATTTAACAAACACTTGCAGATAAAATTGTGGTTATGGGTGACTTGAGGCATAAAATGGTATAAAAGAAGAAATGAAAGCTCTAATAAATGAATGTTGCTTGAACTAATATGCTGTTAGGCCTAATGCATTGCAAAGGACAGGACAATTAAGGGATGGGAAGGGAATTACTTCTGGGATCTAATGTCCAGATGGGTGACATGATCTGAAAATCAAAATCAACTTTGACAATTGACTTTAGGAAAGCAGGTTAGGAGAACAGACTTTGAAATGGATTAATTGTACATAGGAAAAGGCTTATGAGGACCAAATTTAGAGCACCTCTTAAGTCTTGGTATGCCTCATAAAAGGGAGTTTCTGAGGGCTGTGGAGCCTTCATCTGCAGTGAGCCTGGCAAGTTCAGTGCAGTGGGCAGGTTAGTACAGGTAGACCTTGCTGTCACTGCCACGGTGCCACTGAGCCGTAGCCAACTACATACCAGCTCTGCTATCCCAGCCTCTCCTGTACATCTGCCTTCTGCTCTGGAATGGCATTTTATGTCCTGCCAAAAGGCAAGGAAATGGGGCTGGGCTCAGCACTGTGATTATGTGGCTGCTAGCTCAGGGCTGGTATGTTTGATTGGAGAAATCATAGTTGAGTTTGCTTGTCACTGGCTGCTAAAGACCTTTTGTGTAGACTGTGACCCTAATATTTGCTCCTCAGAGCCATGCACTCCTAGCACAGGTTGTCTGTAGCTGACCCATCCATTATTGCCATCTGCTCTTTATTTTTTGCTTTCAAGTTTACAAGTTATGTTCTGAAGTGCAATTTGAATCCCACTGCACTGGTTTTGTCTTTCCTTTATGCAGCTGGTTTAGAGTGGAACACTGAAGGGTTAACACTAAGTAGTTGTTAGCTTCTGGGCTAATTAATTTCCCCAAAATGAAAGATGTAATATTCTTAACTTAAAACATTTGTCTCTCTTTTCTGAACTTCATCCTCAATAGATTCACTTTATAGATCTATTATTTCACTGATTAATTCCATTGCCATTTATTTTCCCTCAAAGAGCCCTGTGGTTATCACAGCAGCAGAGTGCAATGAATTTAGATTTAGTGATGGACTGGACAACAAGCTTCACAACTGAGAGCAATGCCTACTCTGACCACAAAGTAAAGTTTCCCTCATCACAAAGGATGCACATCATTTTCATAGTGAACTACAGCCCAAGGTGGCAGATTTGTCCTCTTAAAAGCCTGCTGTTTGGCTAAAAATTAGACATATCTTGGCAGTGTTTTCCACCAGGGAGAGAGAACTGGGCAGGCAGAGAGTGAATCCCTCCATCCTAACCCATCAACTCAGTCCCACCTACAGTTCATGTTGATTAATTCATATCCTGAAGTTATGGTGCAGCTCTCAGATTTGAAGCAAGAAGTTGGTTGCCAGCACTCTTTGTGTGAAGCCATCAGTGGTGTCACCAAGGTGCCTTACCAACAAATGGAACCAGGAGCAAAACATTGTGCTTGGTGCCAGATGCTAAGTGATGTAATGTGAAAATGTAATATAAAAGCAGCCTGTTAATAAACCCAATCCATTTGACTGTAATAAAATACATCAGGTAGGGGATATTTTATGAAAATGTTTAATTCACCTGTTTCTTTGGAATGTAGTAGTCATAGTTTGGAAATTTTAAGTTACAGTTCAGTTCTAGGTGATTTCTTTTTCTTTATGCTACTCAGTGTCTGAGAATACAAATGTCATTTAAAGTTAAGGCTTCGCTGTTCATTTTTGAAACAACAATTTACAAGTGTCATCTTGTCATAGAAAATAAAAATTTCTGTAAAAAAAATTTGCACAAAGTTTTAGGATGGTACAAAACATGAAGCAATAATATACCAGTAAAATGAAATCATTTTACTACAGAAGATTTTTTTTTTTATAGTTTTTCAATAAAGAAAAAATATGTTATTTTTACACTTTAAAAATTATGAAACAATCTAAAACAATATAAACTGAACATTTTGTAACACTGCCTTTACAAATTAATAACTTTATAAACATATAATTTTTCTTTTAAATATATTTATCAGTGCAAGATACTTTTCAATGTAAAGTTGCAGTATCATTTTTCCTTTAGTGAAGGGCAACTTTCATTCTATCACCTTCAGAGAAAACAAATCTTCAGTGCTAGAGCCTCATTAGAATTAGAAAGTCTGAAGACCACAAAGGAAATCTATGTCTTTTTTACCTTCACTTTTTTCAGTATGTTAAAATAAGGAAAAGAAAAACAACCAGCAACCACCAGCTTTACTGTTTAAATAGATCAAGAGCAAAGCTGGTCCAGAATCTATTGAAATCCATGGGAATATGTCTAAAGGTTTTGGGTTTGGGCTCCCCTATGGGATTTTCTCTTCAAGGCAATATATGCCTGTAATTCTCAAGTTAGTGGCCTAGATTTTTTTTTTCAGCTAAGAATAGATCCTAACACCTGAATCACACTGTGGAGTTGTGCTGAAAATAGTTCTCAAAAGTCCTTTTTTTCTCTTTGGGTTAGTTAACTAGCTGCTGCAATACCTTTGTGGTCAAATGACAGTGTTAGATACAAATGAAAATTCAACCTCTGCCACAGTGAGGTTGTCACTTGGGATATTTCATGGACAAAGCTTTAGGCAAAAACTTTCAGGTCTTAGGTACTCTGTCTCACCTTCTAGAGGATCCTGGGGAGGTAACCCTTTCAATTTAGGCATCTAAGGTTTGATGACCTGAAGTGGATGTTAGAGTTTTCACTATAGTCTTTGCCTTTAGGATTTTTTGAAGTAGCACCTGTCCATTGGTTTTGCCATTGGGTCTTCCTCTAAAACATTTTCCACTTCAAAACTGATATTTTTACCTTCAGTTTCCCTATCCTTTCTTCAATTTCTACGTTTTTGGTGGATTTCCTACAGAATGTACTGGTTTAAATTGGTGAATTTACCTACTTCAAAACATTTACTTGATGAATAGGGGTGGATTCTGTTGCTCTGTAATAACTCCAGGCTGATTTAGCCCTTCTTTAGTCCTAATCCTAGACAGGATACTTCAATGCTCTACTACAAAAGCAATTTTTGGGAAAGGCTAACTCAGAAAGTCACAATCACTTCCCTGATGTCACTCAGTGAAGAAAAAGCTGAGGTCAGCACTTTGCAGTTCATTGCTCTCCCCCTGTTTGCACTGGTTTTATCTGGCTGCTTGGTAGATAGCCAGGGGAAGGTTAAAGCTGCCTTCTTGCCCTGCCTGCCCAGTTATGGCTGTGCTGTGTGAGAGCTACTGCACAAAACCCAGGGGCTCCCTTCACACCTGCCTGAGGAGTGACCCTTCTGGTCCCTGCTTCCTCCTACAGGAAGCAAAATCTTATTTCTTTTTACCCTGTTGGACCAGTTGCATAGGCTGTTGAATATTAGTTCTCCAACAATATTTGTCCTTAAGCAGTAAAAAAATTGCCAGGTAATTGTCAAACATGTTTTTTTTTCCAACAGTTCACATTACTCAGCTCACTGAATCTGTCACTATCTGCACTTCTGGTCAAAGAGAAATCTACTATCAAATGCCAGTTGGCTAGAACATGATGGTAAGAACACACCCTACATCCACAGTGGGATTTGCTTCTGCCCTCAGTACCCATGTGTAAGCCCAATTAGCATGGATTTGCATGAAAATACATGTATACTGAGAGAACAGAACTCTGGGTTCAGGTAGAGGCAGGAGGAAACTTTCTCATTTTCAAGGCAATCTTTTTCACAAAGGGAATAATTGTCCCTAGTGTAATTAACAGGCAAGCTGTTCAGGATAAAAGACATGTTTCATGACTTCAGGAAAAAAGATACTGTCACTTTATGCTGTTAAGAAGAAACCCAAAGTTCGACTTTGGAGGGTAAAGTTAAGAATTTTCCCTTTTTTTCTTTTTTTTTTTTTGTAACACAAACTCTAATAAATTTTTTTTGCCATTACCAGCAAGTTAAAGCTGCAGTTTTCTTTCCTTGGCAATGGCAAATGCTTATGCAATCTACTGCAAGAGAGAAAAGAGAAAGAGAAGAGCAAGGGAGAGAGATTTTACATTTGAAAATACATTCTATATGAAAGAACAATAAAAGGGGATATTGCAGCTTTTTACAAAGGGGTCAAGAGACATAAAGTTGAAATACAGAGAGCAGAACAATCGAGCCAGGTTGTCAAATCTGATTAGCCCTTGCCTTGCTGAGGCTACCTCCTTACACTAAAATATACTTTTCTTTTAGTCAGTGAGCCATCAGAATGTGATTGGAGACAAGAGCATCACTGCAGAGAAGCAGAGCTGGAGTTAATGTGAACACAATGAGAAGCAGTTACAAACAAAAAGGCACTTGAGAGGACATACACTAGCCAGTGCCAAGGACTTCGGTTTTGTTTTGTTTTTAGGCAGTACACTTGGTTACCAGTTGTGTCTGATGATGGCACATACTCTTTTTTTATGGAGTTCACAAGCACAAAATTGAGTACAACACTGAAAAACATCAATAAAATTGGACTGTATTGCTTGGTAAACAGAGCTGACACACTATATTGGTACTGAGGCAGCAGTACTTCCAAAAACATCCTAACCCTTCTTTGCCTATGCACAACACGAGCAATTATACACAAATACAGGTGCAGGAGTCCACTTCAATTGCTGTTACTCCAATATGTTCTGGGCACTGAGCTACAGACAGCATGTCCATCCAAAGGACCCCACGGAATACACTTTGTGACAGCATCTTGGATTTTGCACAGAGAAACCAAAATCATCCATGAAGGGGAAAACCAAACAAGAGAAGGGAGAGAAAGAAAGGCCAAATGAACTCTAAAGTCAATCATACTTGGTCTCAACACCAGCATTTGATTATTTCAAAGAAAACCAACAGAACAAAAGCAGACTGTACATGATTCAGATTGTTAACACAGATTGGTGGTCCGTGTTCATCGGTTACACACTCATTGAAGCTCCTGAGAAAAGCTTGGCTCAGTGTCATCAATGCACTTTTCAGCCTGTACAGTAAAAGAAGATCAAGAGTTCCTCAGCACGACCGAGCTATGTCCTTTCATCCCGATGCTCTGACAGCTTCTCCAGTTGCTTTCTACCTTCATGCTTCCGAGTAGGAATTCTGTGTGTTTAGTTTATCTTTTTTCAGTTTTACACCATCCACCAGTTCAAAATTGTAATTCTCCAGTGCAGACAAGTTCCTCTCTGACATCCCATTGTGCCAACAGGCACAGTACAGGACAACCCCACAGATGGCTCCTAGCAGCACCCCGAGGGCACTCATGGCAATGATGGTAATAAGGATGGGATCTAAGGTCTTCAGGACGTTGCCTGGTTTCCTGGAGATGTTGTCATCGTAGTCCTCGCTTGTGTGGTATGGAGGTGTAAACCCTGGAATGGAGCAAAGAGTTGCAAAATGTTCAGAACTGATTCTAGTTAGAACCTCCTTTGATGAGCTGGAAATTTGGAGAAAGGACATCAAGGTTTTGAGATAAATTGCCACACGATTTGAAAACTTCTAGGAGGTGGGCCTAGCTTCTAGGAGGTAGTCAAGAATAGCTGGAGACTATAAGGTGGCCCAAACAGTTGTTGATTATTTTCATACTGTTACAGAATCACAGAAGGTTGGAAAGGACCTCTGGAGATCATCTAGTCCAACCCCCCCTGCCAGAGCAGGAGAACCTAGAGCAGCTTGCACAGGATGTGTCTAGTTGGGTGTTGAGTATCTCCAGAGATGGAGACTCCAGCACCTCCCTGGGCAGCCTGGGCCAGTGCTCCACCACCCTCAAGTAAAAAAGTTCCTCCTCCTGTTCAGCTGGAACTTCCTGTTCTCCACTCCTTGAATGTGCTGCATGTTAGTAGGGCTTTAATTCTGCTTTTAATTAAGTGGGAGTCTTGGGAATAAATAACCAGATTGCCAGATTGCAGTATTTAGATTAAAAATGTTAATTAAATCTTGTTCAGCTCAGTATGAATTAGACATTGGTTGAGAATCTCCAACTGTTTTGCATCCATCTCCACTTCACTAACTTCAGGATTGGACCTTGAAATGGAAAGAGTAATACAACTGACACAGAAGAGCACTCTGTCCCTGTGTGCAAAATATTCACTGGGTATCATCATGCTTTCCCTCAAGCCTTTAAGTTTCTGAAAGAGATCCAAGAAGCTTGCAAACCCTGCTATTTGTAACAGGAAAATCCCCAAAGTCTTTCTGGACAAACCCTGCTGAAACCTTTGCTTTCAGCAAACCCTGCTGAAATTAATGAGAGCAATCTTGTTGAGCATAACTGAAAACAATTAAGCTCATTGCCTGAAAAATGCAAGTATATTTTATTCTTGGGACAATATGACAGTTATGATCCATTTAATGATCCATTTACAGCTATCATCACTGGAAATGCTAATGCTTTGGTAGACTAGGCATGAAATGACATGGTCAGCCAGGTCTGGGAAACAATTAGCCTGAAGTTTTAAGCCTAATTACTTAGACCCTGCATGAGTAATAAATGGTAAGACATAGTGATCATTGTTCCTTCAGCTGTGCACAAGCCTTCTAGATAACAAAATATTGAGGAGTTATAGTGTGCATGCATATATAGGTATAAAATATAACAAATAATGTGTATAAAACTTGAAAGATTTGAGATATGTATAAATAATACAAAGTCTGTAATATTATATGACATAGAAGAATAAAACTATAAAGTATTTCAAACAAATGTAACCCTTCTTAAAACCTCATCTAGATAAATCAGGGAACTTTAATACAATATGCAGTTAGAGAAGTAGTCTAGAAATAAATAAATGGAATGCACAAATTCACATGACAATGCACTTTAAAATTCATTCCCTTTTAACAATAACACCATTTTTACCTGTTTGATTACATTCTGGGTCTTCCTCTTCATCTATTTTGTTCTCGACATCAGTTGATTCTAATGAAGCAAAGAGAATTGACATTGATTATTAGGGTTACAAACACTGATTGACTATCATGCTGGCAATAATGGTATAGCAGATTTTGCTGTGCCAGAGCATCATTATGTCAGCTTGACAGAACTGTTCATTATGATGGGCTCTGGAAATTAATGGAGAAAAAAAAAGGAAGCTTTAAAAACTCCACTCCACCCAGTCTTGGCACAGTTTTAGTTATCAGCAGGGGTTTTCCATGCCTGGGAAAGAGAAATCAGTGTGATGAATTAGCATCTCATTCATTGTATTTACAATTTTGGAGCCCAATTCCATAACACTTCATCAGTGTAGGCAGAGTTAATCACCAGAACACTTTCACTGACTGCAGTGAGCACACTTGTGTTGAGGCTTCAGACTGAGCTTTTGGCTTTAGCTCCCACAGCCCAAAATCTGTGCTCAGATTGTGGTTTGAACAATCAAAACATGTGGAGGTAGGAAAGAAGTTACTTTCCTTTCTCATTTTGGAGTGAATACCATCACTGTGGTCCCAGCACCCTTCTTGGTGCTGAGGGCACTGCAGGAGGACCAGGCAGTGCATCCTGTCTCTCTTTCCTGGTAACTGCCACTCTGGTGGCATGTGAATAACCTCAGGAGATGGATTGTGTGATAAAAAGAGATTGTACAGTTTGCTCATCCTGCAGTGACCTTGTCATTGTAGTTAGAGCCTGTCTTGTTACCCTCAAGAGGCTATTAGCTACAAAAGCTGAGGAACATCCTCTGCTATTGCTCTGAGTTACACTGCCAACTTGTATAGCATCAGTTTATATTTGTAATGCTGAGGGTTCTCAGTTCTATTCCCTCTCCTACATAAAAGTCATTGCTTCATCTCCATCATGCAGGACAGGGTTTAGTTGCTTGTGTTTATCTCAGGTTGCTGCTGCCAAATTATGAGCAGTATGCAATGCACATACGATCAGCAAGTGACTGGAATAACACAAGACTGGCCAGAAATAAAAGGACTCAAATAGCTTCTCAGGAATAGCCTGGCTCAGATGTGGAAAAGGCCATGTTCTAACATTACTTCATGTCCCATGTGTCTGGGAATTGGTGGCTGCAGCAAACTCAGAGGACAGCAGAGGACAGAGCAAGGGCTACTTTGACTTATCTGTGTATCCTGGAAGGGTTTGATGTGGTGCTTTAAAATAGAATTCAGTTGAGCTTGGTAGTAAGTGATCTAAAAAGACTGAAGAAATAAAACTGGATTTTGAGCTTTAGTTAAAACAGGGAAGAGCATTAGGAAAAGCAGAGACATTTGAAAAGGGCAGCAACCTCAAATATAGGGAGAGATGTGAGAATGTGGACATGCTGTGACCCATGTGTGTAGGATGTCAGTTCTGATCCAAGAGACTGCAGTTGCTGCAGTACTGAGGTGAAGCTAGTAGCACTTACTAGGAATAAAGCTATGGGCCAGATCACAATATTTTCAGTGCAAAAATTCCTACTTAGTCAATAATTACCATCCCTTTCTCACAGATAAAAACAGTTTCTCTATGTTCTTGCTATTGGTACTTACTTCGGCAATCGTCTTGTCCCACATGATTGTCAATTTTAATATCATCCACAGCAATTCCTCCAGTTCCTTTTCCAATTTCTCCCTCAATAACCACCTGGAATAATAAGATAATGTTCACATTGTTTTCCTGTTCATAGAGAATTGCAGCCTTCAGGCTATCTTAATTAGTTGTTGAGACACATCTTCACTTGTCATGATGTCACATCTACCCATGCTTTGATTGTGGCCTGCCAATCTGCACTGCAGGGCTTTAGGAACTTCTGTATGCACAGGTGAATTTATATACTGTCATAACTTCATTAAAGACTGTTACAGCAGCAGCAGATCTGTGGCAAGGATGCAGTTTTGTGACAGAGGAAAATGATTTCTATGCTATTTGTTTGGCCTTTGATAACAGATCGCTTATATGACTGTCAACTGAGATACCATGAAATATGCCACTGTCATACTGTCACAGCAACAGCACCTCCTCTGTAGGTATAATACAGAATCAAATAATCATTAAGGTTGGAAAAGACCTCTAAGATCATCAAGTCCAACCATCTACCTATCACTTCCATACCACTAAAGCATGTCCTTAAGTTTCTTCAACCCCTCCAGGGATGGTGACTCCAGCACCTCCCCGGGAAGCCTAGGGCAAGAATTAACAACACTTTCAGTGCAGAAATTTTTCCTGACATCCAATCTAAACCTCTCCTGGTACAACTTGAGGCCATTTCCTCTTGTTCTACCATCTCCATAATCCCTCAGTGATATTCTCTACTATGGTGTACAGAACATGAACAGCAAGGCCTTACCGGTCTTGACTGTTATTTGAGCAAGGAGCAGCCAAGCTCACCTGATAGTGTTTCACAGACTTGCGAAGAAAAACATGTCCTTCCTTCCAGCAGTTTGCCTGATGCCCACTCAGACTCCACACTGTCTGGTCATATTCATCTGGTTTTTGGTACCTCAGTATGATCCTCAGGGTGCCAACGTGTGCTCCAGACATGTGGTACCAGAAAGTCATGCAGTGGGCAGAGTTCTGGGAGTAAATCACTGGGCTTAGCAGTCGGGCCACTTTGCCTTTCTGGCTTTCGTCAGCTTGGGAGTAAATGAAATTGCCATCTCCTACTGTGACAGAAAGACTGGGTTAGGAATAGCCATCAGTTTGCATTGTCTTTGTTCACCTGCAATGTCTTGACCACTCCTGATCATTTCATTTTCTTTCCATGATGATGGGTGAAGCCTCACAACTGAAAGAGTCAGAGCATGTTGGTTTGGGAGGAAAGCTGATGTGCTCTAAGGAGGAGGCCACAAAAATGATCTGAGGGCTGGAAGACCTCTCCTATGAAGAAACTCTGAGAGAGCTGGGGTTCAGCTGGGAGAAGAGAAGGCTCCAGGGAGACCTTATTGTGGCTTTTCAGTACTTAAAAAGGGGTCTAAAAGAAAGAGTTGCTTGCTGTGTTTCTCCAATATATAGGGTGGCCTTGCTGTGTGGTGACTACACGGGGAAGTCAATGCTATTCACACTGCTTGTGGTCTACACTCATACCCACCTCACTCCTTCTGTACCTGCTGACAGCTGAATGGCAAACCAGGCAGGTGAAAGTGCCCCTAAAGCTGAAGGAAAACCTTGAAAGCTAGTGCAGTGAGGAGAAAATGGGGCTGCCTGCAAGACTGACTGAAGCCACAGCTAACAGAACAAATAAGCCTTCTGCACTAGCAGAGCCCAATGGAAACAACAAAATCTTCTTGGAAGAATATAATTTCTTCATCTCTTGATTGAAGACAGGTTCAGTCTCTCTATAATCCTTGGTGGCAAAGTGCAGATAGCTCTCATTTCCAGAATATTATTGCAGTTCTGGGTCAGGAACTCTGTCTTCATTGTCTTAATTAGAGCTTTACTTATGCATGCCTTTTAGATTTTGTCAGTCTCTGGCTAACATAGCTTTTAACCTCCTTTCAATGTCAGATCCTACTGAGCCATTTCACTTTACTCTACATCAATTTTTCCACCATTACAGCCTTCACTTCAGCTAACTGCCTTTAGTTAATTTGATGCCATTTATTTGTACAATGCCATTTACAGTCAAAGTATTATAAGTTTTTTTTTTCCCTGAAACCAATGTACTTGTCTTAAGATTCAATTGAAAGTGTCTCAGAATTTAAAAAGTCCAATTTTGTCTAATTTCCTTGTCATTCTCATTAGGCAAAGGGGCTGCAGGAGTGGAAAGGGGGATTCATCTCAACACATTGGATTAATCTGCACGTATGCAAGAGGAGAGCACCAAAGTGAGAGGCTGTGCAGGTCACCCAGTGCCCTCCCTTCTCCACTAGCCAGCAGCATATTTATTGCCTAATTACACAGAGCCATGAGGAAGATGCTACAAACCAAACCAATCAATTTCCCAGGGTGATATTTCTGGTAAAACTCTGCAAAAGGGTGGCTATAATCTCCCATCCCTGATGGAGAGAAGGAGGGCATGGAAATACATCCACCTGGAAAGTTTCACTTACAATTCCTTTCTATGGTGGGCAATATCTGCAACTCTAAAGAGGAAGAAGGTGAGCTTTATTCATGATTGTATTGCTTGGTAAGTAATATTTGCAGAATATTTAGTCATTTAGATTTTTTTTCTACCCCAGATGATGGTTATCCAAAGGGAAGTGAACATCTTCAATTCCTGACAATAAATGATCTTTTTTCCCCAACAGAAAGGACAATTATGGTCAGTTGTGACTGCATATAATGGATAAGGTTGTCTAGAGAATCACCTTTGTGACTTGAAACAATTCAGGTGTGGTTTTAGAAAGCATACTGATACTAAACAGAACAACCTCTGTAAAATGGCTAAATCATGAACTCATGATTACCTGTGTGGTCTTGAATTGGCCCAGTTTTGCTGGTCAGGATTGCCCACTTTAAATCCACCTGGTTGTCATGCTCCCAGTGGCACAAAGTCTTTTGGGATCCCCAGCCAAAGGCACAGTTGAAGTTGTATAGTGGCAGCTCTGCAGGGAAATAGGCAAAAGGAAGGATGAAATGTGATTATTCATCATCTGATTCAGAATATGTACCTCAAACCCAAATGCATGCATTTGATCATTAGCAGAACCATTCTTACTTGAAACTCTGAGAAGCAAGAGCAGCCCTGCTGGGAAACAGATGAAGAACTACTTCTAGTAAATGATGTGGTTATTTCTTTATGACTTGTACTTTGGCATTTTTTTGTGGTTAGATTAATTCTTCTAATTTGCCCACATGAGCTGATAGCTGTGCTGTAACATACATGACTCAAAAAGAAAATTCTGGCTTACTTATCACATACATTTTCTGGTTGTTACCATCTCTTTGTACCATAATAGTGCAAGGTTTTGCAACAACTCACAATAAGATCTGGGCAAAAATAAGAAAGGACAGAAATGCTAATGGAATGTCCTTGGCAGACAAGGTTTTTTGGTGAAATATATAGTATATGGCTTCAGTAAGGAATATATTTCAGCCTCTTCCAGACAGTTAGGCAGGCCCACAAGATGGCAGCATTGAAATGGACAAATTGAGAGGGAAAAGGGACAAATGTGGCTGATTGCCAAATGAACTCAAAATAAGCTTCAAAACAAGCCCCATGTAAAACAAGGGAAATCTAGTATTATGGTCAGGATGAGATCATATCTTGTTTTCAGCTTCTCTTCCATTCTGCCCAAAGGTTTAATACATAGTAGCTTATTTTCTTCTATAGAACTTGGAATTTGAATGTGGAAAGATTATACAAAGATAGCATATAAATCCCTTGCAATTCTTACTTTCAGAAGCAGTTTGAAATCTTTTTGGCTTTTGGTTCCTATTCCCTTGGTATGTACTTTTACTTCACCTTGAGTAATGGCAACTCCCAGTAGAGCAGTACCCTTCCCACAACAATGTGACCAAATCCTCAAGCCTTTTCTCAGGCATGACTCAAGTCTTATTAAAGGAATAACTTAGGTTTATTTTAATGAGATGCTTTGTGCAAGTATGAACTAAGAACAAAGGACTCTGTGCTCCCATCAGTATCAGCTTGGGGGGAAGAATTGTGTTTCTGCCCAGTATTAGAAAAAAAACCCCAACAAACCCAGGAAAGAGAATACAACCCTTAGAATGTGTTTTGATTATTGTGGGAAAATATGGAGAAATGTGGGCAGTGTGTTGGGACCTGTGGCTGGCCAGACCTTTGAGGTGGAACCCTTCCAGTCTGAAGAGGCAAAAACCTTCTCCACATAGAAAGCTGTGCAGAGAAGACTGGAAAGACTTTGGAACTCATAACCCAGCTTTTAATGGGAAGTAAACTAGGATAATCATTTTGCTAACACAAAGAAAACCTCAGGTGAGTAGGTTGAGACAGAATGGATATAAAAAGAGTTTATCTGTCATTCTCTCCCTGCCTGCTGTGCCCTTGTTTGTTGGGTGCTTGCTCCCAGTCAGTTTGAACTCAACACACTGGATTCCAGCCACCGTGCCCTCTCCCCTCCGGCCCCTGAAGATATGTCCCTGTCAGCAGAGAGGTCTGAGCATGCAGCAGCTCCTGCTCCTCTCCTCTGCCTATCACTATTTTGGCTGTGCTGTGGCTTCCCTCCACACTCAGCCCTCATCCTTCTCTCCTTCCTCCCATCCCTCCCTCCCCCTGGCCTCCAGAGGGGTCTGCTCCACACTGTTACCAACACAGCCTCCTGGCTGGGAACAAAGGAATGCAACAGAGAATGTCTGCCACAGGAATTCCATGTGGAGAGAACATGTTTCCTGGAGCACCTTAGCCCTTTCTAGGAAAGGGGCAGATCATGGTGAGTAATTCCTCGTTGGGCTCAAATATTGAAGGAGCAGAACTCATCCTTTGTGCTCAGAAGGGCAGAGAGGCAATCCATTATGTTTCTCTCTTCAGTATATGGTGTTTTTTTTTTCCCTAGACAATAGGGCCATGATCAAAGACATCTTGCTCAGAAGGGGACATCTGCAAACCAAGGGGAGTTTTTAAAGACATGGAGTGACTTTGCAATGAATGAAAGGGTTTTAAGTTCTTGAAAAAATAGCTTGCTATTGTCAAGGAGGCCTAGAGAGAGCTATATTGCATGGCTTTGACACCAGAGCCATGAAACAGAACTTTAGGCAGGCTCTTAGAAAATGTAAAACAAAATTAATCTCATTAATCCCAAAGGATTATATAATGCAGAGCTAGTGATAGCCTGTGTGGCATTCAAACCACAAGAAAAGAGAACAGTGGTAGACGGATCACATCAATCTGAAGATATCACACAACCTAAAAGAGAACATAGAACAAAGAGAATGAAAGGACTGCTATTGTTCAAATCAGAATAAAAATAAATAGCAGAAGACACAGGAGAAGTAGGCAAATGGGTGAAGAATCCAGAGAAGGAAGATTACAATCCAGTGAAGTTTAATGTGGATCAAAGGAAAAAAAGATTCTCATATGATGTGAGTGATACTTGCTTCCTTCAGATGTTGCTGAGGCTGAACACAATTAAAAGAGAACTAGACACTGAAATGGATAAGGAAAGCATCCAGAATTTAATTGTGACTTCTAAAGCACAGCCTTTTGCTTCATGGTCTGAAGCCAGCTCTGAACACTGATTTGAAGGAGAGTTTCAAAACAGAGCTCAATTTCAGACCACCATCTAATAAAGAGTTTCTTACACCTTCATTTGAAATACAGAGCCCAGGAAATTGGCAAAGAGCCTAAGTCTCATATGCTTTGGCCATTCCTGTGTTCCTTGCCTTTGGACTCACAGAGAGCATGGTGTAGCTTAAAAATGAACTTCTTTTCCATGCACAAGTTAATGAGAATCCCCTGAAACTGAGAAGTTGACCAGGAACCTGCTCTCAGTTAGCTATTTCTTGCTATGTTCCTATTGTTTTCTTAAAAGCAATTGTGTTAATATATTCCTTAGACAATCCCAGCAACAGACCTGAAGGTCAAAGGCAAAGCAGTTCAGAGTGCTCTTATTTTATAGGCTCTTAAACATGCCATTGCTTATTGTCTATTCTTATAAGTCTTCCAATGCTTCTCCTAGGGACCCATAAAGAGAAAATATAGACTTGCTAGCCAATTAATAACAGACACTTGTAGCATCAGGATAGGTCCATTAGTTGTATGGACAATGGATCTGCTCCAGCTCAAGTCAGAATAGTTCAACACTCATATTAAAGTCCCCAAGAGGCTACCACAGTAGCTTACAGCAAGATACAGTCAATCTGCCCTCTCCTTTGTCCTTGAACTATAGCTTGGCAGCTCTGGTGGAAGGAAGGAAAGTAGGGATGAGCAGCAGTTGGTGGGCTCCTTCTGCCATGCTGGCCTGTTCCCCTGCTAGGATAATTCTCCTGCCAATAGGTGTTTGATCTCCCTGTTTGTGTGTGTGAAGAAACCCAGCTATTTTGTGACCAAATAGGAGCAATTCACATGAGAATCTGAGAGGGAGGTGTGACCAAATCCCATATGCCTTTTCATGATACTGAATTAAAACAGATTTATCCTCCCAAAGAATAACCAACAGCTGTACTTCTTGACCACATCTTGCTCACAGCTGGAACCATGACTGCACATGAACAAGCAAGTCATTTGGAAGTCTAGTTCAGTGACTGGATTGCAAGTTCTTCAATCTTTTGTGGCCCAAAGACTCTGACATATTTTTACAACTGAGGCAAGAAGGAGCATGATGGCATTAAAGATGCTATGAAAATTCTCTATAGGATGCTGTTGCCAAAGGGTAAATCAACATTGAAGTGGGAAATTGCAAACATAATTTAGACCACTTCAAAGTAGTTTACTGGGTCTGATTCATATTTGCATTTCACCTTTTTATACCACTTCTGCTGGCAGCACTGAGTTACCTTAAATGAGTGTAAATGATAATTTAACTGCTTTCATATCCTTTTATTGATGCAAAGTTGTCCCACTGTAAATGAGAAGAAGACCTATTTTACCTTTAAAGGATTTCTTAGCATAGATTTTAACCTCAGGATTTCTTAGTTATATTTTTCTGACATAGCTATTACATCTGTGAAAAACAAGCCACTTGTTGAACAATCTGCTTTACAAAGGACTGAGCTTACACACTGAGAGCACATAATGTACATGAACAGCTTGCTCTGTATGTAAATAGGTAAGAGTCAAGCATTTAAAATAGTCCTTTGGAATTGAAAAAGATGTTCAAAAAGACTAGCTGTTGGTGAGTCTCAGGACTGAGGCCTGAAAGGTATTTACCTTGACTGACAGATTTGCTAAAGTCATCTTCTTAATCTTGAGGAGGAAAGTAGATCCTCTCTTGAAAAAAATCCCAAACTTTAAACATTTTTAGCAGTTTGAATTCATGATCCTTTATTATTTTCTTACAATTCAGTCCCCTTGAAATTAACTATAAAAGTCTCCTTGATGGAAAGCTTGTTTATATATGGAGGCTTCCCAGCTATTTGCTCTTAACTGTTTCCAGAGTGTATGAAAGCTGGCTGGAATAGGATAATCTCAGGCTTTGACACACACAAGCATGTTAGTCTGGGATAACAAGATTAGGAGTGTTTGTAGGCTTGAATGCAGGCAGGAGGACAGCCATACATGGTGCTAGTAGCACCTATTGCAGAAGCACTTGTGCCATGGCAAGTGCTGCTGCTGAGCTCTGTGCCAAATCACCATGGCACAAGCTGCTGTGGCCAGCACTGGCACAGTGCAACTCTGGGCAGGGTTACCTGCTGGAGCCTGCAACCTGCAACTCATCTGGAATAGCTCTTTGGCTTGGAGTTCATAATTTACCTCAAGGTGTATTAGCATCTTAAGGTTAACCAACCCTTCAAGGGAATTAAGGTGAAAGCTGAAGGCTCAGTCCTTGGTGTGTTAACTTCATACTTTGTTCAGCTTGTGAATAACAGAAAGAGATGGAATGCACTTATCCTCAGCCAGCTGAGGTCTTGGGGGGTTGGGGCTGAGCAGCTCTGTAACTTTAAGACCTGTTTAAACTATAATATTTGTGGCTGCCCTAGCAGACTTTCTCCCCCTGCATGGCCTCTTGCTCTGATGTGTTTCTCAGTGCCAGCCAGGTCCAGCCATGGCTCTTCAGCAGAGGAAATGCTTACACCACTCTCATGCCAGGAGGGCTTTCCCCATGTTGAGGGGAATTTCTGTCTGCCTCTCTCTGGAAGATTTCTGGCTGGTTTTCAGGGAGGGATTATGAAGCAGCTGGAAACCTTTATGTCTCAAACTGGAGATTCTGGAAATCTTATTCTGATTTATTAGCATCTGACTGATCTCTATCTATGATCTTTGTAATGTGCTGCCATGTGGGAGCCTGGAGTTTGGGATGTGAACTTGTCCCTTATTCCCTGGAAGGAAACAGTTCCTACCAGCACAATTCAGGGAAGTAACACTGGCATGCTCTGAAGGGAACCTCAGAGACTCCTTTAATAGAGAAAAAAACTTGGCTCATCATGGAATAAGCAAAGGTGGTGCAGAAGGGAAGTGAGGAGAGAAAATGAGGATATCTTAATCTGTGGCAGAAACAGTCAGTCTGTTTCTGAAAAGTCCCACCCAAGCCAAGTGAATTAAACACAACCTCCAATTGCAACTGACCCTGGGGAGCATGGAGGAAAATTGCATTGCAGAGAGGCATTTTAGGACTTTGCTGTTTGTTTAAATGCACGAAGACAGTTAAGAAAACCTGTAAAAATCCTTCATTTCAGCAAAGTAGAAGGACAAAAGATTATTCTAGACATAGAGATTAAAATGCTTTCCTTTAAAACCACAGCACAGCATCCTTTCTTCCTTTACATCCCCCACCTCTTCCCAAACTTCCCTCAGCAGTGCTGCCTGTAGAGGAGCAGTGTGGAGATGTGTCCCATGAAGGTTTCTCATTGCACAGGTACTCCACAATCTCCCTCTGCTCATAAAGCAGGGCAGAGCTAGAAATAGTTCATGTTGACTAAGCCAACTGGATGACCCTGGAGGCAAATTTTGAGGGGAGTATAAGCATTCACCTCTGGAAGATCAGAATGCAGAGACTGAGAGTGGGGGCAATGTTTCAAGCCAGCTCTCTCTCTAAATCAGGTCAACACCATCAGTGTCCTTTAGGAAAATTTGGCATTATTAGTCCCTTTCTTTTCCTTGAAGCAAGACTGGATTGTGTCACATGGTTGAGGAAACAATGATAAACACTTACCCACCCTGCTAATAAATCACTTGCAAGGCTGTGCCTGACTGTGCTTTAATGGAGGAAATGGGAGTAACTGCAAAGTGACCTCTTTGCCGCTCCACGATTATTAACGCAAAGGACTTGAAACTGCTGCTCAGAGGTTTTGGAGTGTGGGTTTTCTGCCCAAATCTATCCTCTCCCCCACTCCTAGTAAACTGTACAGGATATTAAAAAATGGTATGAAAGCAGTGGAAGCAGCAAACTAAGGATTTTAAAAGCTGCTAGTTACTGCATTGATTAAGCATAAAGGACCTGCTTCCAGAGGCAACTTGTGTTCCCTTTTTCAAGTTGATAGTAGCAGTTCATGCAACTCCTTTTGGAGAAAACTTGCTAAAAAAACCAATACTGTAAAACTGCCAGCTCCTTGGTGGAGAAAACTGGCAAACTTGGCTTGTCTTGCTTGTATAAAACCATGGCTATAACTAGTGAGCTGGCCTGTGTGGCTCTGTTTTTGTTTCCCCACAGTTTGCAAACACACTTTGTGTCACTGACATGCCACAACTAAACAGAGTGTGCTGTGTGATTAAGATGGTTTAATTTTGTCAGCTTTTGGCATTTGCTGATGCAGAAGGAAATCTTCTTCTCTGCTGTGTCTACATGTGGATGAAAGGAATAAAATATTTACTGTACAGAGCTGAGAGACCAGATGCTTCTTTACTTCTGAGACTTTTAGGGAAGGGGAAGTCAGGAAGTGCTGCAATTCATTATTTTGTCTCTGCTATGAAATTTGGGTATGGAATTTATTATGTTTTTAAGAAGAAGAAAAAAAAAATCATTTTTTTTTACCTGGTTGCAGTGTATTGTCTATTACTGTTGGCTTTTCTGTATTCAGCACTGTAGTACCACCTGGAAAAGAAATTAGGCATGTCATGATACATGGCATGCAACAAAGGACACAGCAGTCATTTGGAATATCCTAGATATAAATCTGAAATATTACCATCTTTATTAGACATGTAGGTAACTGAGGATGTGAGCTTAAGCATGAAAAAATATGTCATTAGAAATCTGGTTTACTATATCATAGAAGAAAGCAAAAACTCATCATTAAATAAAGCTATATATCTCTAGAGTCCTTGCAAACATCAACTAATCAATCCTTACCATGCCCCTGTGGCTGTCCTTGTTTTATAGACACTGATGTGCTCCAAATCACATGGAAAGTCAGTGACTGCTCTCCACAGCACCTCCTAACAGTCACCAGTTTGTGCATTCACCCATGACAGGTTGTTTCTCACCCTAAGGACATGAAGTCCATGCTGGGTCCTCCTTGCACTGTTTCCTAGCTGTGTTGGGAGATCACCTCACCAGAGAGGAGCATCTTTTGATATGGTTGGCATTCTGGTTTGCAAGTGTACACTGCCAGCTCATGTCCAGCTTTTCATCCACCAGTGCCTCCAAATCCTTCTCAGCAGGGCTGCTCTCAATCCCTTCAGCCTCCAGCCTGTGTACCAACCCAAGTGCAGGACCTTACACTTGGCCTTGTGGGACTTCATGAAGTTCACTCAGGCACACATGTTGAGCTTGTTCAGGTGCCTCTGGATGGCCCAATTTGAGCCTATAGTCTAAGACAGCTTTCACTTCTGTCTCCAAGAGCAGGAAGAATTAAAGACTTCCCCTTTGTCATCTTCTTGAAGCAGATGAAGGAGAGGTGAGTGGGGTCATGGCCCTCTCCTAAGCTCACTAATTGATATTTTTAAAATACTTGACTTTTAAAAGCAGGCCTCATATTGATAAAGGAAACAAAAAGTAAATTAGCACAATTATAAATGCCCAGTGGGGTGCTGATTACCAGTCAATGGCTTCTCTTTTCTCCAGCAAGCAAATGTTTAAAGCACTATAGAAGGAAGCCTAGGATGACTTCCAATGAGAAAGAATGCCCAAGCTATATTAGCTTTATGTTTGTGAGAATGATCTGATGGGAAATGCTATAAGCCATGTAAATAGAGTAGCTCTGTATGGGGTCCAAATAGAGCAGGAAGGAATCTGGCCCACAGCACAATTAGAGTTAATTGCCAGGGAGGCTTCATTGTGATGCTCACATATGTGGAAGTGCTGTCAGGGAAGTGACAGTGGTACCCAGGAGAATGCAGGAGCCACACTTGCATTGGGAATGGATAGAAGAGGATAAGGCACTGAAGAAATCCTCTCTGCTCTTAGTAATGGGCCATGAGATTTACACACTTTCCTTCTGCACATTTTGGAGGAAGAAAAGAGTCTTTACAATGCAATGATTGATAAAATCACTGCTTCTAGTGTTCTAAGTAACCTCATATCTATGATGCAGTGTCTCTACAGTGTCCAGAACAACTGGGCAAGCTCTGCTCAGGGTTTCTAGGTAGCACAGCCATGTATTAGACTGAAGTGTCTGCACTTATGTAGCAGGGCAATGGAGTAATTTTCAATTTTAGTACTGAAATAGGTTCTGTTCCCCGAAAGAGATGGTGCTCACAAGGCTGGTGGCTGTTGCCTTGTCTTGGAGATGATAAACTTCTCCCTAAGCACAACCTGCAAAAATTGCCAGAGGGACTTACTTCTGCTCAATAAGCTTTCCCTAAGGGACATATGGGATACAGTCTTGATCTCTTGGAAGTTCAGAGACTATAAGTGAACAGGGAAGGTGCTTGCACAGATCTGTCTCCCCCCCTCTAACACAGTCTATGTGAAATATGGCTCTATCCATTGGGCTTTGCAAGCCAGCCAGGAAGCTTCACCATTTCCTGACCTGGCTCTTTCTTTTCAGAAAAATAGATAAATTACAATGTTTAGTAACACTGAAAGCTTTCTGAGCTACCTTGACACAACATATGAACGATTTGATCAGACTCTCTGCATGGCTGGTTTCAAAAAGACTAAGATTCCTCTGGGACACTGCTTTGAGAAGCAGTGACAGTGACCATGCAGTGTCTTTTCCACTCAAGAATTGTTCTTTAGTTTATGATTTGCAACATGTAATTTACAGGAGAAACTGGCAAAGCTCAGGAAGGGTTTGATGCTGAAACTGCACTTTCATTTGTATCTGCTGTTGGATGTTCTACTTGGCTGCTTCCAGAAAGTCAATCTCTTACCTAAGGTTTCCCAATGTCCTCTTGGACAGCTATTGCCAGATTTTAATGCTATTTTATATCATGGATATAAAAAGCAATAAATGTTTATTAGATAAGCAGATTAGGGAGCAGTAATGAAATAACTTGTGTCACTCTGTCCAAAAATAAGCTCAATTACTGTAGATGCACAGATCTGCTACAGGAAGGCCTCATCAAACAGGCCCAGAGCTTTGTAGAGCAAAGTGACCTTCAACTGGAGATCAAAAACACAGTGGTGCAGTGTCAGCTCTCTCAGAAGGACAGTGGTTCTGGGCAAAGGTGGAAGAATATGAAAACTAGCAAGCTTCCTCTGTTCCAGATGCAGGCTGTGTTGTGTCTCTCGTGGTGGCAGCTACACCAGCCCTTCTATGGCTGTAATGCAATGTTGATAGGGAAGCTCATGGAAATATTTCTGCTGCTATATGTCTGAATATGCTTTGATCAAACAAATCTGCTTTGGTTTTTGTCTGGGAAATGTTTGAGACTGAGATTTGAGTCCTCTACTAAATGTTACGTATGGAAGCATATCCATATCTTGAACCTGAACAATATTTCATTTGGAGCTCTTCAATAAACCTCAAAAGGTCTGTCCAGTGGTTTTTTTTTTTTTCTTAATAAGAGCAAGTTTGATTAGGACATTTGATTAGACACAATTCCTGATAAAAAAATGGCCTCTCTTCCAGCTAGTCACTATTATTTGCTTCCAAAATTACAGAGCTGAGAAAACAATCAGAAGTATTGTCATATGTAAAAGGCAGATGCCTGTGTTTTGACAGCACTGACAATCCCAACTGCATACCAATGTCCATTGCTCTGGAGTGATTAAATCAGTGCAAACGTTTAGCTAGGAACTGCTGATGGATATGAGCAACAATGGAGCTGCAATGGAATGAGGATGGTTTCTGCACCTGTCAGTTGGTAGTCATCACCTGTGCCACTGTGACAGTTTGCCTGGTCATCATCACACTCATCCACTGGCTTGCCTTCGGAAACGGTAGGGAGAGCAGTAGGAGCTGAAACAAAATCCAGTTGTTCAGTTAAAATGTGTCCTGGAGAATCAGCAGTGACATTTTGATGAGCATCATATGCTGCATCTGCAGGTGTTGTACCCAAGGAATGAAGCAGCTCTGCTTTGCAGCTTAGTTAGTATTTCTTTGCAATGGGATGTGTCTCATCTGCCTCTTTGTGCTTAGGCACTCTTGCATCTGACCTCAAGGGCTGAGTGGAGCTAGGCAGCAAAGCTCCAGATTGTCTACTCAGGGGCTGTTGAGTGCTTTTTGTTCCTGCCAATGAAGAGTGAAAGCCTCACAAGGCAGGATGGGAGTCTTAAGCAGGAGGGGGGAGGTAGAAACAGCATCATTTTATTGCAGGCCAAAGTACCTGTGAGTAATCCTCTACAGAAGAGAAGGAGAGGTTCATGCTTAGGGTGGTAATTCTCCAGCAGCCACCCACCACATTGCTGAAGAAACCTCTGCAGAGCACATGTAAGACAGGAAATGTCTGAGCAGAGTCCTGGTAACCATGACAGGAAGGCAGTGTGGTGTAGAATCACTTTGTGCTCAATGAGGAGATCTGGAAGGAGTTTCTTTTGTTTTTTGTTGAAGTTATAAATAAGACATCAGTGATGTCAGTCATCCCTCTAGGCCACCTGCCTGCTTCTCATTGGTGATTCCTTTCTGGGAGCTGCTGCATAACCAGTAAAAGTCTGACCTTTGTTATTTCAGTTAAAAGCTCAAGATTTGCACAAGGTGCCAGAAAATATACCTCGACCCCAGTATCTGCAAAACATACCACATCTGGAAAACCAGGATACAGATACTTGCTGTTATGTTTAGGTTTATGTCTCATGCTGCAAGTGTAGTTCCCTGGCTTAAGAGAACAACTCTGGGAATGTGAGCCAGGCTTTTGTCTGTTCTCACCCACCGTTATTTTCATTAACAATGTTTTAGTGTCAATATAACCTATGCAATAATATACTCCTTTCTCAGATTCTTCTCTGCCCTTCTACTGCCTCCAGAGCCTGCTGGCCACATAAGATCTTATGAACTGACTTCTTGGCCTGAAAACATCAGGAGGGGCAGTAGTTTTCTTAAGTAGCTATACTCTGGGATGAAGCATGGCTCTTTAGGACCCTGACCTATGCTTTACAGGTGCAAACGAGCCCTGTTAAAGAAACAGTTCTGTGTCCATTATGAATTATGCAGAGTGTCTGTTCACCACATTGCTCTAAAAACCCCTCTGGGACCTCCCTCTAGCTTTCTACACCGAGTTAGATTTTCTACCTTGATCTTTGTGCCCCTATATAGCCTCAAGCTTGCCTACATCTCTGCCATCATTTCATATAAGCCCCCTTGGGATGCTTCAAGCACACAAAACTTCCCTTTGCTCATTACTGCTGAAGACCTGATTTCTATTCCTGCCTGTGCTACCTCCATGCTTCTTTTTTCATCTCAACTCCTTTTCTTCTCAGTAAATCTCAAGTGACTTCTCTTCATTCAACCCACTCCTTAAGATGCAGTTATACAACAAAGTTTTCTTCTTATGCTTCTCCCACAGGTACATGGGAATTGACCTCACTTGTCCATGGGTGAGCACCTTCCAAAAGGACACCATAACAGAAAGACAAATCCAAGAAGATTTGTCCAAGGGAAAAATTGTACTTGCTGTTGCAGTTTGCCTAAAAGCAAGAGTATTTTGCCTTGTCAGTCTCCTCTTTGGCTCCTCCATCTCACTGAGCAATGTGCTCCTGAAAGGTGGTCCATGGATTCCCTTCTTGATGCCTGGGTGGCTACAGAAGTCCTGTGGCTGAAGGACTTTGCCTCCAGGTTGTGAGTTTACATAAGGCAGGTGCTGAGTTCTCTATTTTTTCTGAGCAAGTAGCACAATAGTCTGCAGGAACTAAGTATTCCCACAGGAAATGAGGACTTCCTGCAGGAACTAAGAAGTCTTTCCAACCTCCCCACTTTCTGGGCCAAGTGAAAAGCTTGCTTATTCGATCTGGCCTTCACTAAACAAACAACAGAGACCTCATCAGTTCTCACAGCAAATGCCTCCCACTCTTCTGCCTTGGGGAAAAAATGATGAGAAAGAAATGGAGGCAGAGCAGGCAGTTCCATTCATCTCGGGAGCCTGTTCTGCTACTTCTGTACAAGGGGATCATATGGATCCCTGAACAACATGGTTTGTTCTTCTGTGTATTGTTAAGCTGTGTGGTTTATAAGCCACTCCACTACACCATCATCCCCCAGATAAAACTGTGAATTTCACAGAGGGTTATCTGTAGTTATCTATGAAGATAAATAATTATTGTTTATGTAACAAGAATCAAAGCTTGACTTCATGTCACAGTCCAAGGAAAAATATCTAAACTTTGTTTTCCTGATCTTTTATCTCCTGCATACTCTTGTAAAATTAAAGGAACAAAGAGGGCCCCTTTGCCCCCCAAAAAGGAACAGTACAGATGACTGTCCAGCCAAGTAATCATTGCTCACCATGGTGTCTGGTGTGATTTTCACATCCTTTGAAGGAGCAAGGGATATAATTGCTATATTTAGTGCAAAGCTCCCTCTGCTTTCTCAGGAAACATCTCTTCCAGGCTTGTATCATGCTAACATAAAATTTAAGTTCCTGTCTTTATTCTCTCCTAATAGCTCTATGAGTCTCAGAAGTATAATCATAAGGCTGCTTAAGGGAACAGAAAACCTTGTGAAGAATATCAGTGTGATTCAACAAAGGAAAAGGGGAAAGAATAATATTTGTGCCTTGGGCATATTCAAATGTCTGCAAAGAAGGAACAGATTAGGCCAAGAAACAGCACTAATGGCAGTCACGGAAGCAAGAGTCTGATGTGCTGCCTGTACAGACACAGCAGTGTTCAGCAGTAGTCCAAGTAAAGAATGTATTTATGAAAATAATAAAGTGCATTCATCTCTAGCAGAGCAATTACCTTCGAGTTCACAGCCCAGCAGCTCCATTCGCAGCCCCAGCCCTCCGTGTGTGGCTCTCTCAGGGTAGACGCGGATGAATCTGGTTGAGACAGGTTCAAAAGTCCTCAGTTCAGGGGTGTCATAGTTGGTGTTGCCTTCAAAAGTCTGCAAAGCATGACAAATGCTACTTGTTAAAAAAAAAAAGGAAAGAAATTTTTCAACAGTCATCTTTCTTGCTTCATTGTGCACTCTTTGAATGAGGTGAGCAGTAGCGCAGATTCTAACTGCTTAATAAACGTGAGGCATTCCTGGCCTAAATGAGAATGGAAAATGCATAGTTAAAGCTTCTCAGAAAATAATGCATTTCATTTTTCATAAACTCACTAGCAACCAATCCATCAGGGTCATAACAAGAGCTGAGTGTTTAATGAGACATGTTTTTAAATGACACTCTGATCTGGAGTTTAACTGGGTGACATTTTCAACGCTTCTCAGGGAACAAAAAAAAGTGGCTGAGGTGAAGATTCTGTCACCTTTTTAAGTGGTTACAATAATAATCCAACTATTCGAGAGGAAAATGTGAATCTGATTTCCCTCAGTGACAGAGTTTCACAAGTTGTAGTTATTTCAAAAGGCATAAATTAAACTCCAGAACAGTAGCTGCAAGAGTTTTCCAGTGAGCCTGCTATTGAGTAAGAGTAAAAAGAGAGAAAGAAAGAAGAAAGCTGCTTCCTGACAAAACTGCAATATAATCCAACAGGCAAGGCAGGTTAGCAAATCTACATTTCAGACAAAAATCTCTTCTCTGGGTTGCACTCTGGGTTCTTCAGCCATAATGCAGCTCTCAGTGGCATTTGTTTGACACCTTTGCACTTCTCTTGTCAGTGATTTTTGCATATAGAACAAGTTGTAATTTGTACTTAGAGCAACACCTTGAGTGTCCCCCTGGAGATGATCAGTCCTCAGCATCAATTAATTGTACAAAGAAACAATCCTTATCATGAAGAGTTTATAACTCAACATAGGCAAAAGGAGTCACTTTTACCCTATTTTTTGATGAAAAACGAGTTTGGAATATCCTGCATAGAACACTATAAAGTGCAAAATATAAAAATATATATAGCACTGAAGTAGAAGTAAAGTATTTTCACCTCTTCTGTGAAGTAGTTACTTGGCAACAATCTTTTTGACCTAGAGTTCAAATTTGGGATTAGAAGCTCTATTATAAGTTACTGCCAACTCATAGCTGCCAAGCCTCAGGCCTTCTTCAGGAAGAAACCACCAGGTGCCCTTCAATTTGGACAAGAACAAACCCCAACCTGCAGTCAACAAATCCTATTGATCTGGGGCAGGAAATCAGAGGCCATAGGAAAAGCTGGCTGTATTTCCCAAGGCACAAAACCACCACAGGTAAACGTGACTGCTGCTTGTGTTTTCAAGTGCACTCCTAAAAGCCTTGCCTCTTTTTGCTGTACACCTCTGCATTGTGAACCAATTGTCCACAACCTCCTGCCAGTTGCAAAAGCTAATGCTGATGGGAAACTATGATCATCAACTAAATAAAAAAGAATAATTGCAATATTAATGAATTAATTTCAATATGAATGCTTCTGTTCCTACTTCTTAGAGGACATAGTACCTCCAAGGTGACTTCAAGAGGCACTGGTTGACCTGGTGTTCTGTCAGTGCCTGGAAGACAGTTGTCAAGAATCCACATGTAGATAGCCTGTCAGATCTAATTAACATGGACTTGCATATTGTTATATTTGAATAGCAATATAATGGAAATATTAGAAAAGCTACCTACCATATGAGAAAGGATTGAATGCCATTTTGTGGGTAAAAAGTAGACAGACACATGTATCGGAGGAACCCTTGCTTCCTTTTTAATAGTAGTCTTAATAGCAACATATAATAATGAAAACTGTTTTATAAAAGACATCAGAACTGGAGTACTGACACATAGGCATTAGAATTCAATAGGCATCTAAAATTATACTGAATCATTGTCCTTTGTAGTGCAGAGCTGCCTGTGATTCAATTTTGACTGTTCATTTAAAACACATAGTGATATTCTTGGTGGGGGAGGAGAGAGAAATACACAGGAAAAGTTCACTTTGTGAGTGCCTTTTATGCAGGCTATGTCACAAATCCCTTTACTTCATCACAGAGATAAGTTATAATAAATAAAAGCTAAACAACAAAGCTAAGCTGATGAGAGGAAAAAAAATCTTAGCATTTTGAAGACCAAAACAAACATTTAAAAAGGTTGTTCCAATGACAGGATATTTGGAAGTTTCCTATACCAAAAATGATGAGAGGAGGTGCCAAAGAACCCCCAAAAAGTGGAGGGAGGAAAGAAGTATGGAGGAGAAAGAAGAATTTTTGGAGTAAACTTGAGAAAGACTATGGACAAACAACACAAATTTGGCCTTGAAATGGAAAGGGGTTCTGAGTGGTTGGTTGAGGAGTTGTGATGTTCACTCCTTTGAGTGCTTGAGCTAGGCTAGAGGAGAAAACATTCTGCACATGCAGAAATAGCAGAAATTGGGTCAGCCAAAGAGGAAGGAATTTTGGTAGTCCTAGTGAAAGGAGCTGCAGGCATGGATGACAAGCTCATGTTGAGAAACAAGCTGATATTTCATCCTTTGGACATATTCAGTTGTTATGTTAGTTTGCCACTGCTCTTTCTTTTCCTAAAATGCAGTTGTTTGTTTCTTGGAAGTCAAGACTCTCCCCAAGTGAAACGATGTGTTTCATTTCATAGCAGAGAGCTGTTTCTAATCCACATTGCTGCTGTGACTCATTGTAGTATTCTGTCCCATCCAGTTCCACTTGCATTTGAAAAATACTACATTCCAGTATTAATATTTGAAATCCCTCAGACTCTCCAGTCATGGGATTTATCTGATTCTCTTTCAAGACAACTTGTGCTTCAAAAGAAAGTTTATTAAATGTCTCGAATTTTTGGGGGAAGGATCATAATTATGCCACAAGAGAGTTGAATTCCAGCCCTCTCCATTCATTTAATCTTGAAAGTTAATTTCTGGTAGTGTTGAAAGCTAAGGATGGGCTCAGTGCATTAGTTAGCACACTAGTTTGCTTGTCAAACTGCTAACTTCTGACAATGATGGCAAGTGCTTGTATTAGGAAACAGAAAGCCATGCAGCAGAAGGCACACTGCTTGGAAAGCATATGGCATTATTTTTTTCCCTCGTTGAGCCACAGTGTAGAAGTAGATGTCAAAACATCATCTATCTTAGGAAGAAAATGGTTAGATCCCATTGTTGATTTACACTCTCTTCACACTTTATGATGAAGTCAAAACTCATGGTAACAAGAGAAAGGAGCTGACTGCAAAGGCTGAATCCGTTTAGGTTTAATCCCCCAAACAAATGGTGAAAAGTGCTGAGAAGTGAGAAAATGCAGACATATTCAGTGAGATTAAAACAGGAGAGAAATGAAGTCCAATATTTACCAAATGTGCCTACATCCATGGGTGCACTCAGCTTTTCCTTCGAGGAAACACAGGTTTGTCCATTGGATGAATCTATATAACAAACCAGCTTCTCCATCTAATTTTCAGACTAGAGCAGATGAGATATGGAGCAACACTCAGCATTCCCATCTGCCAAGCACCACACTGATTTGCCTTTTGAGGACACATTTTGCTATGTGATTCCCTGATCATCCCATTACTCCAGCACCAGTTTGTGAACAGGACTACATGCATTTTGGTTTCCTCAAGGAACAGGGTAGGAGGACTGAAAAAGAGCTGTGCCTTTTGAGGTAAAAATGCACTTGGTGAGCAACAATAGCAAAATGGGATTTGAAGGCATAACCAATGGGATTTGGGGTAAATAAGCTAAATATTCAGTGCAATTTATGCCCTGAAAAGCATACATTCATAGATGAACAAAAAGAGGTACATTGGCAGAAACTTTTCTGAGCCACGCTCATTTTCTTTTCTTTGGCATTTAACCCAGAAATTCACTTGGTCCTCCTCTGTAAATGTTTCTACTGGAACATATGTTCCAGCTGCCCTGTATTCCCAAGCGACCATAAAGAAGCTTCACTTGTGACATTACAGTAACACTTTTCCCCTAGGATGGGATAACGTGTGAAAAACTCCATCAATTTCTTTCACAGGGACTTTGATCAGACAATTACAGAGAGCCTGGGAAGCCCTCAAAGCAACCTTAAGGCAGCTCAGAAATCAGCAGGTACCCCATTCAGTTAACACCATTCTTATTCTCCAGCTCAGCTCAGGCAAAAACAAACAAAAGAAAAGTAGTTCAGTGTCTCAGATTAAGTTTGTTCACTGTCAGTGGAAAAACTGCAGAGGAAACTCTCCTTTTTTTGGCAGTGTTGCATGTTACCATTGCATGGGATTTTGCAGTAACCTAGGGACCATCCTAGGATGCATTAAGAGGAGCGTGGCCAGCAGAGCCAGAGAGGTTCTTCTCCCCTCTCCTGTGCCCTGGGGAGGCCTCCCCTGGAATCCTGTGTCCAGTTGTGGGCCCCTCAGCTCCAGAAGGATAGGGAGCTGCTGGAGAGAGTCCAGCCCAGGGCCAGCAAGATCCTGAAAGGAGTGGNTCAGAAATCGAGTCAGAACTAGCTATTGAACAAACAAAATCTTTGCCACAGAGAGAGGTAAATGCCCTTAGGCTAGCTCCTGCCCTCAGGCATGGGATGGTTCCCACCAGCATCCTTTCAGGGTTGCTGCCTTAGGGGTCCTCCTGCTTGGCTTCATCCCAGCTGTGTGCCTTCTCTCCAGTCAGAGAAAGGCATGTAAAAATTTCATGCAAACTTTGTTTGAATAGAACTCTATGTTTTTTATTTCAGTGTAGCTCTTTCCTCCTTACCTTGATCTTTTTCTTGCTGGAATCCATGATCATTTTCCAGTCCGATCCATTGTTGCTGTAGCCAATTTTGAACTTTTTCATGAAGACTTTGTTTTCTCGATGCTTGCCTCCTTGGACAATGATTCCCCTCACTATTTTCTCTTCGCCAAGGTCTATTTGAAGCCACTCATTTGTGTAGGGGTGAGTGGTTGGTGGCAGTGCCCAACCGGAGCGGCTCGTGATGAGGCGAGCGTTCTCGGGGATCCAGTTGCGATCCACTTGAGTCGAGGCAGTAATCTGAGAGTCAGGAATGAGCCCAGACACCATTCCCAGCATCCCAGAGCAAGGATAATCTACAGAGAAAGAACCCCCCCCAAATTATAGCCAAATTAATATCTTCAGATTTGTAGATCATTTTCATTTGTTCCAACTTGCACATCCTACTGTTGGCAGGAAGTACCAAAATACCACAAGTATTTCTGGCTTGGTGGGAACCAAAAAGGATCAAAAAAATCTGATTCTATTCTTGTTTTGCTATTCTTCTTGCTAAGGCAAAGAGTGCAGGGTCACAGCTGAATTTGTGAGTATTTCCCCAAAGAAAAATTCCCAAAGCAGCCAAAACCATGATTGCAGATTACTTAATTTTGGTGACAGTGGAAATACTGTAAAACATAATTTATAGCTGTAGATGAGATTTTCCCTGTTGTATTTCTTTGGTCTTATAGGCTTTTCAAATGACAGAAGCTAAATAACTGCTTCTTTTATAGTTACAGATAAATATAAATTAGAAGTAGGAAAAGCTGTAAATAATGAATGAAGATTTACAGTAAGGATATAACAGTAGTTCTGCTAATATTACCTTATTCTAATCTGAAAAGATTTCACAGAGTGATCTGGAATTCTGTAACATATTCATCAATAAGATTGTTTTCCTTTTGTGTGGATACCAATCCTAAGAAACATTTTCTTAAAGAAACAGCTTTAGGGAAAAAGCCCCAAACCCTAGAAATGAGTGTCAATGAACTGTATTAAGAACTATAAAATGACACTATATAGTTTTTAGTACAATCAGCTTTGTCAAAACCAGTAAATCACTAGCATTTTCTTTAATGTCTAACTTGTATTGGGACTTTACATATTTTGCAGGAGCTATAGCAATCCTAAAACTAGGATAAAAGGATTACTAAAAAATTCTTTCTTGTGTTTGATATTTTTTCTTGCCATGATAGCACTTTGATGATAGTGACTGCCTTTTACTGTTACTTCAGAAAGCACTTTGGACAGTTGTTTTGGTAGTTAAGTCTGTGATATGAAGGAGTTACACTCCAATACTGATCACTAGTGGAAATCTGACTGTATATATCTGGCTGCTTGAACTGAACAGGCTTCAGATCTAAGTGTTTGTACCTTGCAATGCTTTTAAATCTAGTTATGTATGCTTGTTCCTTGGGAAACCTGCTGAGAGCTACGTACCAATGGCAGACATGAAAGAGAGGGACTGGAGGGTTAGGAAGGAAAAACAAGATGGGAATTTGCAAAATAGCTGTGTGTCTCAGGTATTTTGCATGGAGCTGTAAAAGAATTGCAAGAGAAAGTAATTAAACCTGATTTTTTTTTCATTTCTTAAAGCTGAGACCCTAAAAGATAATGCCAGAACAACATTCAACATGCTGTTTTGGTTTTGAGGTGGGTTTTTTTCCACATTTAGACCACAGTGGCAATAGTGAAGATGCATCTCACTCATAAAAACAAATCCCATAGCATAGGGAGAATAAATCCCCTTGGTTTTAAAATCCTTCCCAAAACCTACCTGTTATCTTGCAGCCATAAACTTCAAATCTCAGAGATACTCCATTCTCCCAAGACACAGGTCTGATTCTCACAAATCGTGTTAAAACTGGCTTGGCAAAAGGTCTGTAAACAACATCAGTGGGATTGCTATTCCCTTGAAACACCTTTGTGTGGAAAGAAAAAGCAGATATTTGTTAGGCTTTCTCTTAAATGGTGTTTATACTTCTGTGTTTTACAGGCTGTTATGATTTGAGGTCTAACCAGGGTTATTTTGGGAGACAAAAGACTTGCATGGGGAGCTATTTCATCTGGAATACTGTGTCCAGTTCTGGAGCNTATGCTCCTAAAACTGTTTTTGCAGTCAGATAAGGCTTCTTTAGGGAGGAGAAAAGAAGATGTAAGGTGTTCAGCTTGCCACCTGCAGAGTCCTATAACACACCATAACACTGCAGAGCAGACCAGGCAAGCTCAGGGTCATCTGCAGAGCACAAGATCACCAGAGTGCACAAAGTGTCTGTCCACTCCTTGAATATTTTGAGGTGTTCCTAACACCTAGATCTATATGCAGGAATGACACACACTGGTCCTTGTCACCCAAGGACTGCTGTGTCCTAGAAGAATCCCTCAACATCCTATCAGGGCACTTTTATTCCTTTTAAATTCATAGAATTCAAAAAGGTACAGAACCTCAGGCCCAAATTAAAGGTTTGGATTTCAATTAGGCCACATAAAAATCCTACATGGAGTTGGGATAAAAACTTAGGTTACTTTGCTGTCCTTGGGCTTAAGAGTTTTGCAGAGTGTGTCATGCAAACCTTGCTTTGTTAACCTTTCATTTTTAAACCCTTTTTAACAAGGGCTCAGACTTTCTTTCTCCTTGCATACTGAGATGGAAGTCTATTTAAAATCTATATAACAGGCTCTCAGATTTTCTCTGTGTCCCCTGAGGCTAACAGTCAAATGAGATGAACAATGAGACTTCCACAAGAAGGGACAGAATTGTGCTGTGCTTTCATGTTGAGGATCCTGCAGATGAGCTCCTTCCTAGCAGAGCTGAAACCTTGCAGTGTTCTAGTCCACGGAAGGTGATTCAGCTTCCTGCTTCTTCCTCACGTAAAAAGGACCAATTTCCTGTTGTTTTCCATGGATACAAACCCCTCTCCTTTTATGGTAGATCCTCCAGTTTCTTACACACACTGTCTACTTTCCTGTTTGTTACTTGCAGTAGGTGCATTATTGAGGAGTGCACAGCTGTCACCACGTAAGGCTCAGTTGTTCCTCAAGTCATTTCATAGAGGAGTTTCACATCTAGGAAGAGATTTTAAATGGAGCTATGTTTCTTAATGACTTTTTGGCTCTGGAAGGACGTGCTGTAGTTTTCTCAAGGTTTGCATCTGCTGGAGAGAATGAATCTTTCCTCAAAAGCAAACAGCTGCTTAGATGTGGTTAGTGCAACACTTGTGTGAGGCTGCCTGGAGGAGACCTGTTGCTGCCTGCTTTTGTTGTTCCCTCACTAGCCAAGTCTCCTTAGCTTTTCATTTTAATAAAGATAACAGAGGGGAACTAGTGCATAGTTTTTTCTTATTCTGATCAAGAGCAAAATATTGCCATTTTGATAAACCCTTTGAACAAATAACACAAGTGTAGGTGGTGTTCTCACTACTAAAGGACAACACGTACAAGGGACAGTCAAGTGAAATACACTCTTGGAAAGTTTACACATGAAGGTTGGTAATGAAAATCAGGCATGGTCTGATTTTGAAAGGAGCATTTGTTCAGCTTACAGGAACTGGAGCCAGGGAACCCTGTGTCTTGTACCAGCCACAGTGTCAGCTCCTTCCATGACTGGGCAAGGCAGTTATTGTACCTTACATAGAATCATAGAATGNTAGGAGAGGCTACCTTCTAAAGTTCCTTCTCTGTAAAACCAGGATAATACCTGTCAAAAAGAAGCTTTCAGGGTTTGTTTTTTTTATTGCTTTACAAAGTGCTTCAAAGAAGAAAGATGTGTGTGTTAAACAGTGCTACCATGTTGATTAGATAAATGCAGTGGACTTGGCATAGCACTTCCAGATGAATCAGGGACGAAGCAGTAACCAAATATTTAGAGCTAGATATGGCTACACTGATAGTGTTTAATATTACACAGCTCTTCTGCAGAAGAGTCACAAAAAAAAGCTGTTTTGAAGGGAGGTATCACAAAACCTCTCCTGTTGCATCAGCCTCTGGCAGCCTCTGGGGATGCTGCTCCTGGACACATCCTGAGTGAAGTGGCAAGGGAGGCAGAGCCTCTCTGGGATCATTCATGGGAGAGCTGGAGCAGAATTGACTTCTCAGTAACGAGCTTTATGCTCATGGTATAATGAAGACTTTTGAGTGTCTAAAGCTGTTTCACTGGGAGGTCACAGAGGGCAAATCTGCTGATAAATGGAAAGGCAATAAAAATCTGTGAGGTTGGAAAGATGTGCCTAATTATCTGTCTGCATGACCTCCATCACTGAGATGCTTGGAAGTCTAGCATACTGCTAATGACTTGCTAGCACTCCTGCAAGACAGTCTGGCAGGGGAAGCTGAGCTGCTGACACACTGTATATATCCAGAGCTTCACTGCAGAAAAGGGACCTAGAGATTCTTGATAAGTTTCCATTATGGGGAATGTTTTCCTTAAGTTCACATAGAAAATCTCTGGCAAACTGGGAAACAGCAGCACTCTCCAGGGTAAAGACCCAAACCATTCAAATTATGGTAGGTACAACAGACAGGGCAGCACCTTGCACCCTTTTCAGATGCTCTAGGCTTTGGGTAAACAGTTTTTGTGGCCCATTACTACTGACACAATAGCTCCTTTTTGGATTTGGGATATTGCTAACCCTGATCAACCCAATTAAACCTGTGATACTTTATTCTTCCTAACAACTGATAGTAACTAAACAGTTGAACAGCCTATTTCTTGGCTGAGGAGTGGTGTAAGAGGGAAGACTTACAACAGGCTTGTTTCCTTCCTTCAGTGTAATCCAGTCCTCTCCATTGGAGCTGACATCCACACGGTATGTTTTCAGATAATATTCTTTCTTTGTCTCTTTTGAGATGGCTCCTTGGGTCCCAATTCCAGAGACAAAGCGGAGAAGGCCCAGATCTACCTGTGGCAAGCAATGAGCTGGGATGTGAGGACAGTCACCTCAGAGCATAACAATACAGAATCACAGAATCACTAAGGCTGGAAGAGACCTCTAAGATCATCAAGTCCAACCATCCACTTATCACTAACATACCACTCAACTATATCCCTAACTAGAACATCTATATGTTTCTTAAACACTGCAGAAGTGACACTTCCTCCCCCCACCTCATCCCCAATGTTTTACAAAGATAATGAAGATTTTATATAAAGGTTATTGCAACAAAATTTTGTTAATAACATAGCCATAATGTCCTCTTTTGTAACCAGTGCCATCACAGGAGACAGAAGCATTTGTTTAATTAGCCAAGAGGGCAATTCACATGCTAGACAATTCTCTTTGCTCTGTGGGGGAGGAACCAGAGGAACCTCCAGGTTGTAGAGAAGTTACCAGAGAAGTTCCTCAAGGACCAGTCTGGTGAACAATCTTACTTAATACTTTCATTATCTACCTTGTATAGATGCTAATGAGATTCACTAAAGACACAGAGCTGCAAGACATTGCCAATACAGAGAAGAGGAATGACTCTGAGGACTGCAGAGTTAGAGATGGGATGAAATCTAAGTCATGCACTTAGGGAATGATAACAAGAATTCTGCTCAAACCCAGAAGCTCATCACTTGCAAACACAAGAGGAGCAATGAATCCTGTGGTGTATTAGTTAGTCACAAGATAATTATGAATCACTGTGTGATTTCTTAGGGAAAAAAAAGCAAATGAGTTGCTTGTACTGTAGGATGTGTTTGAAGAAAACAGAGAGAATCATTAGTACAAGTGCAATGATTCTGTTCCAGCTGTCAAATGTAGTGAACAATAGAAAATAATGGCATTTTGACCTTGCTGGAGAAATGAACACTATGGTGTGCACCTGAATGTGTGTTAGAAGCCTTCTCTTCACTCATTCTCTTTCTCCTTCTCTCATGAACTTACATTGCAAGCACATGGAAAGGGATTTAGGTTAACCTTTCTCTCTCCCAGTTAGGTATGTCATCATTTCCTCATTAAGTTCATCATGTGGCCTGACAGAAGATCTATCAGCATAGTTGGGAGGATGATGTGGGGTACAGGAGTGTGGCTACTCAAGTCAGTTCTGCTGGCAGAAGAAACCTTTGTCCCAGTGCATAAGTGTAACTGCCAAATGGCTGAAACTAGGCACATAATTTTCTCACAGTCAAGTTGATGACCACAGCTTTGAAACACCTGCCATTTCCTCACAGCCTTTCTTTAGCCATAACAACAAACCAATTAAAATCAAATTTATTATCCTCTTTCTCTGCAGCTAGGACCTTCTCTTTGCTTCCTAAAGTAAACTATTCAATTCCAATATAAACTGACACTGCTTTCGAAATATTATTCAGAATAATTTACTCCCTTAAACTTCAGTTGTCCAGACTTTGGTAGGGCAAAAATAGGTTGAATTAACTCTTCTCAAGTGAATGTCCAATTAATGCCAATTACTGTCTCAGACTTTGTCATTCTTTCCAAAGTACACAGGATGCAGAATATATGTTCACTCTATCCCACAGGCATCCTTTTTCCTGGGTATATGTCATATATCCAAAGGCACTGGAGCAGTTAAATCAACATGCTCTGCATTCTCTCTCAAAAGGCTGAAGGAAGTGCTATTGAGGACAGACTGGCTCCTCTCTCAGTGCCCATGTCATATGCAAGGCATTTTGAACTCTTTCAACATAAGAATAGCAGCCTTGTGTGTTACAGATAAAACTAGCTTTCAGGGCAAAGCTCCTGCCTGAATTTTTAAGGCTGGTAAGGTCTGTGTGTGACATTTCAGCCCATGCATTTTGAAGTGAAATACTGAAACGTTTTGGTTTGTCCTGACAAAAAAATTCAGTCCTTTAAAAAAAAATAGTAATAATAATAAAAAAAAAAAAATCCCATCAGTGCCTCACAAAAACAATCAAGTGATTTAAAGTAACTGGAGAGTCTCAGATGTTAGATTGTTGCAATCTGAAAGTTAATGGGGGAATCTGGGCATCATTGCGCTGAGCAATCTCAGCTTAACTTCAAATGCTCTCCAAAGTGTACTCTGCTGATTGTAAAGTGTGCTGCACTGAGTTATGTCCAATACCACATTCACTTCCAGCCTGAAGTGCACTTGAAAATCTGGAAGTCTGAGGGAGTGCAGAGCTAAGTTATTTAAATGATCTGCTGCTCTTACGATTTGAAACAGCTCTTCAGTTTTCAAATGATTAGGGTCCCAAGCCTGTACCATTCCAACTGATTTGAAATGATTCTAGTAGGGGCTTTTTAATATACAGTAAGTACTTCATTGTGAATATAGTCAAGCAATGGCCTATTATAAGAGTTCTAGGTATTTGAAGTCAAGTTCAGATTTAACATTGGGCGTTTCAAGGAAGGTTTGATGAGTTGGTACCTGAGCTAACAATTACACACACCAGTCACTGACCATTCAGGCAACTCAGGCTTGTCCCATCAAAGAACTTCAGGCCTCCAAGTTTTATTTGGTCCCAAATGCTGGTATTCAATACAATCCCTTAACTCCTGGGGCACTGACTATCCTACAGCATTGATCCCACTGCCCAGAACAAAGTCCTAAACACAAACGAACTGTGGAGAGAGGTGGTGATGAAACACAGTACTTTTGAAGATGAACATCAAATGCATTTCCCTGCAATTATTTGACATTTAACTTTCTACACATACGATAAACAAACATCTGGTATTTGTTTTAGAGGATGCATGTGATTTGGTAAATCATTGCCTGCTGTGTGGCTGTGATCTGAGAGACAGACAGCTGTCTCCAAACCTGGAATCTTGACATTTTATTTCCATGACCAGGGTTTCAGCTTTGACTAACTGCAGTATGGTGCTAGTTCTCTTCTTTTTTTTTTTTTTTCATATCTTGTTCACTTTCATTCAGATTAAAAAGCATATCTCTGCTTGGCAAATGATGGCTTAGGGCCTTATCCAAACACACAGCCTTTGATAATTGCCTGTGCTGCACTGTGACTGCCTTTACTTGTTAAGTACAAGACTGGGAATGTGCCCCTAACTTACAAGAAATGAGGAGAATCTCAAGTGTGTATTTTTTTCCAGGAGAGAAATGTTCAGGCACAAAAAGCTCCAGTTGTTCCTACTTCTAAAATCAGTTTTATTCCTGTGAAAGCAAACTGCAAGACGCTAGCTGTTCCTACATATGAATTACTTCCTCTCTATTTATTCTCTAACATATTTTAGCAACCTCCAAAAAATATTTTTATAGCTGTCTTACTGTCTCCAAAAAATGTGTGTGGGTGACACATTTTTAAGATTTAGCTATGCCAGGGGTGGCACCCACATTTTATTAGAGAGCAGCTTAGAAGGAAAAAGAATAACATTTAGCTCTGTGCAATGTATCTCGTGTAGCAAACCTTAGCAAACTGCTGGATAAAGAATAAGACACAACACACAGGACTTGAAATCATAGAATCATAGAATGGTTTGGGTTGGAAGGGACCTCTGGAGCTCATCTAGTCCAACCCCCCTGCAGTGGCCAGGGACATCCCCAACTAGAGCAGCTTGCCCAGAGCCCTGGCAAGCCTCACCTGCAATGCCTCCAGGGATGGGAACTCAACCACCTCCNACCATGTCATGGTAGGGAAGACCTTATTTTCAGGATGAAAATCCATGCTAAATAAAATGCAGTCACTGAGGGAGCTGGAGCAAGTTTTACCAGCTCTTAGCACTCCTACTGTAGGTTCTGTTCCACAGCCTGAGAAAATAAAGGACAAAGTGCTGGAGTTTGATTAACAACAGGAAGCTTTTTGTTGTGGGCATCTCTTGTGGCTTGCAAAGCTGTATAATCCATCACTTGACACAACATACCAAAGCAAATATTTTGGGAGAACTGTGTCATTTCCCTAGATAGCATAAAGTGCTTTAAGGCAGATTAACTCTTGTGATGCTTCACTGTTCTTCTGTCAAATATTTAATTAAGCAGGAGTTGATTTTTGGGTGGTTTTTTTTTTTTATTAGTTATTGCTGTTGATTTGACCAGTCATGCTCTCCCATGAGATATATCTACAACTATCACTCAATTCCTTTATTTATTGAGCTTGAAGTCAAGAAGATTATAAAAGTAAGTAAAAATGATGCAGGCTCCAGTAGAAATTCTGCAAATAGTCTAATTAATTTGGTTGGAATATTACTTTCAAAAGTCTTTGTCCTTGAAATGAGCAGTTATTACAGGAGCATAACTCCTTGATTAATGACAGGGTGTAAATATTCACCCTGGGTTTAAGTGAAAACAGTTGAGGCTGTAAACCATCTCAGATCTTTGTGCAAAATTCTCAGTGATATTCATGGCAGCTCCATAAAGAAAGTGAGGAGAAAAATATTGCTGTTGGTAAGATCTCTCCTGAGTTACTGAAGTATTTCTCATTGACCTTGACAGCAACATCCTGAAAGGCCCAGAAGAGAAAGCAGCTAATCATATGCTCAACTCCTAGCATGTGCCTAACAACTGTCCTCAGTCACTGTGCTTTACTGAACTGATGCTTATGTGACTTGGCAAAAATGGGGAAGTGTGAAAGAAGATGAGCAAACATTCGTGCCAAAGACAGAGGAATGCTTGGCAGCAAAATGGAAATGAACTGTCTTTAGCAGTTGAAATATTCCTCATGATCTTCACCTTCTGCCCAAATCCTTCCCTGCAGTAGAAAAACTAAAAGTGTAAAGATTCCCTGAAATGAAAACACAGAGTGGAGTCAAAGGGTGATAACACATTGAGATACTGATGCAGAATTGAGTACAGGAATGTTGTTTGGAGGCAGATCAACTCGTTTCTTCAAGAGGAAATTTCAGATGATGAAAAAGTATGACTGATGAACATCAGAGAACCTCAGCCATCATAATGGGGCTGGTTTAAGAAGGCAAAAATGCAGCAAGTGTAAGAAAAATGAAAACCAGAAACAAAAAGGAAAAAAGACAAGACAAGAAAATAAACAAAAAAATGAAAGCAAAGACCTCTGTGTCTCTGACAGAGAAAAGATAATGCTTGTGTGGGCTGTGTTGCATCTGGATTCATGGCACATTCTCCCACTCTTATGTTAATTTTTTTTTTTTGCATAAATCAGAAGCAACTAATTAAAAAAGAAATATTTAATTCTGACATGTTCTTTGAACTGGTGTTCCATCTGGTTCTGTTTGAATAGTAAAATCTGCTGTAGTTGTAAAAATTGGCAAGCAGCACTCTGGTAAAGAGAAACAAAAGAGACTCAGTACAGCAGGTTAATACACTAGCAGTTCAACTTGAGCCACTTCCAGAATTCAGCAAACCAAAGCACTCCAGGATGGAAACCATAAAGATCAAATGGGAAAGAGAAATGCTGCCAGTGGGCTGGGAGCAGCACTGCCACTGATACACGTTAGCTCTGGCTGATGGTTTTAGTGGGAAGGTTGGAAGGAGTTTGGTTTAAAAGCAAGGGCTCCCCTGCAATGGGCTCAGTATGTTGGATGAAATGCATCCAGTGCACAGGCAGGGACAGGGAATGAGCCTTCTGCCATTCATAGAATCATAGAATCATAGAACAGTTCCAGCTGGAAGAGACCTTGAAGATCATCAGTGCAGCCTTTGTCCTAGCCCTAGCAACCTGCTAAATGATGCCTCCCAATGCAACATCCACCTGTCTCTTAAACCCCTCCAGGNTTCATTTGTAAACTCCACCTCAGGCATTCATGTGGTGCTCTGATGTAACTCAGGAGACTCAGAAAATATCTTCTTAATTTATTTTTGAACTTGAAAATTACTTAAAACCTGAACACCAAGATACAATAAACTCTGGTAACAAAGGGAGGAAAATGGCATCATATTGGGAGTTCTATAGGCTCTGGGATCTAAGCAATCAGCATCTTGTGCCATTTGAGCCCTCTCTGCAGCAATGAAGAGAAAGGGTGATTAACTCCCTGTGCTTTAGAAAGAAAAGGATTGGTTTACATCTTGCAGGAGCATATCTTGCTGTGAAATATTACTGCTTTAAAATGAAAACCTTTGCTTTGGCACGACATTAACTTGCAAATGGATAACCTAAGACATGTACAATGACTTGGTCAAAAAAAAAAGAAACAACCAACCAGGAGGAATGTGAATGGCTCTTTTCTCCAGCTAAGATACTTAGGAACCCTTGCTGAGCAATAAATGAGTCAGGAATGTAATACTTTTAATTAACGTTTGCTGAATACTTATTTGTCATTTACATTTAATTTTAAACCTGAGCTTAATCCTCTGATCTGGAATGAAGACAACTATTTAGTGCTGTTTGAATGTAACCTTCCCCAGTTTGTGTTAGAAACTATAGAAAAGGGAAACTCTATAGCAAGACTTGCAGAACCACTCTTTTCTGAGAAAAGGACATAATTGTTGGATTTTTCCCCCCCTCCAAGTGTACTGAGCAACTAATGCACAAATGGGAAACAAGTAATCCAAAGCTTCTCTGCCAGGCTGCTTCCCATGTGAATAACTGGGCTTTGGGTGGAAAACACTCAATTTTGCCTATACACTTCTTTCTGTAGCATTTTTTTCTTGCCTGCTGCTGTCCTGTCAAAATCAGAGGGTTACAGACAGAAGGGCTTGATTTAGAATACATGTTGGGATTTTTAATACAAGTATAATGTGTAACCAGACAGAAACATCCCCTGCTTCTTCCTGTTTCACAGCATGCCTATGTTAATTGGGTAGGAAGCTGGTAGGTGAGAGGATGCTATACCATGCAGAATTAAACCTCTCCTGCCTCAGACAGCACACCTTGATGGTGTAGATAGACCTGGCTGTGCAATCACTGTGTTCACAGTCACTTCCACTGGAATTCCCTACACTTCAGATTGTTTTGGAAGGTTAGGCTTTGGGTTTTCTATTAGAAATAGCAACAAAATAAGGAAAAAGTGCCAGTGTCTAAGATAGAATACTTTTCAAGCCTAACTTCACTGGTAATTGGACTAGGTGTATAACCTGTGTGACATAGAAATATATGTATTTTCCTGTGATCAGCTTTCTCATCTTGGCAAATGGGCAGAGTCTCTTTAAATCAGTCAGTCAGCCACAGGAGTCTGCATTCATTTATTCTCTGTTAAATGGAACTGTCACTTTTGTTGCACCAAAATTCGATTTCCTATTTCATACCCATTGTGTATGATGATTTTAATTTACTGCTGGGTCACCAAGCAAGTCACCACTTCTTTAAAAGATGAGTTTCTGCTAGCTTCCAGAAAAATGTCAGGTAGCTGCAGTTAGCTGGTGTGATGAGAGTGTTATACATGGACACTGAAACAAGAGAGGCAGAGACTCTACATGTCAAGATAATTTTGCTTTTCCCTTACTGTGCCACTCATAGCTCTGAGGAAATGCAAGTTGTTAGATGAAATACTTGTGAGGCAGTGCTTTGGAAGAGCTGCTGCTGAGAGCAGTGCTCTTAGAGTCATAGAATCCTACAACAGTTCCAGCTGGAAGAGACCTTGAAGATCATCAGTGCAGCCTTTGTACCACCCCTAGCAACCTGCTAAATGATGCTCCCCAATGCAACATCTCCCTGTCTCTTAAACCCCTCCAGGGATGGGGACTCAAGCACCTCCCTGGGCAGCCTGTTCCAATGGCTCACAACCCTTGCAGCAAAGAAATTCCTCCTAATGTCTAGCCTGAACCTCCCCTGGGGCAATTTCCATCCATTTCCCCTTGTCCTAGCACTCTCCACCAGGGAGAACAGAGCAGTCCCTGCCTCTCTACAACCTCCCTTCAGGGAGTTCTAGAGAGCCAGGAGGTCTGCCCTCAATCTCCTCTTTTCCAGGCTAAACAGGCCCAGATCCCTCAGTCTTTCCTCCTCAGGCTTATGTTTTAAGCCCTTTAGCAGCTTGGGAGCCTCTGTCCCCTCTCCAGCACCTCCATGTCCCTCTTGGAGTGAGGAGCCCAAAACTGGATGCAGTACTGGAGGTGAGGCCTCCCCAAAGCTGAGCAAAGGGGCAGGATCAGCTCCCTGCTCCTGCTGCCAACACTGTTCCTGCTCCAGGCCAGGATGCCATTGGCCTTCTTGTCCCCCTGGGCACACTGCTGGCTCCTGTTCAGCTGTCACTCAGCACCCCTAGGTCCCTGTGTTGGAGGAGGGAGGACAGCAGAAGGGATGGGGCGGAGCAGTCATTACTGAGACAACTCCATCCCTGCTTCTAAAGTAAACCAGGGAGACAGGCTGCCACCAGCTCTGCCTTCTCTCAACAAAGCTCACTCTAACTCCAGCCATGGGGTTTGTATTTCCAGGATTTCTTTGGTCAGCTAATGGTGCCTGGTTTGTGTTAACCCACTCTGCGTCTCTAAAAGTTGCTCTATCTCTCTCCAGCTATGTTAAGGAGCAAAGCTATTGATTTTTAAGTGCTGTGGCTTTTTAAAACAAACACAGGATGTATTTTCTTAGTTAAGCATATCATGAAAGGAGGGAACACTCCTATGAACAGTTAATTTTTATGGCCTGATAAGAGCATTTGAAAATTATTCTGTGCTATGTCAACCCTTCAGCTTGAATTTAATAGGATTTGCAATGGAATAGCCTGTTCCTGGCTGAAAGCCATCTTAGTCTCAAGTACCATAATCTATAACCTAAACATGACCAGTTAAAATGCACCCTGGTTTCATATGATAGGACAAATCATTCTGCTCTTCAACTTGAGAGGATCACACCAAAAATGAGTATGACCTGAAATGTTCAACACAGGAGGCTGCAACCAAGACCAAACTAGAGAGGTCCAGCTCGTTGGTGGAAGCTGTGTGTGAGCAGTGCTTCTGTGAATACAAGTCAGTTGTTCATGAAAACAGAGGAACCAAACCTCAGCTTAATGTTTGGTCAACTGTGTTTTCTCTGCTGGTAGTTTTTGTTTAGCAGACAGCTATGGAGTTTACTCTGATGCCTGTTGAAAGAGTGTTTAGCAACTTCTGAAGGAAAATATTAGAGCTAAAGTAAAACTGGAAGCATTTCCTTGATGAAATATTCCTTTTCTTTCCTTTTTTTTTTCTTTATGTGTGTGAGAAGAAGACAAATTGCTTTCTGAAGGGCAAATATTTACCACTTGGAAGATATCTCCTTTGTCCTTCCACTTCCCCTATTTTGCTGCTGCTGTGAAAATGTCACTTAATGGGCAGAACAGAATTAAACTGGGACAGAAAAGCAAGATGACACAAGGACAGGGGAGGAAAATAATAGCTTAGCAACAGAAAAACAGGAGCAGGGATGCTGGGATGGGGAAGGGCCCATAGGACTTGTGAACTCTTCAGCTTCATACTACTGTGCAGGTGTGGAAAGAGTCAATAAAAATGCACAATAGCCTCTGCAAAGCACTCAGCAGTACACCTATCATCTCCAGTGAGAGCAGAGACCTTTAGCTCAGCAACATCTCTGCTTATTATAACATACCTCAGCTCTGAGTTCTTACCCAAGGCTGTGTGTTTCTAGCCACCACCCTCAGTCACTTAACTTCTAGCCTTGAGCTCTACCTCGCCTGCACTTTGACACCTGCCTAGTCTCGTGGATTAATTTATTTCTGCTGGACTCAGAAAAAAATCTCCTTTTGAGACACCTTCCTTCACATCTGCAGCAAGTCCTGGTTGTGCTGGAGCAGATGTGTTGCAGTAGTAGCTGGGTGGGCAAGGCTGCCTCAGCCCCCACAGGGTCTGCAAGCCATCTGGGAGAGAGCTCCCCTACCAAGTGGAATGGCACAAACAACTGATTTTTTGGCTGGATGGCAGCCTGAAACAATAACAAATGTTTTGAGACAAGCCCAATATGTGAACCTGGTGAATGGGGGGGAAAAAAAAAAGAGAGAGAAGAATCATTCCATACAGAGTTTTTTACATGGCTTTCATCTGTGGAAGAAAGGAGAAGAAAAAGATGTGATGTAAAGATCTGTGGTATTTAGTATTAAAAAACAGATTTGAAGTTTTTAATTTCATTCCCTTCTGGAACCAACTAGTGAAAGTGAGATAAATTTACAAAATTATTTTAGGAGCTGCTGAATCAGGGCTTTTGCTGGACACGTTTTGATTCGCTATCTCAGCTCTAAAGGGCCATCTGTCTTGCAGCCATTGAGGGGATGTAGGGCTGGACTGGGAAGTGGATGCATAAGTAATTACAGAATTATATACAAACTACTCAGATCTCTGCATAATGGATCCCCTGAAAGAACAGAAACTATTATAATGATTAGAGTGCCAGTGGAGGCTCGGAGGGGCTCTGCTTCTGCTGCTCCTCCATATGTTGCGTGCAGGATTGCTCGAAGCCATGCAGGACTCCCCTCTGTATTAGGGCTGATGCTGAAACATGTCAGAGGGAGGTAAAGAGCTTTTTCTTCTAAACTGCATTTTGCACCTGCACTTCTGGAGCAATGAGTCTCAGTTCTCTGAGCATCCCTTCAGCCTCCCCAGAGCGATAAATCTATGGCTGGGAACTTTCTGGTACTAAAATAGCTCTTAAAGCACTTTGAATAATCAAAAAAACCTTCTTACTTTGTAGAGCCCTTTTATTTCTCCCTCTCCCTCTTGTCTAATTTCAGTACTTGCCTTTGTGAAACTCTACCATTTATTCCCATGTCACAGTAAATAAAGGTACGAATGTATCCTGCTGGGTCAATTAACCCTCGTTCTGCACTGTGTCACAGTCTGTACCAGCTGTGATTTCCAGAAAGGAATATTCTTTTGTCATTCTTTGCCCATGTGCAAAGCATGTTAAGGCTGGAAGATAACTGTTAACATTTTCCACACAAAGCTAGCTCTGCTTTTTGTAATTTCTGGAGTGCAGTTATGAGCTATAAAATGACATGAACCGAATACATGACTTGTGTTCTAAAGTGGTAGAGAAGACAAAGGACTGACAGTTTTTTGTGCTTTCATGTCAGTGTGCTCCCTAATGATGGGCAAGCCCTGCCACAAAGCCTCTGAACTTCAGCTCTCAGGCACTCCTTCAAAGGCTGGGAGAACTGGGAGGCTGAGGTTTGCCAGGTTTCATGTTATTCTGTGCAGTAATATGATGCACTTCACTGCCATATCAAACTCCAAAAGAAACAGAAATAAGAAGAATAAAAAGAACAGGTATTGTTGACTGGCACTTCCTTGAGCTTTCAGGTGAAATATTTAGATAAGCTTGCTTAGTAAAATCAACCTTCACAGCTCCTGATGTAAGAATAAACATCTTAATGAAACAAATGTGCTGTGCAGGAGCATGTATTAATACTGACTATAATTTTAAGAGACTACCTGATAAGGAAATAAGCTATGACACAGAGGAAAGGTTGAGACACCAAATGATGAACTGCAGTTATTTTCAGAAGTGCTAGAGGAATAAATCTGAATATCAGGTTTAAGTCTGTACCTCTATCAGAATAAATCTCTACACCAGTTCACATCAGTGATGCATGCTTCTAGGTTTCATTTACAGTGGAGCAAGTCATGAACAACATAGGTTACTGCAAATGTAAAGGAATGAAGACAAATGTGGAAGGAAAATTCCACCTCAGAGATTTCTCTCATTCTGGTGAAGTAGTGTATACACAGAAAGTGTTTTAAATCAATGGAAGTATATTTTCTTTGAATGGGAGAGTTAGTGTTAAATAAACAACTGATATTTCAATCAGTGGAGGCGAGGGAGATCTCCCAGGTTGCTTTTTGAGGTCTGCTTCTACCTCTCTCTGGCCTCTCTCCAGATCCCTACATGCTGCAACTTGCACAGAAGAATTTTGCCCCAGATCAGCTGATATTCCTAGGGTTGACCAATTTAGGGCATCTAGAGCATTACTCTGCAAATGCCATAGAAGCCAAAAGGATGGGTGAGGGATGAGGTGGAGATGGGCAGGAAGAGGGCAGAGGGAGTGACCAGACCTGTGCCAATCTTTGATTTGGCCATTTCCACCTGATCTGGATCTGTGCCCTGCTGAGAAATCCAGCAGTAAAAATTTGAGGTGGATTAGCCTTTTACATCACATTAGCCAGAATACACAATAGAGAGTTCATCTTCATGTATGGCCTTATGTCAGCTGCAGAATGACAGATAATGCCCAATCCAGAGTATGATGTCTATTTATGTTAACCTCCTGTTAACCTTTTTAGAACAAATTTGAACTGACAGAGTCTGTTTATACCAGAGTAATGCTTTTTGGTTTATGGCTGCAAAGTTTTGACCTGATACTAGGATTCCTCAAGCTGGATTTATGGTTTTGTTCAACCTCAACCATAATATGAACTGAAGATCTTGTGTTATTAACAAACATGCTTTGATTCCTGGGCAAGCTGGAGGCCTTGCTCAGTGTTAGAGGATGAGAGAAAACTTGTGCCACCCAGCAATTATCATCCAGCTTGGTGGGAGGCTAGAGTTTGTGTTACATGCATTAGAAGAAACATTTGGATAGAAAACATACAGATTCTGCAGTAAAAGTACCCAGAAGGTGTTGCTCCTTGTGGGTTTGAAAACCCACACCATTAAGAGGATTGATGATAGCACAGGCTCCCAGTGACCCTGGTAATAGGCAATCAGTCTCCCTTCAAAAACCACACACGTGTGGGTCTCAAGTGTCTTTAGCTGAGGGCACCTCTCCTGCTCAGTCCTGCACTGCCCTGGGGAGCTGCTGGCCATGAGCCATGGGATGGCCCTGAGGTCCAAGGGTTTGCCATGCCCAGCAGCTCCTGGCTCCTGCTCAAAGGCTTCAGAAAGAAGATATGCAGAAAGTTCCCTGAATATAAAGATTTTGCATGTTACTTTTTCAGATGAGTGTGAATGTAACTGCTGCTCTGAAATGCAAACATTAAATCTACTCTGTAAAAACACAATTACTGCTGCCATGGCAGAACTCAGTCGTCCCTTTTGAAGGAATGCCTTGAAAATGCAATCATAAACCCCCTGCACGTTATGGATTTCATTAACATTGTGCTCCCCCAGGATTCCCAATTGCACAATAACAGGAGTTCTTGAAATTTTAAATACCACAGACAGGAACAGTTTCACTCAAACCAGATGTGAACCCCTCTCACTGGCCTTCCTTACTGGTTCTGAACACTGCAACTGGCTGGTAATTGATAGCTATTAACAGCTTTGTTGTTCAGATTGCAGAAATGGAAAGGTTATCCCATTTTTCCTGCGAAAGGATACGTTAATGAGGGACAATGACTTACACTGCAATGGCAGTTCCCTTCCCTTGACTAAATTAAAGGGCTTTTTTTACTTGTTTTAAATGATGCTGTTTCACACCAAAGGGCAGTTGAGTCTGTGAAACCCTAAGTGTAATAAACAAATAGGCCTAGCCTAAGGTTGAGGAGCTAATAACATCCCATATAAACTAACTTCATGCTTAGTGTTGGCAGCCTTACCTCATGCATAGCTTTATTCTATTCATATCAGAAAAAAAAAAAGTCCACAGACATTATGAATGTGTTTTTTTAAAGAAGAAATTCAATCTGGAGTGATTCTGTTTCTGATTAAGGAGTCACTCCAAATCTCAAGTTAGTTGAGCAATTTTCAGAAGCGTGTTTGAGAGTAAAAATAAAATGGAGACAGTCCTGTGCACACTTCTGGTGTGATTGGACTATGGATATTTTGAGTGTAAGCTTTGACATTTATTTCCAAGCAACCAAGGAAAGGAGCAGACAGGCAGTTCTCCTTCAGCAGAGCCTGCTAGGCAGGTGGCATTAGATGAACCCAGGAGTTAGAACCTTGTGAGCCACAAGTTTTTCCACCAAAGAATGGGTCCCACATCCACAGCTGGAATGCAGGCAAAAGCCATTACTAACAACAAGTCAACACTCTTTTCCTAACTCTTTTCAGTGCAATGGTCCCAAAGACGTCAACAGCTTCAAGGAGACAATCATATCGTGTGCCCTCCAGATACCAATCTCCTTTGTTGATACTTAACTAAGGTTTTCTGTTTCTTTTGTCTTATAAAAAACATTAACCTTGAAGGGAGGGGTAAAAGAAAGGGAAAGGAGAACTAGAATATTTCCCCTAGACAAAAAAATATGATACGCTAAGGAAATAAGTATTTAGAGCTGAATTTTCAAGCTGCTTTGCCCATGTATGATTACACACATCTCATTCATATATATATATATATATATATATATGTTGTAGTTGTGTATGCACAGTAGCAGTTTGAAGGCAGACATCACTACTTAACCAGCTGCTGTGTGGAAACGTGCAATAATTGAAAGATAAAGGAATACTGATCTACACAAAATCTTTGTCTCTTAGACAAGGGCATATAAGCAGAAATTTTTACTTCCAAAGTTCCAAGTTCAGCATTACTGTATCCTTCCAACTGTTTTTTTGCTGTTGAATATTTTCTAAAGTTGTTGCACTCTGCAACAAATACCCATTTAAGCTGCACTGCACAAAAGCAAATACTTCACAGAAATGACTAGTTTACAATAGCATTCAGAACAAAACAGAACAAAGTGACCTCAGTCTTTCATACACAAAAGCCTTCCTCCTTTTATAAAATATTATGATTTTTTTTTTCAATGGGTAATTTCAGAGTATTTTCTCAGTTACATGTCCTTGGTTGTTTGTCTGTAAGCTCTTATGGAGATGAACATCTGTTCCTGGTGATATTTATACAGAGAAAACATGGGATTTCAATATTTTATCCAGATACAAACTCCCAACATGTGCTTACTGCCAATAGCATGAAGACTTTGTAGGAGGTGTCAGTTCATAAGCACAAGGTGCCTGATGGTCTGAAGCATTCAGCATCCATCTAAAGACTGTCACTTAAGCATTTAGAACACATTTGGAAGCTTGAATTAACAATGCTAGTGTTGAATTAAGCAATAATCAATAAGTATAAGAATTAATCTCCTCCTGACACAAATGGAACCAAAGAGGAGTGAAACCATTGCACCTTGTGAAAAGCCAGGGGATGGTATACTCAATCTCCAAACTAGATCACTTGCTTCTGCTGCATAGGTTGAGGAGTAAGAATGATTAACACTTTGCAACATGCATTAAGCACACATTTCATGCAATGAATCTTCAAGACTTTGCAGGCTGAGTCCTGCAAACAAGCCCCAGCTCTGCATTGAAGGCTGTGACAGCCTAGTTGCTCTGTCATGAAGTCTGCCTTGGGGTTGCCAGTCCTGGGCAGTGGAGGAGATGCCCTAGGGCTAGACTGCTCAGGTAAATAGTTCATGTTTCCTTTTCCAAAGCTTGGGCTGCATCAAATGAGAGAGAGTTGTGGTGTGAGCAGTACAGCATACAAATAACCACCAACTTCTTGGCTGATGTGGTGGCTGGAGGCAGCATAAAGCTGCTAGAAATTATGCTCAGTGGTTGTTTCAGTCCCTGAGTACCTTGGTTTATGGCAGAAAGCAAAGTAGGCTGAGAAATTCATGGGCAGGAGGCCTGAGGTACCCTGAGCATAAACCCCAGAGTGGTCTAGATTCTGTTATGTGTTTGTTGTTTAAAAAGTTAATGGTTAAAAAAAAGTCCTTTGAAACATTTTTCTCAGAAAGATCTAGTTCTAAGTGAAAGGATTAAGCCACACACAGACACATATATATATATATATATATATGTACATAGCCATCATAACTTAATAAAGTTAATAGGCACACAAAGAACACATGAATGAGATTTGACTAACTCTCTTGATTTGATTATCCAGTCATAAATGCATAAGTGACAGCAGAAAAGAAGGAAATAAAGAAAAAGTGGCAGCCCTTTGACTAGATGAAACTCATGGAACTTGATTCTGATTCATTCCACCCCTTTTCCATGTACATTCCATAGATTGCCAGTGGCAACGATTAATAGCAAGCCTTGCACTTAGATAAGCTGAGGAGATTTGGACATTTATTCCTAAGTAAGGAAACAGGATCAACAGGAGTTTTTTTGCCACTCTGAAGGCTGATTAGCTCCATCATACATGATTATCAAGTTGCCAAGAGTTCAGGATGTGTAGGGGCCCCAAAGCAGGACACCTGAGAGTCCCATTGTGTGCCAAGGATCAGAAATGAAAGATTTCCCTCTCTTTCTTCCCTTTCCTAACTCCTACTCAACATGTTTTTAAGCTTTCTTGCAGACAGCAAACCTCATGGGAAACACCAAAGTGAACACTTGTATGGATGGCTAATAAGGGCATTGTTTTTAGATGTCAGTTAGTAATTTCCTATAAAAACAACAGAAGCAGGAGGAATGTTTCAAACACATGAACAAGTTTTCAGTGTTTCAAACACATGAACAAGTTTTCAATGTTTGAAATTATCATCATTACTATGAATCTTAGTTGTACTCATCTGACATGCTCAAGACTTTCTCTTAGCCTTTGCCAACAGAAACAGAAGCTAGGTTACAAAAAACAAGTGGAAGTCACCCTACAATTAGGACAAAACAGTGTTTTTTTCACCTGATGGCATTAATGCTTGCCTGTTGGTATAGATAATTTGTATACAGTAATTCATATGAATAACTTGCATCTGTTGAGGAATCCTGTGCCATTCAGTTATGGATTTGATAACAAAGAGCAGACACCAAGCCCAAGCACACTGCCTGAACTCAAGGAGTCTCTTTGTGGCAACAAATGTTTGCCCAATTCCTCCTGTATTAACAGAGCAAAGCTGAGGCAGCCAGCCTTGCTAATGAATGTTGTGTTTAAGGATGTGGAAGAACAGCCACTGGGCAGAGACCACTGAACTCATTTCATGTGTAACATATTCTAGAAGGGAGCTAGGTCTTCTGAGGTGAAATGTGAGTGCTTGAAAACACTGTGCTGTATTAATGCTTAACTGTAATCAGCTAGAGACACAGCACATGATCAGTTTACTGGGACATTCCACTTTAAGTGCATGTTAAACTAATATTGACTTTTCCACTAAACCAAATTCTCTGTTATTTGTGCCCAGAAGACTGAAAAAACAATAGATGTGGGAAGCAGAAGAATTAATCTTCCTGACCTTTTCTTTTTTTTATCCCTTGGGGAGCCTTTTTTGGTGTGTCTGATAGGGAATGTGAGCACTTCACTTGCAGTCATTCTTAGACTATATAGAAGTATTTTACTGTGTTATTTCCCCCCTCTTTCTTTTGCACTCTCTACATTCAATAAACTCCACAGAATACTAGTAATAATATCTTTAAAATGTTATCTTTTTACCTGTATCCATTCCCTGATGGAATCTTCTCCTGGAGTCCATCCATTCTCAGGGTAATTTAGCCTAGACCTTTCTGAAGACCACATAATACTGTACTGGGAGGAGACAGTGATCTGATCAGAGTGGATTTCTCCTGACTCCATACCTAGTGGTTCCATGCACTGGAAATCTGAAGGGAAAAAAAAAAGAAATTATCATCATTACTATGGTCAGCTTTTTAATTTAAACTTTGAATAATGAGAGTGTTTCCCTGCTTGGAATATGAATAACTAAAGAAGGTAGTTAGGTGTGACTTTGCATTCTTTAGCAACTTTAAGTGAGGCAGTGTTGGGCTTTTCTTAATACTATCATTTGAGTTGCCATGACAATTCTTGCAATGAGAATGCCATACAAATATTTTTAGCCCAACATTGTGGCCATTTCAATATATGACTATAGAATTCTCTTTTCTAGGGCAGCACAGGCATTTCTGTGGATTCATAACATACAACAATGTATGTTTAACTCCTAATTATGAACAAAACACAAGACAAACCATGTGACTGTAGAAAATAATTCTATTTTAAAACTATTTATGCACAGAAAGTCTAAAATGAAATTCTAGCCATTCTGTTTGGATTCTGGACAGTGGAAAGAAACACATCAACAAAATTTGAATCCAGGCTGAAAGATTATTGAACCTGAGGGAATTACCACCTCTTCTGTAATGTGCTGCATTCTAAATGAGTTTATCATCTCTATTCAATCCCTTTTTGTTGACATAAAAATTATCTAGCTAATTTAGAATCAATTGACACCCTAATCAGTGTATTGAGTTCAAAGGCTGATAGGGCATGGAGATGAAATTCTTCTCTCACTCTTCAAAAATAAAGGCTCCAAACTAAGAACTAAGAGAGGATGGTGGATTTAGATAGATCCTCACACCCAGCTGCTCATGCAGCCAACTCCATCTCAAGAGCAGGAGAAAATAACATATGCCTATACTTCTTTTCAGGGCCTTCATAGTATATAAATGTAATTCTTCTTTAGCAGTTTAAGGCAAAATACCAGTGTATATATGTATCCTGTTCCTCCTTCCAGGCTATGCATGTACAAGAAAGCTATTAAAGAGGCAAGAGGCAGAGGACAGGTGAGGAGTAGCAATGATAATTTCAGTTCACTCATTTTTCCTTTGTTCCTTCTTTGGCTAAACAAGTACATCAAATCCGAAAGAATTTGCCCAAAACTCAGTAAGTTGCAGAAAGGAGAGAGAGTTTGATTTAAAGTGTGTGTTTAATCAACAAGCAAAGCAAGGAAGTCTGCAAGGATGTGGTGTGACACAGCCCATTATTTTCCTGTTTCTCCCTCACTTCATTTCATTCTCTGTCCAAAGGGTAAGCACGAAAATAAGGCAACTGGGACAAAAAAATATGTGAGAGAGAACAAAGCTTAGATAACTTATGAAATGCTTTAACAAGAGCACATATATTAAATGGATTCTTTTTATTCAAGAAATTGATCATCAAAGCTCATTCCATGTAATAAAAGAAGGCTTTGGATAGTGCTTTCATTGTTCATGTTTCGTTGTTTTAATGTAAGTGTTCAACTGCTCTGCATTCCTGCCTTTCCCTGGCCAGCACGGTTCTTTCACAATAATTATCCCAACTTCCTGGCAATACTGTGGAATAAAACTATAAGGAGAATTCTGCCTCCTTTTCAAAGGGCAGCTGTTCTTTAAATAAAAATAAATGCAAAAAGCAAACCAGAACCAACTGTTCCTCACCTTCTTATTTATTTAAGGTTCCTTTAAAGTTTCATGCAACGCCTGGTGTGCAAGAAGACATAACAAAGGCTATTTTCCAAGAAGCTCTGTGGGATAGGTAAATACTGACCTTCTGATACACTGCTCTGTGACACACTGTAGTTGGCTGAGAATCCTTCTTTTGCTATTGCACTGTCAGTGTAAAATACCATGGAAAGGATTCCTGTTGAAGAGCGGACACGTCCTGGGTTGTTCTGCCCACAATAACGCCCTATGTGTGGGCCAACTGCAAAGAGACAGGAGACAACAGTAAACTACCAATTCGACTACAACAATAGATGCTACTACAATAGCCTCCTAAAGACAGTCCCTCAGCAGGCAAGAGTCAAGCTCTCCAACAATTCCAAGCCACAATCTCATCAATAAGTTTGTCGTGGCTAGGCTTCGTGAATNAGTTAGTGGTGGGCAATAAATTGCTTGTTCTCTCCTGGTAAGCTTCCTTCTGAAGCGTTCCAGATAGCACTCCACAACCCCCTGAAAATATAAAGAACCAGGAATTTAAGAAGTGTCCTTTAACATGTGCAGAGAGGACAACAATGCACAAAATTACAGGTACAAAACACCAGAAGTGTGAGTGAAGCACCTGCTTATGACAAGGACATCTGAATGGCCTGATTTGCCCACCCAGCCTAAAGGATGCTCTGAGAAAATGAGTTCAAACAGCACCTTCCAGGTTTTATGCTCAATACTGTAGATAATTTGTTCATTTATAGCAAACTTTGAAAAATATTCTTGCATTCATAGTGAAGCTATGACCAATGAATCTTTATTCTCTGCAATTTAGGCTTTCAGCACACCCTCAAAGACCTTTTGCCCATATGCTAATATTAAAGAATATTGTAAAAGAATTCAAGAGGAGAATCTTAATCCTTTCAAAAGAGCAAAGAATTATTAAGTATATCTCTATGTCACAGAACACACACACACACACATACACATACACACATACATGATCTCTCTCAGTGTTAATAAGGTATACATCAATTCCTGATATCTTTCTGTATTTCCTGTGCAGTGAGATAATCTTTTTCTTTAATTAAGCTACTCAATTCACAACCAACATATGTGGCCTTCTAGCACTTGAGCATTCCCTACAGATAGGTCCCTAGGCTGTTGAATAGTGGTACATCTGTGCTTACAAACAACAAGAAAAGATAATGCTAAAGCCCCTTTATGGAGTCAGTCAGGAAAATAATCAAGACATCATTCTAATGCTTACACCACTGGCTTTCCAGGCTTAAATTAACACCTTGTCATTCCTCCAGGAAGCCCATTTCACTTTCAGTTTAAAATCTAAAATGTTTATATATCATAATTATTCACAGTTCAAAGAAAATCCTCAGCTAACATAATTTTGTAGTCATTCATTGGCATTTTCCAACCAATAAAACAGTTCCAGCTTGGAGTAACTTCATTATGTAAGCTACACATTTCTGTAAGGTCCTAGAGTTGCCAGAAAGAGGGAGCTCAGATGTTACAGCTCTTGCTGCCAGCATGTGCTTTTCTATCCATATTCTGGCCATAGTTAGTCTTCGGTTGCCTTGGCAATCTCAAGACATTTAAAATACCTGTCAGTTTAGCCCTTTTCCACCAGGGCTATTCAATGTGGTATTGATAGAATGAAACATCCTATAGAGGATATGAATTGCATTCTTTGTAGAATCCTAGGCTAGTTTGGGTTGGAAGAGACCTCTGGAGCTCATCTAGTCCAACCCCCCTGCAGTGGCCAGGGACATCCCCAACTAGAGCAGCTTGCCCAGAGCCCTGGCAAGCCTCACCTGGAATGCCTCCAGGGATGGGAACTCAACCACCTCCCTGGGCAACCTGGTCCAGTGTTCCACCACCCTCGTGGGGAGCAACTTCTTTCTAATATCCAGTCTAAATCTACTCCTCTCCAATTTAAACCCATTGCCCCTTGTCCTTTCACTGCAGGCCTTTGCAAACAGGCCCTCTGCAGCCTGCTTGGAAGTTCCCTTTAGGTCCTGGAAGGTCACTAGTAGTTCCCCTGAAGCCTTCTCTTCTCCAGGCTGAACAATCCCAGCTCCCTCACTTAGAAATCACGAAACCTTTACAGTTTTACTATTTGGAGTGAGAAAGTTGTTTTAGACTCTTACCAAAACCACAGAATAATGAATGCCCCTACTCCAGTTGCTGGAGATTGGTCTTTTGATTTTTTGCATTCTCTCTGTGCAAACAGCTCTGATCCTGCCCTTTCCTCTCATGACTTTCACCATTAGAGCTGCTGATGTTGCTCTAAACTGCAAGAAAACAAGGAGGACAAGGCCACCACGTTATGGCACTCAGAGCCTTTCTCCTCCCATTTCCTGTAGGGAAGCCTCTTTGAAATGACAAACAGAAGAGAACTTTGTTTAAAGCAGACAGCCTTTAAGATTCCTCATGACTCACTGGTTTATAATTTTTAAGACATACTTAGTGATTCTGCATTTCAGTCTTCCCCAGATTGGCTCTGCTATCACAGTGCTATTCCCTCTGCTAGCTGCACACATGCAAGAGCCAAAAACTTGCAGTATATGACACAAAGAGATATTGAATTCATTTGTACAACATGAAAACCTTAGCTTACTGAGCTAATACACTATTGATCTGAGGTGAAAGAGAGATTCTTATTCTTCTCATAGAAATAGCTAACCCAAAGTTCTCCTTTTTTCCATTCAAGCTTTGAAAACTTTGGGAAGCCAATAAATTATCAAATGTTTTGAGTGTCACCACATCAAATAAATGTTGTGTGGTGAACACCATCTAAGCAATCATTCAGGGGATCATACTTTAATGTGCTTAGGTAGACTGTGCCACTGCAGCCTTTACCTGTAGGCCATCATCTCACTTTGTCAGCATCCCTCTGGAAGGCCTACTCCAAAATGAGTCCCTTAGAAATGTTCTCACTCCAGAACACTTTTACATTACCTGCAGAACAAAGGCATTTCAGTGAGCCAGCTACTTCATTTGACTGCTCATGTTGTAGCTTCTTCTGAGACCTTTGTCCCTCTTTTCCACTGCTATAATATGATACAGTGGAAAACTGAGTAACTTTCAGGTTAAAAGATGGAAGGGCAACCAAGAAACCTGTTTTATAAGCTTTTCCCTACTCTCATTCTACAACTTGACTAAATCCTTGATTATTGTTAATATAGATATTTGAAGGTTTACAGATCTGGGTGTGGAACATATAGAATATGGCAGGTGGTTTAAGACTAGACAGAGATCTTATTCTTAGTAATTCTTTTCTACTCTTTGCCCTTCTGGACAAGGAGTATCCATATCAGGAAATTATCAGACTCGTTGAAATACACATTTACCTATCCAGTTGAAATCTTAGCTTTTGGAATTCAGTTTAAAAATCCCTAAAAAGCCCACAAACAAAATAAAATGGTGTAACAGACTCTTGAAATATTAATGAACATATTAACTAGCCATTTTACTGAATTTTAAAGCTCTCCACAACAGAGGAGAAACACACTTAGATTATAGCACCCTTGCTTTGCACTGATGTTAACAGCTGAAGCAAAGCATTCTGCTTTGCTCTATAATTCAGGGGAAGCCCTTGTGGTATTGACCAAAGCAGAAATGCTTAGCCTGTAGTTCTCAAACCATATGAAAATTCCTTAAATTACTTTTGAGCCTTTAGCAGATAGTCTGCAGAGCTTCAAAGAGAGCTGGATGATGAATATGTGCAATTCATCAGCTAGCCCTCGTTTAGAGCAGGATATTCTTCTTCAAAGTCATCACTGGACTGTTCTCAGCCTAGGCTGGCTAAGGTATATTTGTGCCTTGGGCTAAGATATTTTTGGTGTCTAGTTTATTCATGCAAAATCACACATTTCTATTTTGTGATCTGCTCACTCACCTACTCTAACTCCACTTTATCTCCTTCTAGCCACAGTCCCTTTTCTGTGCAATATTTGTAACATGCACCTGTAATTCCTGAATATTCTCCAGCAGGGTTTGTTTCACCCATTGCTTTGTTTGGAAGAAGAGACCAAAGGGTGCCCTTGGCATGCAGTGATGCAGAAACAAAGCACCAGATTTGAGGCATTCCTGAATGCCTATCATTCCCCTCCTGAACCAGCCAAACACTTACACCACTGTTGAACTTCAGACCCAGAAGTGCCCTTGGTGAATTCCTTTTGAAGTCATTCTAACTGCTTGCATGCTTCAAAGATAAGCACATGTTTAGTGGAATCCTAGACTGGTTTGGGTTGGAAGGGACCTCTGGAGCTCATCTAGTGCAACCCCCCTGCAGTGGCCAGGGACATCCCCAACTAGATCAGCTTGCCCAGAGCCCTGGCAAGCCTCACCTGGAATGCCTCCAGGGATGGCAACTCAACCACCTCCCTGGGCAACCTGGGCCAGTGTTCCACCACCCTCATGGGGAGGAACTTCTTTCTAATATCCAGTCTAAATCTACTCTTCTCCAAATTAAAACCATTGCCCCTTGTCCTTTCACTGCAGGCCTTTGCAAACAGACCCAAGTACTCAGCACTTGCCAGATTCAATGCACAAAAAAGGACAACCAGGTAGGCTGAGGACTCCAGGATAGTGACAGAGCATTTCAGGATTAACATCTTTGTGAGTGACTGTTACAGTTGCTGGCAAATTATCAAACAGAAAATTGTTTTCCATCAGAAAACCAGAAGTTACATAAAGGCAAAATGTAAAACGGAACTCTACTGATTTTGACATATCCTTTGAAACATCCTTGTGAAAAGTTGTTAAAGAGAACAAGGAAAAAAAAAAGTCACAAATATAGAAACCAGTAAATTTGTTTCCTGCTGTAGTGACTGTAACTGGTTAAATTGTACAGTGAAAACATTTTCTGCTTATTTTTCTTTCATCTGCTCTAACTCAGGTACCTAAAATTGATGTCTGCCTTAGTGACCAACAGCTCCCAGTACAGTCAGTGAGATAAGTACCTCCAGAGGTCCATTAACTGTGCCTGAAAGTAGAGCTCTGAGGCAGATCAGAGTGGGATGCTGCTCTCTGCTGAGAACACAGGGACTGACAATGCCTGGCCCTGACACTGCTGCCTGGTTTCCAGAGCTGAGTGCAATGTTGAGGGGGTTGTCCATCTAATTCTGTGCCTGCAGACACAACTATTTTCCATAAACTGTTCTCTGTGTCCTATTAAAATACTGCTACAGTCCTGGCAAACCACAGCTGTGTTGCTGTGGAGCAGGGGGCTTGAACTGAAGGATATACACTTTTCCCAAACATTTAAAAAACCCTTCTCCTTCATGTTTCTATCAGTGTAGTGCAAGAACAGCTTTAACCTCTAACATAACTGGGCAGGTAAGCAGCAATGGAGTAGAAGAAAGCAAAATAACTTCTTTTTTTTAATGGCTATGTCTATATCACAAAATAGAGCAGGCCAGGGATCAGCCTCTGGAGCAGACTGAGAGTGTGACATATCTTGCTCCCACAGGGCTCTTCCCTCTGAAGCAGGATGGCTGTGTCCAATGTGTCTGTTGGGAATGACTCCTGGCTTCCTCTGTCCTCCAAAGAGTGCTTAGGAATTGCTTGGGGAAGTGCAAACTGATGTGGGCAAAAACTGTGGAGCATGGCAGCAATTAAGAAGTACACACAAGCATGCCTTGGCCCTGTTGCTGTTAATAGTGTAGATGTAGCTTCAGAATATATTTTCATAGACTAAAGAGAAATGGAGAAATGGCTGAAAGATGAAAGACTCACCCAAGGGTGAGCTTCCCTTCATCAAAGGTAACTACATTGTCTAATATTTGTCAGAAATTTACTACTTCCATGTGAATGCAAATTAGACTTCTTTTGCCTTCCTTTCTTTCTCTCTTTTTTCCCCCCTCCACAGATTTCTCTGACTCCTCTCCTTTTGATATCTAGAAACTTTTAATTTCTCTCTTCATTTTATGGTCAGGTCATACCAGTGGTTTCCTGTGTCAGCTTTGCACTTTGGTTCAAATAGTTCTTCTCCCTTCCAAGGACTCATCCTGTGCTGCATTTCCAGAGCAGCAATCACCTCCTCTCTGCCTTTTGTAGTGCTAAATTAAACCAAAACCATTGTCTGCTGGCTGAGGATTGCCCTACAGTGCAAGGATGCAGCAAACCTTTCCCTACAACCTTCACAACCTCCAACACTTTGTATCTAAGGCAACATTCCTTTCTAGTCTACAAATTCAGTTGAATGTTTACCAACATTCTTGGATGTCAGGATCATTTTGGGTTTAGACAGTTTTGTGAGGGAATTGGAAGGCTGATAATGCCTGTTGTTAATTGCTCTTCAGCATGGCTCAGTCTCTTGAACCAGGAAATTATCATTTTGAAACCCTCTGACACTAAGAATAATGCATTTCTTTTGGGTGATATTACACATAATTTGATTGATTGGATCATCTTTTCACATGTCAGTTTAAATGCAAGTTCTACAGGAATTCGGCTTGGATAGATTTGGCCTATAAACAATCAAACCTGTTATTAAATGTTCCAGACACCATTATTGTAGTGTTACAATATTGTTTTCCTAACTGAGGCATTAAATACTAAACAGCCTTTCAAATACTGTTATGGTTTTTCCTTCACTTTATTTTTTGGAGTGGGTTGAAAAGAGCCATTATAAACCCTTTAAGCATAAAGCAAAATGGAAAAACAAATATATGTTAAAAAATGACATACATAGGCACTGCAGCATCAATGAAAGTTTTAATTGGAGTTATATTGGGGATTTATCTAGGAAAAATGGCAAATTTGAATGTGTTATTAAGATATGTTCCTTAAGTTATATGTTTCCATTTAAATGAAATATCAATGTGGGATTAGCAGTTTGTAGAAGCTGCCACTGCTGTTCATAAAAGCAAAGAAAATATCTATTAATATGGGTTATCACACCAGAGGAAAACTGAAATAGCTGTAATTAGTGCCCAACACAAACAACATACATCTTCAGCTGCTGAATTTTGCTACAAGTTGCAAAATTAGAGAAGTAAAAAGACAGCTTCAAGATGCTTCTCTTTATCAGCTTATGCCGTAGACAGAAACAGTGAGAAAAGAATCACAAACAAACAGTTTTACATAGCTGTTTGCACAATTGCTATAGGTGTTTGGGCACCTTAAAGGTTAGGAATTCACTTGAACAGTCCCTTTTAGGCTGGAGCTGCAGCCTGTCAAGCTGGATTCCTTGGGCAACTGGCACCTGGCTTCCTTACCTAGAGGGGACTTGGATCTTGCAGACCCATTGCCTTATGCAAACCAACATAGAAACCATGCACCAGCTGCAGTGTAAAACAGGCATATGAGACTGGGCAGAGGGTGAAATGAGGGCTCACTAGCTCTGTAGGCTTAGCTAATATCTAGCTATGCACAAGGTGAACTTGCACAAGGTCGAGGGTGCTCAATGACTAAGTGGAAAATTACTCAGATAGAAGTTCCAGAAAGGTACCAAACCCACCTACCCAGACACATTTGCCCAGCTAATCAGAGATTATAAATGAACAAATTAAGATAAAACCTTTGGATTTGCTTATACTGGTAGAAAAGAAAGCACTGTACAGACTGGGAGCTGATCTGTTGGAGAACAGCCCTGGGGAAAAAGCTCTCGGAGTGCTGGTGGCTAGGAGGATGCCCATGAGGCAGCAATGTGCCCTTGTGGCCAAGAGGCCAATGGCATCCTAGGCTGCATTAAGAGGAGCGTGGCCAGCAGAGCCAGAGAGGTTCTTCTCCCCTCTCCTGTGCCCTGGGGAGGCCTCCCCTGGAATGCTGTGTCCAGTTGTGGGCCCCTCAGCTCCAGAAGGATAGGGAGCTGCTGGAGAGAGTCCAGCCCAGGGCCAGCAAGATCCTGAAAGGAGTGGAGCATGTGCCCTAGGAGGACAGGCTGAGAGAGCTGGGTCTCTTCAGCCTGGACAAGAGGAGACTGAGAGGAGACCTCAGCAATGCTTAGAAATATGTGAAGGGTGAGTGTGAGGAGGAGAGAGCCAGGCTCTGCTCAATGGCATCCAATGGTAGGACAAGAGGGAATGGGAGCAAGTTGGAGCACAGGAGGTTTAGTATTAAGCTGAGGAGGAACTTGTTTGCAGTTCAGGTGCCAGAGCACTGGCCCAGGCTGCCCAGGAGGCTGTGGAGTCTCCTTGTCTGGAGCCATTGCAGAGCTGCCTGGACACATTGCTGTGTGAGCTGGTCTAGGTGCTCCTGCTCTGGCAGGGGGGTTGCACTAGATGATCTTTCTAGGTCCCTTCCAACCCCTGACATTCTGTGATGCTGTAAGGGAGGAACCCTGCAGTGCCCACTCACCAAAGCCACCTGAATGAATAACTCAATGACTGTTTACTGACCCAGGTAAGAATTTAGTCACTATGATTTCAATTATATGGGCACCACACTTTCTCTGGCATGGAAATTCTCTGCTATGACAGCTGGTCTGTAACCTAGTTGCTCCACAAGCTGGAGGTTTAGTATCCAAAGTCCAGTTGTGCAAGTTGTTGGAAATTTCTGTTCAATACTCATGTGTTAACTGTGAAAGTTTGGAGATCCATTATAAGGCTTCACATTTAATTCATTTTAACATAGGAGATCCATCACCTATTCCCTCTAAAAGTAGAGGTTTTCCCCAAGACAACCATTCAAAATGAAACATATTTCATTACCAAAAAATATTCACACTGTAATATGCTTTACTGAATGAATTTACAGAGCATTTCCCCCATTTCTCTTTAATTAAACTCATTTCACATAAATCAAGCCAGGACCTCTCTACTATGACACTTAAAAAAATGAGAATATGCTTTCTGCAGCCCACCACAGACTAATGGTTATGCATATCCCAATTCATTTTTCTCTTACCATCAGGGAATCCATCCCAGATTTCCAATCGGTCATAGCGACAGAAGGCTCCCCCTGGAGTATTGGAATCAGGTTCCAGCTCAAAGCTTTCAAATTCCAGTATAATCTCTGACATCTTTGGTGCAAAGATAATATAAGTGCATTCAAGGCTATTGGGATATTTTTCAGGGAATCCAGGGGACTTTATCACTCCACTTGATGAAGTAAAGTTCCTGGAACATTCAGGTCCTGTAAAAGCAAAGAGGAAAAGCACTTGGGTTAACACTAGGCTACTAAGCAAGTAGTTAGCTGGAAAAGAAATCAGATCATATTGTCTCTCCAGCAGAAATGGTGGCTTTTCAATGAAACACTTCATTTTAATCACTGCATTAATCATTCAGCCTGTGTGTTCCTGTTATTGATAGTCAGGTTTTAAAGCCCAATTCCTATACACTGTCTGTTCTCCAATTTTCAATTTGTATGGAACAACAGGAAAACTTGTAGCAGCTCTAGGAAAAAAAAAAATGATGACAAACACAAAGTCATGTGGGAACAATGAAAGTGTAAGCTGCAGAAATCTCCACAGAGCCCTAGAGAAATAATTATTGCCCCTTCAAGCTCAAAATCTTTAAATCTTAGGGCTGACAGGTTTTTATTGGTGAAATAGAATTTTTTACAAATTCAGTAGAGGGAGTAGTGGTTTCAGATTGCTGGAGCACTGCCTCAGTAACTCTGCCAGATGTGACCTATGTCTCCTTGACAAACGAAATGTGAAAGGTAATTCGTACACGTACCAAGGGTGAGTGACTCATTCTGAGTGCTGTTGACACAGGTGCACCAGTCAAATGTTGCTGTTGGTGCAGGCATGATAAACTGTGGGATTACAGGCAGCATTGCTACAAGTCACCTAATGTCAATGTTGACACCCCAAGCCTTCCCTGATGTCCCTACCATGGCACAATGGGATGCTCTACAGCGCTCTTGGTGAAGCAAGAAAGTGGCAGTAAAGATGCAAGGGTATAAAAGCTCTGGATTTGCTTTTGTGAATACAGGTGACCTAAAGTGGAGTCTTTCTCCAGTTGACAGATCACATTTCTCCTTTATTTAGGTCCCTCAGGAATCCTCCCTGTGTATCTCACATCTGCAGGTGTGCTCAGAAGTCAGCCACAGGCACTACCCAAACATCCTCCCACAAGGTCAGCACAGATACCTCTCTCTGACTTTTAACACTCCCAGTTCAATGGAAAGTGATTGAGAGGATTTGGGGCCTTGGTGGCTAGCAGCTGATCTGGGGAATTGCAGTAGGATGACTCAGATGAAGGTCTTCAGGCATGGAGTATGGGAAGGACACAGGCAACAGAGTTGGGTTGCAACAGGCAGGTCTGTGCTGGAGGAGGAGTGTGTGCAAGGGTTCAGTTTGGATGAGGATGCCCAGCATCCTCAGAGACTGTAGTCAGGAGCCTTAGAGGATTTCCAATGCTTAACACAGATCATTGAAGGAAAACAGTCTGGCTTGCTGCATATATGAATACTCTTATTTCACCATAGAAAATGTTTTCCTTGTGAATGTGCCAAACATATTACCCCCCCCACATATTTGGCCACCTCCCAGCTAAATTCAGCATGCAAGAGAATGATCTGAATGAATTTAGTCAGCTCAGGTATTTTTGTCCTTCAACAGACACTGATAGGAAATGCTTGAGCTATCACATCAATATTCAGAACACTTCATGGCATGTTTTGGAAGATGTAGATATTAATGCTCATGTAACCTGACCCCTTCCAATTTGGGAAATTACATTTTGCCTATAATTAAATCACCCCCTTACACATTAGTTGGATATTTCTCTTCTCTCCCTGTCATTCCCTTGTCTCCTTGTCATGTAGGGGAGGGTTATATTCTGGTTGTTGCTCCTTCACTCCCACCAGTAGCTGCTGTTCCAGGATAAAATAGCTTTGCTTTGCCATTCATAGCATAAAGTGCTCTGTACTCCTCTTGGAATCTGATAAAAGATTCAATAGAAAATGTAAGCCAGGATCATTATTGCTTTATTAAATACAGCCAGATCCTGGCTCTGTGAGTGGATGATCATCAGGCTCCTTACACGCACACATGGTTTCTCAGTACCAGCTTGCTTGATTTTAAACATTTCCAAGTCAATCTGGTGTAAGCAACAAAAACTGCTTGCAGAAGAGCTGCCTCACTAAAATGCCCCCCACAGATTTTGACCCTTTACTGACACTGTGAACAAGCTCCAGGAATTGAATCAGCACTGAGGCTATGAAGAACTCCAAGAAGCAATTTTCATAGAAAACTGGCTAAGGTTCTAGGAGAGACTTGACAGAAGAGATACTTCTGAGTTGGAGAAATGACATGTGTGCATCTCACATGTACTTGTGAAGAGATATGAGCTGAAGGAAACAGAGAGAGGAGGCAACAGAGCAGAGAAAGAGATGACGTAGAGAATAACTTCATCTGCTTTCTGTAGGTGTCACTGAGCCACAAAATCATTTCCCTTCTAGGTTGACACTGTCTTTTCTTTCAGTTTACGCCATAAATTTAGTTGACTAAAGTTAAGAAGGTTGAAGGTGTACAATGCAGATCTTCTTCTAGTGAACAGGCCACTTATCCATCCTAATACTGCCTGTTGAATTGGTGAACATTTCAGATGGGCTAAATGGTGGGCAATATGGGTTTCATGTTTTAGTCTGGAATTCAGCTTCTTCAGTGTCTTTCTGCCTAAGGAGCTGGATAAGAAGCAAAGGCAGGTCCTACTCACAAAGCCCATACTTCATTTATCACAGTCATTACATTACAATTTCCATGGCACGTAGCATTTGAAGCATCAGCTTTAGTACTCAGCTTAGGACACAGGTACCAGAATCACAGAATGCTAGGGGTTGGAAGGGACCTTTGGACATCATCTAGTCCAACCCCACTGCCAGAGCAGTTGAAGCTAGAGCAGGTTGTACAGGTTTGGAATATCTCCAGGGATGAGCCCGACTGAGTCCTCTCCCACCTTATCTCCCTCCTCTTCCCCCACCTCCCCTTTCCCATGCTCTTTTCCCCCAGATCCCAGAGCACCTGAGCTCAGTTGCAGACCCCTCCTCTCCCCAGGTGTAGCTCTTTGCCCTCCCACCCCTTGCCCTTTATCTTCCCGAGGAAGGGAAGCAGCTTCCAGCTGTGCCCAGCCGGGCTGAGGGAGGCAGGAGACTCCTCTTGGCATCACCGGTGAGTTCCCCATGGGTGCACCTTGCTTGGCAAGGGGGGGAGAAAGGCTGGGGGGCCTGCTGGCCCCCCAGTCAGCTAGGCAGGTGGGAGGAGGGTTGGTAGTCACTTTGACATCACTCATGTGTGCTGGCTGTGTATCCTCAATGAGGATGAGCCCTTCTGCATGCCACCTGGGCTGGGTGAGGGGCTCAGTTTTCCTATTCAAAAACTAGGAATGCTCTCACAGGAATAATGGGCAAAAATATCCTGTGTGCTGGAATGCAGCTCAGCCTTCAGCTGAGCACCACAGAGCCTTAGGATCATTTTAATGCTTCTCACACCTGGGAAAATGATGAGGTAAGTTGTGGATATGTTAAAAAGAAATGTGTTTTACCTGCATAACAGGGTGAACTGGTCAGCTTCATTTGGTACAGATATGATAAATGGAAATTTGGAATAGAACATATGCATCAACTCAAAAGTTAAGAAGGGCTGTGTTCCCACAGCAACTCTAACTTGTCTCCTTTGTGTACACACAGCATTTCCTAACATTGTACCTAGTGATCAGGCACAGTCTGAAAATCACTTGGGGTCTGCTGTGGCCCCTGGTGCCATAACTGTGCCCACANCTGCTATCCTCTTTTTATCAGCACGCTTGGAAAAGGCGCTGAGGAGGAGCATGGATGGAGCCCTCCCTGGAGCTTCGTTCGCGAAGCCTAGCCACGACGACCTGGTGATGACTTTCCTGCCTTAACATACAGTTCATGTGGAATGAACTGGAGTTAAAGTTGCTCTGGGAGCTGTAAATTTAAGTTTCTTTACTTCTGTGTGTGTAAAATCACATTCATGATGCCATAGAATCCTAGCATGGTTTGGGTTGGAAGGGACCTCTGGAGCTCATCTAGTCCAACCCCCCTGCACTGGGCAGGGACATCCCCAACTACATCAGCTTGCCCAGAGCCCTGGCAAGC
>VWZO01013022.1:439957-489390 GCA_013396975.1 Bucco capensis
GTTAGTCTTTTAAAAAGAAATGTGTTTTACCTGCATAACAGGGTGAACTGGTCAGCTTCATTTGGTACAGATATGATAAATGGAAATTTGGAATAGAACATATGCATCAACTCAAAAGTTAAGAAGGGCTGTGTTCCCACAGCAACTCTAACTTGTCTCCTTTGTGTACACACAGCATTTCCTAACATTGTACCTAGTGATCAGGCACAGTCTGAAAATCACTTGNAATTAGTGTGGCTAATGTATATCATGGAGAGATGTAAATGACCACACCAGGAAATAAACACAGTGCTCCTGTCAGAGCTCTGAGTTACCACTACATTGTCAGGAAATAAAGAAAATCTTTTGTCTTGAAAAGAGTCAGTTGCTAAAATAGATTGTTTTACGGGTCATTTTTTCACTTCTTGTGTTTCAGCCTTGTTCCTTACGAAAGATGACACTGTGTATGCAAGCACTGAGAAACTTCAGGACAGAGTTTCAGGAGGTTAGCCTCCTGAAGACACCAAAACAAACAGAGATATTTTTTCAGGAAACCTTGGTGTCATTTGGATGCTGAGTTCTTTCAAAAAATGTGACCTGGAAGGTCACCAAAAGAATTTCTGGGTGCCAAGAGTGGATTTACAGACAGGGAAGATGGTGAGCAAGAGGTCTGTGGCCCCAATTAGCACTGTGCAGAGTAGCAATAGCATGCAATAGAAAAGAGACTTCACTCCTGTGCTTCTCCTCATTAACAGTCCAGCTGCCACCAGGCCTGTGCTGAACACAGCTGAAAAGCTGGCCCTGCTGTTGGTGTGTAAAAGGGACTTGAACTGCTTCTGAAAATGGGGCACTCTCTGGGACTGGTGTGCACTGGAAATTGTGAATTTTGAGCTGCTTTTGTGAATATGACCCTAAACATTGATGTTGAAGTCAATATTTTTTGCCATAAATTTAATCTTGCTGGTTTTGTCATAGATTATTAATTTTGGTCCTGTATTCTTCAGGCATGGAAGAGATGAATTGTTTAGCTCCATCCAGCTATAGGGAAGGTGTATGCAAAAAAAAAATATGATCTTACTGCCTTTCTAGCTATTGACTTCTCTCCTTTACCTCCCACACAAGTTGTGAAAGCAACAGCAACATCATCTGCTGCCCATGTGTACTCTGGTCCTTTCCTGGCCTACAGCTATCTCTTGGGAATGCAAAGCAAAACACTACCCAAAATAAGTCAGGGACTCAGAAGGTTACAGTGCTGTTAAGGCAGTAACATTGTAAATCATACAGTAATTATCACAAAAAGAAAAAGCTAATGGTTTTAAGATGGTGGGAACAAACAGCTGATGAAGACTATCACGTTACACCCAGAGGAGTCAGTCCTCAGATGCAGCTGACCCATTGGATTCATAATGCTTTACACCCATGGGGAACATGCCCCACCTCCAGAATGATAAGGGTCATACAATTTTATTGCAAGCCTTTTCATGCATTTCTTCCTTTCCCCCATTCCAAAGAATTCTGGTGAACTTTTTGATGCAGGCAAAAAAAATCACAGGTTATGAGCTGTGTAACAGTGAATTGTTTCTCACCTCTTTTGAAGACTTCATAACGGATGGAAAATCCTGCTCCATGTGTCTCATAGTCAGACACAAATTTGATAAACAGATATGGTCCTGAAGACACTAAAGGAGGAGGAGCAATTTTTCCACAGTATTTTCCCCACAAGCGTCCTTCAGCGTTATCTCCATCAATCACTTCAACATAATCATACCTGGTAGATAAATGGAAGGAAGAAACTTTTAACTTCCAGGAAAGAAGGAGACCTAATTAATTTAGAAACCATAACACAACATAGATAATCAAGAAAAATGCTAGCTTGCTTGGAAAGTGCATTACGCTGAAAGATGTAAGCAAAATGAAATAATTAAAATGGACTACATTATGTCTGTAGACATCATCTGGCAACATGGAACTATTAGGAAGAATGGTGTCCATTATGCTTGCAGACAATGTCAGCTAAAGTAACCAATTAACAAAAAAAAAAAGGGAAATCTCATGAGCACAATTCAGTATTATTAAATTGTGTTCCTTTGTCTGGGTAGTGTTGTTATCAATACATAATGCATAGCATTCTTTTCAAACTGTGAAGTTCCGTTATGAATTCAAAAATGTCTTTTTGGCTGGAGCTCTTTATGAACAATACTTTGATTTCCATATGTTCTCCTCCAAACATATGTCCACAGAATAATAAATCAATCCCTAAACATTAGATTTTGTTCAAAACTCCACCATGATTCAGATCAGGGGTAGAAAAATCTGTTGTTTTCCTTCTTAGCTGGACAAATAGTTAGGAGCAAATCATAAAACCCACACATCAGCCAAAACACTTGGTTTTTCTCAGGCAAAACTTGTTTCGTTACAAATCATCCTCGCTCAGGTATTTGAAGGAGGAATTACAGAAGTGTACTTTATAATATTGATACTTGGAGAGCATATGATGAGTGAACGGATTGGGCAAAATCCTCCCCTCATTACTTTATTCCCGAGGACTTTATAAGGAAAACTATCTAATAATGCACTAATGATTGGTAGTAGAAAGTTGCCTAGGAGCAGCAGAGATGCCAATGTCCAGGGCCAGCTCTGATGGCTTTGGTTCCAGAGGGCTGAGGAGACCTCAGCACCTTGGAGCACTGAGCCAGCCCATGGAATACAAATGGGAATACAAGTCACTGGGAGGCAGAAGCTGCAGTTGCACAGACAGGTCTGGGTTTAAGTTTTATTAGCAGATGATTTCACTTGACCCCAGGCAAGAAGGAGGAGCAGACAACCTATAGAATCAGTTTAATCTTCTCCTGAAAGTGGTGGCCCTTGGAGGCTGGGTTGTGCTGGGACTGCAGCAAAAGCCTTTTCCCTGCCCTCTAGCCTCTGTGTGCCTCAGCCCTGCTGCCACTCTCTTTAACAACTTGCTGTTAGCCAGACAATCTCATTTACTTTTCATTATCCTACTACAACTGACATCAAAATGTTGCCATTAATTTGTTTAGACCTTTATTCTACTGTTATGTTCATTGCAATGTTCCAAGCACGTTAATACACCAGGAAGAGCTAAAAATGACAGGACAATAAAGTGTGTCTGGCAGTTTCAAAGAGATCAAAGGGGAAAAAAAAAAGTCTTCATGATGACCAATGTCATTTTGAACAACTCTGCTCCAAACTGTCCAGGGCACATTACATATGTTTACATGAAGTCCCTAGAGACAACTGCAGAGATGATATCACTAGTTAAAGTGGAGGGCTTAAGGCTCCTTAAATTAAAAATGACATTACCTCATCAGTGAAAATTGTGTGCCAGCTTTGGTGTATATCAAGTAGAAAATAAAGCTGACACTGATGGAACTGTAAGCATTAACATATGTGAAATATTGTGGTAACTGCATTTCCGCTTATGGATTGGAGTTTTCCAGCAGCAATTGCTCAGCTAGTTAAAGCTTCACTGTCCCATTTCAGACTAGTGGAAAAGCAAAGTGGAAATCTTAATTTCCAAGATGTGTTTACAGATACTTTATGTAGCCTGTGTAGTTTAAAATCAGACTTCTTTCTCTCATTTCTTTATGATCTATATATTACAGGTTTTGAAAGTGAGGAGGAGAGTTGTAAAAAGACCTCAGAATTGAGGTCTTGCTTTTCCTTTAGAAATATCCTTAATAATTCTGGCTCTAGATGCCTTGCAAAACCTACTGGAAGTACTCAGGGATGCAGGCTGCTAGTTTGAGAGTTTAGGGAAAAAATGTTGAGAATTTGGAGCAAGACAACCTTTCTCCAAATAATTAACTGCTCTTTAAAGAGGAGGAGCAACCACATCAAACCACAGCATGTGAGTGACCCTGAATCTTCTCCTCATGATGACATCATTTCACATTTCCCAGGCACCAAGCCTCAACAGTAGGTATATTTTTCAAATGAACATCAAGAAAAACTCTATTTCGGAATTATTAAACGATAGGACAAATTTTAACTACAAATATTAAGCAAATTTTTACAAGCTTTTTTACTTCATGTATAAAGAAGAAGAAAAAAACCCCAAAATATTTGAATTATTTTTATTCTGCTACACCTTAAAAATAATGTTCTTACTAAGTATTTTGTATACAGCCAAAAATAATTAACCTTTAAGTACCAATTTTTCTATTACAAGAAGTAAATGTGGCAAAAAATATTCAAATTAAATTCTATCACTTTCCTAGATTTCCTCCTTTGTAGTGACAGTGTGGCCTCACATTTCCATTGTCTCTTATAGTGACAGAGTTGTAATTTACAATGTTCTCTCTGGCTGTTCTGTAGTTGTAAATGAGACAATTTGGTTAGTAAGAGGCTGCCTTTCTAATGGGTTTTGTAAGCTAAGGGTCATGCAGCCCTGTGGAAGACTGGAGGATTTTTCAGGGTCTTTTTTTTTTGCATTTGCTTTGAAAGATTACTGAGAGTCAGAAAAGAAGTTTAGCTGTGAGGAAAACAGGTACAAAGTAGGGTTTGAAAAGGGGAAGCTTTAGAAATCAACCCTACAACTTCCATAGTCTAAGGATCATCTCTTTCACTTGGCAGCTAACAAATGGATTTGGATTCTCCCACACCAGTGGCAATGTCTGATATCTGGGCAGCAAGAAACTATATATATATATATTTATATATTTCTTTTCCTTAGGGAAATGAAATGACTTTGGATTTTACTAGCTTATACTTGGAAACCAACATCCTGCTGTCGTTTTTGCATTGTTCCAAATCCTCCCAGAGACCAGAGTGTATGATAAACAACTGTTCTTGTAAATAGGAGAAAGTACAGTCACAACTTGGAAATGGAGTTAGTGCCAAGGAAGCTCAGAAAGCAGCTTGCATCTCCCTCTGGACTTGGTAGCAGTTCTTCTCCATAAGTTTGTCAGGAGAAGATGCTGTGCCAGGGATGCAGTTGGCACACTGGCATCCTTGTGAGGAGACTGAATGTGTCACCTCTGCAGGGCCCAGACAGCCTTGGCATGCAGCCCAGAATACTGAGTTTGCAAATTTGGATTTCCCACTTGGCAATTCTTCACTCAGTTACTGCTGTCAATGGTGTGGCAAATATTTCTTGTAATGTTAGAGTCCTTTAGGCTTTATGGCACAGAGATGTAAATATAAACATGGCACTAACCAAGGAGTGCAGCTGCAGGTGAAAGACCAAAGCATGACCCACTATCAATCCAGGCTAGGGGATGAGATGATGGAGAGCAGCCCTGCAGAAAAGGCCTTGGGGTGCTGGTGGCTGAGAAGCTGCCCATGAGCAAACAGTGCACGCTGGCAGCCCAGAAGCACAATGGCATCCTGGGCTGCAGCAAGAGAAGCGTGGCCAGCAGAGCCAGAGAGGTGATTCTGCCACTGCACTCTGCTCTGCTCACACCTCCTCTGCAATACTGGGTCCAGCTCTGGAGCCCTCAACACAGAAAGGACATGGAGCTGATGGAGCAGGTCCAGAGGAGGCCACGAGAATGCTCAGGGGCTGGAACACCTCTGCTCTGAGGACAGGCTGAGGGAGCTGGGATTGTTCAGCCTGGAGAAGAGAAGGCTTCAGGGGACCTACTAGTGACCTTCCAGTACCAAACCATTCTATGATTCTATGAGTTCATGTGCAAAAATAGAAGATTCAGAAGAGGGGCTAATCAGTGGATAAGTACATGCCACAATGCAAAAAGCATTCCCTTTTTGCCTCTCTGGATCTTTCCAGATATCCCAGTTGCCTTTGCCTTCTGCAGTGTGCAAGGACCATGCCTGGCTCTGGGTGGGAAGCTGCTGAACCACAGTGCAGAGCTCAGCCACTCACCCCACTCCTCCCAGCTGGTGCCTGAACATACCATTACTAGATGGTCTTAATTTTATGGTTCACTAAAACAATGTCTGGGATAGATTCCCATTGGAAAGATGAGGGAATCTAGAATTCCTCTACACATTCTTGAAAGAATTGCAAAAAACTCACCCCATCCCCCCCTTTTTTTTTCTATTTGAGAAGTCTAAGTTATGGGTTAGAGGAAAAGGCCAAGCAATAGCTATAAAATGAGTACTGGCAATGAAAAACATAAACAGCTGCAGAATACAGTTTTTGGAGACTTTTCTCTTTCCAGTTTCTAGTAGGTGATAACAGTGCTTATGCTGGAGACCCCTGAAATGCATCCTAGCACCTTGTAGTGCAGAAAGTGAAGTGAAAGGGCTAGAAAGCTCTGCCTGCTGCTGAACCCAACCACTCTGCCAAGCTAGGCTCTGCTTCTGCACATTTTCCTATTATTAGGGCAGTGAGATCTTTCTTATGCCTTTTGGCTAAAACAGTTCCTTCCCAAGACATATGCAGAAGTCAGCTGAAATCTAAAGATCTGCCACTGAACCTTATGAAACAATCACTGAAGTGTATACAACTAGAATTTACATCTGAATATGTCATAGTTCTCTGCTGCCTACCATGATATGCATCTATAGGATGCTTATGAGTATTTTAGTTATTTACCTGCTTGCATGAAAATATTTTCCACCTCTCTGTTTCTTTTATCACTCTGGTTCCACTTCCAACAAGCTGCCAAAGCTCTCTGTGACATGAGTTGCCCACTCTGCTCAGACTGCCTCTGGTTCTGACAATTTGCTTCTTAGTTTGTATCTTACTTTTGCCTTTATTTTAGAAAGAATATTTATTTTTTTTTTTTTTTTACTCCTCACAAGGCTCTATTTTAGCTGAACAGAAGGCATGGCAAGAGGAAATCTAAATAAAGAGTTTCAAGTTGTTCTAGCCTGGTGGATTTGTGCCCCACTAGTGACTGAGGGTTAGAGGTGTGGGATTTACTGCCGTGCTGGTGGCACAAGGCAATCTGTATCCCAGAGCTAAAAGCTTAAGAACTGCAGGCACTCAAGGGACACCAACCTTAATCCCAGTTTACTAGCAACAAGAAAAAGAAGTACATGCTGTTAAAAACAAAATATTAAGCACAGACCCAAATGTTTTTATTTTTCTGCCTGTAACCTCAGTGTCTGTTGAGTTGTTCTCCATCCAAGCCTTTGTACAGCATGTGCTCTTGAGGCCTCCTGTGCCTCACCCTGGCAAGGTGACCTCTCTGATGGGTGTTGGAGGGGCTTTCCTCTCCTGTGGAGACACATCAGCCTGCCCTGGCAGCTGGGACTCTCACTGCAGGTATCCACACTGAGGAGATAGAACTCCTCACCCATGGGCCTCAAAACACAATCGATGGAGGTGAAAGCAGCATGTGGCCCTCAGAGGATCCTGAGTGACTGCAACAAGCCTAAGCAGGGCATGTGTATTCCCTGAGCACTGGGAGGCATTGGAACTACAAGAAACTGTGGGGTTTTTTTGGCTTTTTTAGCCCCTTCCCAGTATGCTTGGTCCTATGTGGAACATAGCTGCTTGGCTGCTCACCTCATCACACACTGCAATCTTCTCAATGGAGAAGTCTTTCTCCAGGAGGCTGGAACACCTCTGCTCTGAGGACAGGCTGAGGGAGCTGGGATTCTTCAGCCTGGAGAAGAGAAGGCTTCAGGGGGACCTANTCGACTGGTGGTGTGGATCTGTCTCTCACAGGATGAGGGAAGCAATCTTTTTCCTTTTCTTTCTTTCTTCTATTAAAAAAGCCCACCAGAGACCATTTCTCCCACTGTGGACAGGCACACAGCTGAATCAGCATCACTCAGGCAAGGCAAATTCTGTGAGAACTTAAATATGCAATTTGCAATCGATTAATGATTTGTAATTTACTGAAATCCCTCTCAGTTTGGGGGGCCTTTGTTTCCATTGGTCTTTTGTGAGCTGGTCTTTTTATATTCTTCACCCAGGGCCAAAATTCACTGAAGTTACTCATACAAAGGTCCTGTCAACCTAAGAGGTTTCTGGGAATAAGGCCATTGGGATTTGGCCAGTGTTCAGTAATTTACTAATGCCATTAAGTGACAGTGGGTCTCCATTAAGAATGAACTAGTGAGGGTCTATTTTAGGAGAAGACAATGCTGTAGTGAGAAAGAGAAAGGTTGTAACAAAGACATCGATGAAGAGCTACAGTTACTCACTGTAACTGTTTGATTGCCACTCATGTTAGCAACAGTTTTGTTATTACACTGGTTTCTGGAATCATCTAGTGTGTTGGGATTTCCCCTTTCATTTTAAAATTGAGCTTTTAATTCTCTGCTGAACAGAGGAATCTGAAATACAACATACCTTAACCAATAAAAGCTCAAAACCCAGAAGTAATAAAAATATCCACTACTGCTTTAAAATCTGATTATCCTTCATCTTATCATGATTCCTGGTTTTTTGGCTCATGACTTTTGAATACCTGGGGTTGGCAGAACTGAAGATCTGAACTAAATAAGCAAGATTATATCTGTACTTTCATCTATACAGCTCCACTGAGAACAGTAGGCAGATATTTAGCAGCTGTAAATGAGATTAGCCCCTTTATATCAATGGACTTAAGCCAGCATACACTGATATATGGCTAAAGAAGGTGCAAGTGGTGACAGAATATTTTTCTTTATATTTGCTTCTTTCTATACTATTTACACCAAATAAAATCTGGAAAATTCTTCAATAGAAATGTGAACCCCAGGATTCACTCTGGGAATGACTGTAAAAATGTCAGGCACAAAATGAAGAAGAATCAGAGGTTTTGGAGCAGGTTTTGCTATTTTAGTATTGCAGTGTCCTAGGGGAAGTAAAAGCAAAATTCATCTGCTAAGGTCTTCAGCACATCTGTCTGCAAAACACATTTTACCAATGAAAAGATTTGATCTTGAAGTTAGGGCAATCTCCACTGATTTCACTACTTGCCACACACTGTAATAAATTATAATATAATGATTCCAGTACATAAAAATGAAAACCTCTTCTGGGAAGAAACATTCAATTTTAAACCTCTTCAGTGAGGAACTTCAGTTCATAACTTTCTGGCAGAGAAAAATGCTCTCTTTTCATGGAAAAAAGGTTTCTGTCTGTCAAATAAGACAAATTTACAAATCCATGACTTCTACTGTAAGTGGGGGGAAAAAAAACACTTAGCAGTTTAAAGACTTCAGAGATGAAGGAGCTTTCTAGTGTCAAACTGGTGAAGTCTAATATTTATAGGAAATTCACATGCCTCTAATTACTCTAAACTCAGTTCCCAAGTAAAATATGCCATCTGGAAGATATTAGAGTCATTTACAACTTGTTCACCTCCCTATTTCACTGCAAAATCTTACCTCTTGCCAGCTTTCCAGTGTTCTTCACAAAACAAAATGCATTCTAATTTTTACTGATTGTTTTGTAGTTACTTTATCTACATTGAGCCAGCTAAGGCCTTAAGAAACTGGTGAGAAAGCTAAACAAAAACAATAAAACCCTCCCCAAAAAACCCACAACCAAAAGAAAATCTCAATTTAAAAAGTACTATTCTTATTCCTCACTATATTCAAGTCTTATGTTCTTTCATATGAACATTTCACATGTGAGGGTTATGCCTTGGCTTAGTTTGGTATTTAGCTACTAATTTGACAGGATTAGATTTAGAAAGATACTCTAACTGATAAGAGAGAGAAAAAAGATGGCACAAGCAGTCATCTTGCCTAAGAGTAGGCTCTTGTAAGCCAAAAAGAAAAAAAACCTTCCCAAACCTCAATGAAACAGTTTTGTTTTTGTTATTATGACCTCCCCAGAGACACTCATCAATCAGAAAACTTCTCGTTAGTTGAGCAACTTCATCCAAGTATGCCAATCTGTTTATAAGTGAAGCTTTGCAACATTCCTCTGAGGTAAAGTTGTCATTCTCATTTTACATATGTGGAGACAGAAGAGAAAGACTCAGAGCCAACAACCTCCCAGAAATTTTGCAAACAGCAAGGAACAAAGCCTAGATAGCCACATACCATGGTTTAAATGTAAGAGCCTAGCCTAGCCTAGCTGCTCCTGAAATCATGGAACTATTCCTAACAGCTTCTGTGGGTTTGGAATAAAGCTTCTTAACAGAGGTTTGACATTTGGAAGTTTTCTTAAGCTATAGAATGACTGCAGAAAGACTGCAAAGTCTCACACAGGCTCACAAAGACATTTGTGTGATTTCTCTAGGACAAGGAGACAAATTACCTGCATGAAGAGACTCAGGCATATATACACACTCAGATTGCTGCTAGGAGTCAAACTCTGTCTTGTATCCATCAAACATTGTTCTCTTGTGCCTAACTAGTTTAATGACTTGTGGTTGGATTAGTGTTGTTACTTTATACTGCTGAATTCACTAAAAAGCATCCTTAACTGGGAAATTAAAGAAGCTTCCTCAAATGCCTAAAGAACAGAGAAAGAGTTGTATCAAAGATCAGGATCCTCTGTGATTTTTTTTTCTTTCCATGAAAGCAGAAAAGGAATGTTTTAAACTAATGGCAACCTTATAGTACTCCATTTGGGAGTTTTGAGCTGCTGATTAATTTGTAATAATCCTGTTGGGATCTATGTGGTATATATATTAATCATAACCTTAGGAACCTGACTTTTAAAAGTATTAGGTAGACATTAGCTTTTCACAGAAACTGTGAAAGTTCAGAGCATAAAATAAGTTTCACACTTCTGAAACTCAAATATTTGTCCCTTGTGGGCTGTCTACAGCCTCTCTGAGCAACACTCATAATTAATGAAACCAAAAGAGGCTAAAGGAGAAAGGAAATTGCAGACATACATATCAGTTTTAGAACACAACTTATGGCAATTTTCCTCCATGGCAACCATGTCCTGAAGCCCTGTAAATGCAGTAAAATAGTGAGTATTTTCATTTATTTCCAGTTAGCAACTATATTAAGAGAGTATTAAGGATGCAGCATCAGGCACTTGGAACTCAATATTTCTCAATGTTGTCCTCTTTGTTCTGATTTCTGCACCACATTCCCTTTGGGCAGGCTGTTGGCCAGGGGAAAAATCCACTGTGGGATTAGTGTCTTCACATACCTAGTCTGTATTGATAGAAATGATTACTGTGGATCTTCCTTGCCTAAAAGTGTGACATATGTAATTGAGTGGATTGATTTTTGTTGAGACTGTCTCTAAAAGCTGTATATAGCCACACAACTAGGTAGACAGGCAAGCAAGTAGAGTTATAGGAAAAAAATAGAGCTCTGTTGCTGGAACTTTTGACTTGCTAGTGTTTAATCATGTACATGTATTAGAGCTTTTCCTGTGGTGGTTTTTTTAGGGAGGAGGAGAGGGGCAGACTCTTTTAAGGTATCACCAAGTAAAAAAAAAAAGAGTTTGAAATAGTAGAAAAGAGATCAAAACTTTCAAGGCTTTTCTGTGTTAAGAACAGAGCCCTGAAGTGTGTGAAATGTGTGGCATTATTAGCTGAGTATTCTCATGATGCTGAGAAGAGCTTTGGCAGGCTGTTGTAACACTGAAAGATGAAAACCATCTCTCTTTCCTTCTTTCATCTAATACAAACTTGGAAAGGCAAAGTATCCCAGTATGTCAGGGGTTGGAAGGGACCTAGAAAGATCATCTAGTGCAACCCCCCTGCCAGAGCAGGATCACCTAGACCAGCTCACACAGCGATGTGTCCAGGCAGCTCTGCAATGGCTCCAGACAAGGAGACTCCACAGGCTCCTGGGCAGCCTGGGCCAGTGCTCTGGCACCTGCACTGCAAACAAGTTCCTCCTCGTGTTAATACTAAACCTCCTGTGGTCCAGCTTGCTCCCATTCCCTCTTGTCCTACCATTGGATGCCATTGAGCAGAGCCTGGCTCTCTCCTCCTCACACTCACCCTTCACATATTTCTAAGCATTGCTGAGGTCTCCTCTCAGTCTCCTCTTGTCCAGGCTGAAGAGACCCAGCTCTCTCAGCCTGTCCTCCTAGGGCACATGCTCCACTCCTTTCAGGATCTTGCTGGCCCTGTGCTGGACTCTCTCCAGCAGCTCCCTATCCTTCTGGAGCTGAGGGGCCCACAACTGGACACAGCATTCCAGGGGAGGCCTCCCCAGGGCACAGGAGAGGGGAGAAGAACCTCTCTGGCTCTGCTGGCCACGCTCCTCTTCATGCATCCTAGGATGCCATTGGCCTCTTGGCCACAAGGGCACATTGCTGCCTCAAGTGCCTGGCCATAGCTTCTAGAAGCACTCTCTTGCACAGGAGGCACACAAAGCTGAGTAAGAAGCATTTGTAGTTCAGAGCTCAACCCACTTCCGATGTCTGTGTGTTTCCTGGCGGGTCGTTATCTCAGCACAAAATCATTTGGTTGTGTACATTGCCATTTTAACAAACAAGCCTTAAGCAACATGAGTAATGCACACAGCAGGCAACTTTCAAGAAGGCCTGGCTTTGTGAAATCCTAATGATATTTCACAAGAGCAATGCAAGGAGCATTTACTCATGGTTGCTGCTTTCAAATTGCGTCCTTCTGATCTTACTAAGCATGGATGAAGAGTTGCCTGAAGTCCCATGGTGCTGCTTCTGTTCTGCAGTGGTTAACATGTATGTGTGTGTGTTTCTGTGGGTATATTTTTACATTCTTAGTACAAAAAGAGACCTGAATCATTTCATTAGTCTCTTTCCAAAGTTCAGGAGCAGCCTGGGAAACTTTCAACCTGGAAGATATGTGTTTCAAATCAACTAAAGCAAATGAGAACAGGGAAGCAGAGTTGAAATCTCTATGCAAATTTAACTATAGTAATTGCTACCAATCCTTTTCTATTCATTTGTTGTCCATTTTCAGCACAGACAGTATGAATAAAACTCCTCTTGATAACTTAGTATGTTTCCTCACAGGTGTAGTTGGGCTTTGCATACATCAGTGAGTCAATCCAGCACGTTAGTACAGACCTCTCCAAGAGTTTCTGCTCTTGAAATCTACATTAGGAAATTCAATAGCATCCTCAGCATCATTTTCTTGTAAAGTATGTGAATACTTCACATTTATTGCAAACAGATCTCTATTTCTCTTAAACTCAGTTTCATCTAGAGCTACAGTATGTTGTTTTGTGATAGAGCTCACTGTAAAACTGTACCAATTTGAAACATCAGTATATAAAAATTTGTCTCATTGATCAATTTTATTAGCATTTTATTGTGTGTGTCCTTGAAGTAAAAAGTATATATAACTTCAGCAGATGTGTTTATATTATGGTATAATATACCATAGATGTTTAAAGTTGCTAAGCCTGAAGTTAGTTCATTTGTATCCTGTGTCACAGGGACTGTCACTGTTTTTATGGGTTTTGTGACCTTATGATTTACATGGGTCTTGAGAAATAACTATGTGTTTAGAATGGAGGAAAACAGTGGCCAATAAACATTCCCAGTAGCCTGAAAACAGGAACAGCTTGTTAGCTGAGGTCAGCAATATGACCTGGTGCCTAGTGAAACTGCATTGTTATAGCTGGAGCGTGGGGCAAACCAGCCATAGAAAAAAACCACCCCAGTGATCCACCTCTCATAAAAATGTCTTTCTTAGAAAGAGAGGCATGGGATAATGACTTAAAGGAAGGAAATTGTGCACAGCAGATCAGCAGCATCCCTGGTACAAATGTACAGACTTAAGTAGAGTTGCATCAAGTGCATTGGCATCTGCTATTTTAAAATGAAAAACTAAGTAGAAAACCTGGCAGAATTCACAAGTGTCTGCTAAACAATTGTGCATAGTTTTGTTTTGGTACTAAAGACTTGCTTGTGACAGCAAGGAGGGTAATGAACATAGGTACAGTACGGCTAGGCTTGGCGAACGAAGCTCCCTTGTCAGCAGTAATGTTCTCCTAGATCCACTCTCTGCCTATCCTTGTCCTAGCTGCTTTCATAGCTGTGATTCAGAAAAACAGAGTCTTCAGGAAAGGGCTGTTCCTGGGTCTGAGAAAGTATGGGGTAGTGATGTTGATTTGTTTTCTGCATTTCATGGGTCAATTCTTCTGTCCTTGCTTTCTACTCCAGGAAATGGACAGTGTGACATGGTGCAGTAACACAACTATCTGATCTATCAAGGGGACCTGTAGCGACTCAGTGAATTGCAAACATAGATGGTGTTGCAATTTCTGTCCTTTTGTTACCCATATGAGAGTGCTGCTCTAAGCCTTCATTAATCAATTACAACAAATAAGCCTTGAAAGGTAATAAACCATTACATGGCTGAGGAAAACACCTACTCTGCAATTAAATGGATAAAATCCTGGTTTGATGGCTCTTGTTTTGTTTACACTTCTACTCAGGTAACTATTAATGCTTTTACCTCTTTTTTTTTTGTCTACTTAGTACCAATAAGCATGCAAGAAAAATCTGTGTAAAACTTTGTGGTATTAAGCATTGATTCTTTCCTCTCCTTCACTCATGGCAAGCAGCACACTAACCCAGACAGACAAGCCATGAAATATATTTGGGCCAGATTCCCTTGTACGTGCAGAGAATGTGAGTGAGATAAGGCCAGCCTTTCCTTTGCACTTTAATAATGCAAAAGACAGGCTTTCACACACCAGGGAGGACAAGGTTTGTTTGCCTTATGCATTCTTAAAGGTATAAATTGCCTAAAACAGTAGTAGGAAGTCTGGGAAGGAAATGAGATAATGCCCCATCCCTTTCCTCACTTTGAGCCCCCTGAGCTGGCTCACAGAGATGTTCCTGCTTGCACATAGAATCACAGAACAGTTACAGCTGGAAGAGACCTTGAAGATCATCAGTGCAGCCTTTGTCCTAGCCCTAGCAACCTGCTAAATGATGCCTCCCAATGCAACATCTCCCTGTCTCTTAAACCCCTCCAGGGATGGGGACTCAAGCACCTCCCTGGGCAGCCTGTTCCAATGGCTCACAACCCTTGCAGCAAAGAAATTCCTCCTAATGTCTAGCCTGAACCTCCCCTGGTGCAATTTCCATCCATTTCCCCTTGTCCTATCACTCTCCACCAGGGAGAGCAGACCAGTCCCTGCCTCTCTACAACCTCCCTTCAGGTAGTTAAAGAGAGCCATGAGGTCTCCCCTCAGCCTTCTCTTTTCCAGGCTAAACAGGCCCAGATCCCTCAGTCTTTCCTCCTCAGGCTTATGTTCTAAGCCCAGAAGCTGATTGTTCTGTTCTGATTGCCCACAGAAGCAATCAGGGAGTCCTTTGGGGAGCCAAGCCTCCATCCTCCTGTTGCAAAGGCTCCCTGTGCTGTGCCTGAGGTGGTGCAGCTCCTGGGGTGCACTGCAGGTTGCAAGGTGCCCTTCTGGAGCCAGTGCTACAGCCAGAAACTGTCACTTTGTAGCATGTCAATGAAAAGCAAACCTGCAGTTTTGCTCTCTCAGTGCTAAGATAACCAAATAACCAACATCAGCTTTAAGCCAGGTGATGCATACATCATGTTCATCTCCTGCTCTGAATGGAACAGTACCTGGGGGTGGGAGTATCTGTCGTTGGGGGAATCTCAAACTTTAGGTCAAAAGCACTTGTTTTCCTCCAACTGAAACATTGTTTTCATACTTTCTAAGTACAAACTGTCTGAGCAGTACCCAAGCTTCATGCATTGAGCCTAGGTGTCAGTGCACAGGCCCCTTTAACATTTTACGACATAACGTAACCTCATTTTGTTACATTGTAAACATTTCCAAGATACAGGATCCTGGGTTTTATTGCAGGGGTGAAATGGTAATAATCCCCCCTCTTTCCTGAAACATGTAGAAAAACCCTTTTACAAATTAAACATACCCACTCCTCATTAGCTTGAACCTGAATTTGGTCTCATGGGCACTGTAAAGCCAGTCCTTCCTTCTCTCTCTCTTAACAAAGGGATGTTAGGAGACTAGCAAGCTAGTGTAGAGACAAAATCCAACCTGACTCACAGGACCAACATAAGTAAGGATAAACACTTCCCTGAAACAGCTCCATATAACATCCAGTATTTCAGCTTTTCCTCAATTTCTGCATCTTTTTCCTCAAACAGATAGCACAAAGTGTCCTCTGCCCTTGTGTGATTGCCACACTGCAGATAGGACAAGGGGAAACAGCCTCAAATTGTGCCAGGGGAGCTTTAGATTGGGTATTAAGAACAATTTCTTCACTGAGAGAGTTGTGAGGCATTGAAACAGGATTCCTGAGGAAGCATTCTCCATCCCTGGAGGTATTTAAAAGATGTGGAGCTGTGGTGCTCAGGGACATGGTTTAGTGGTGACCTGGCAGTGGCTGGCTTCATGGTCGGACTTGATGATCTTAAAGGTCTCTTCCAAACAAAACAATTCCATGATTCTCTGTCTAATGTAGGAACTGCACCAGCCAGACAAATTTGAGAACTATTTCAAACATTTGCCCCTTCCCCTCATGAAAATTCCACACGGGAATTGACAAAAAACTACAACTATCAGAAGGATAAGAGAGGAACTCATGAAGGGCTGCCTCTGTTGTTTTTTTTCTTCTTAGGGATAAAGATCATGGATGAGACTCTCATCTGCAACAAAAGGATGTATCAGCTGGAAAGAACCTGAGTAAGGTTTCTATGCAGCATAATATGCTCTGGGAAAACTACAGTATTGTTTGTTAATAGTACTGCTCAGAGCAGTGATAAACTCTACCAAAAATTGCTATTCTTGCATTTGGAGATGTGATTACAAAGCAGGGACACGTCTGAACTATTTTTATTTAACTGGCTGAGGTACTAATAATGTCACAGACTCTGAATGTTCCCATTGGGGACAATAAAACCTCTACCACCACAGCTTGGTCACTGACTGGGTAAGGATTTGGCATCAGTATGGATGCTGCAGTCATGTCTTTGACTGCAGCATAGATGCAGATGTCCAATGTGCAGGTTGGAAGCTGGGAGCCATTCTGCTTTTCTGAGAACCACTGGCTGGGAATGTAGGAGCCTTGGATGGGAATTGGGCTGCCCAGAGGTTGCCTGTTTAGTCACCTGTAAGATTTCTGCGCTCTATAATGTTCACACAGTTGCTAACAGCTCCATAAAGTTATGAGATTACAGTGAGAGTTAAAATGTCATGCTTCAGATGCAAGCAAATGTGAGCCCAGGTGACCCTCACAGGATGATGTGGCTTAGGTTGTTTAGAGAGGTGGGAAATAATGACAAAAAGTGGCCAGAGACTGGACTGGGAGGCTGAAAGCATGGCTCTGTTCCTGTGCCATCAATACTCAGTGAAGCCAAGTGTCAGATAACTTCCCTGTGCCTCAGTTTCCCACTCTGGAAACTATTTCCCTGAAATAATTTGAAGGCTCTGGATGAACTGAGATGGCTACAATATCAGTCCATCATCATTACATTTGTGATTTAATGTGTATTTTGTAAATAGATATATTTAGCTGACAGCTCTGCATTCTTACTCCTATTAATTTTAGCTTTGATTTAACATTTTTACCTTTGCAGATCAACAAGGAACAAGAAGGCAAAAGAGACAGAAAATACTCTGGGGTTTGTTTTTTTTTGTGTGGTCCTCCATTTCAAAATGTTCATAGTGAAATATATCATTTTGCAACTCTTGCCACTACACCAAACCTCATTCTGCTAAGCACATTATAACAAGATATAACATTTCCTTATAACTCAGAAATACCCATGGATGTACTTTTGTCTAGATATGCAGATAATTAGATATATTAATACCCAATTAATACTCAAAAGCATTAATAAGCCTTCTGCATAAATCCCTAGGTGTGGAAAGAAGCAACCACGTATACCTAAGCCTCTTAGGATGATCCTGAACAACAAAGGATTTGGGGGAAAGTGTGTTTTTCAGCACAAAATGGTTGTCTGACATCTGAGGGACCCAGAATTACTCTGAATTACCGTGTGCTGAGCATCCTGCTGCTCTGGAGAACTGGATGTCTGAGGGACACATGCTGGTGTGTCATGGCACGGTGCCCAAGTAGGTTATCCACACTTGTGGCACTCTGGACTAAACACATTGGACAAATAGATTGAGAGGATTTCTTTTTTGAAGAGGAGTATTTCCTGTACCTAAGCTGAGGGGGGAGAAGTTGGCCACATTCCCCCAGACTCTAAACAGGTGATGGTAGTGATAATATGCCTGTTGGTAAAACAGGATAGGAAACAAGGAGTTGTGTTACCTCCTTCATAATCCTGGCACTATTTTCTGTGTGAATCTCAGCTGATTTATGCTTTTTCACCCTTTGATAATCAGCATACAATCCAGTAATTGTGCTGTGGGGTGGAGCCTTTCCATACAAAGTCATTGTAAAAGATGTCTCGTTGCAGAAAAGCCTTAGCTAAATTGTATACAGGATAGATTACACACACACCATGAAGTTGTCAAAACATTGTGATTTGATTAATGAGGCTGTTAATTTCCAGGCTTGTCTCCCATACAGATCTCAAGCCTCTTCAGTCACATCAAGACTTGTGAGGTTAACGACATTCCCTGCCAGCCTTAGCATGAGTCTGTCACGTTATAAATGACTCTCCCTCTCTTTGCCATGTAGGAACTCTCATAGATACCTGGGGCAACAGGAGAGGAAGCAAGTACATTAGCAAACACTTCTCTCTGGCAACTCATTTGAATGTGAAATGCCTTTCACCCAGTATGACCAGTGCCCTTTACATCCACAACTTAAGTTTGCTCCTTCTCCAACACGTTTTTGTCTCCTGATGCTTTTAATCCTTAAGGATGCAAGTCCTGCTCACTTCGATTTTGCAGTTCCCTGCCCGTCTGCCTTAAGCCAGAGAGGAAAATCAGGGAGTTGCTCGAAGTGAAAATGGTTTCATATGAATTGAATCCTAAAAATAGCCCATCCTGTTTTCCTTAATCTGCAGTATCTGTGTTACTCTGTAAAAGAATCCCAAGGGCATTAACATAAGTAAGGAAGACAGAACAGTGCTGAGACCTTTTCCCTCAGTTCAGCCCACCCTTCACGTGTAAATCCATGCTAAAAACTGCTTTTAAGTGTGATCATTAATCCTGTGTATATTGATGACCTTTTACTTGCATTTCTTTCATTTTAAGCACATAAGTCTGGGCTGATTGGTGCTTTATTAAATCAGTACTATCCACTACTCATATGATTTGGAAACATGAATCAGTTAAGCTAGAGGAGTTTAACATTCAGCCAGTCTCATATTCAGGCCAATATCCTTCACCTTACAAAATCTGAGGTAAAAGTGACAGCATCCAGAACTGATGTGTACATGATATATTTTAAGAATTAGACTGTACAGCCCTACTAAGCTGATTTAGCAGCATAGAGGTTGTGCATAGAGCTTGAGAAAAAGGTTTTTATTGTTCTGCAGTATGACATCAGTTTGGGATGGGATCTTTCTACAAGAAAGCCAACATAAATAACAAGGAAAAACCATCTTATAGGGTTTTAACAATGTTGATTGTTGGAAACAAAAAAGAAATAGCTTTTAGCATATGTATGTGAATTAGAAATGCACAATTCTTAAAGTTGAATCACTTAACTGAATTACAGATAAGCCTTCTTATATTCCCTAAGTGCTTATCAGCCTCACCTAAGGCAAGTTTCTGGTTTTTCATCAAATTAGTTTTATTTCAGTCAATACTGGTTAAGAACCTGTTACAAATCCTCCAGCTTCTACATGATTCAAATACCTTTGAATATTACATTGTTTTACAAAAACTCCTCTTCAAATGTTGTCCAAAGAGATGTTGGAAAGCAGAAATACAATTTCTCAGTGTAATTTGCTCCAGTCTGTCAAAATCAGCATAGAGGGAGAGAAGCAAACAGGCTACGTGACAGGTTTTGCTATTGTTAAAAGCAAGAGGGCATCTCACCTAATAATTTAAATAAGATCCTGTTGCCTGACATTTTTAAAGCCTTTTGATCTCTTTCCTCTGATCCCCTGGGTTGTGGCTCTGTAGGGTGCAGTAGTTGGAAAGCTATGGATTAGATTTCATGTTGCTTTTTGCCCTCCCTTTATTTGCCAAAACCCCTGTTAGTGGGCAAAATGAATGTTTGTTTTTATGAAGCACCACTCCACTGGAGATGGTGGAGAACAACAGAACAACCTTTACTAAAGCTTTTTAGACATGGGCCAACCTATAAAGCTGCCAAGTTCAAATTTTCTCTTATTATCAAGGCAATAATTCCTTGGTCCCTTGTTAAGATGATTTGGCAATTTTGTTGACACAAATTAGGGACTGAGATTTAACCTCCTGTAATCTGACTTTGAAGATTCATTTAACACAGCCTGCACCCCCAAAATAAAGTAGAGCTAATGCATTTGTTTTGCAATTTGCTGCACTTGGGTATAATGCTAGGAAATGACAAATTTTATCTTTCCAGAGCAAAGACAGAAAGAAAGATACCTTATTATCACTGGTTCAGTGCAAGTGGATAAGCCTGAACAATCTGAAGATAAAAACCTTAGCAGAATATTTAGACCTTGAGCCACACATCTAGCTCAGGCATTTTCTCCCTGAATGCAATGTTAACACATTCATTAACTTTGAGAGTGGAAGAGACTGGTGAAAAAAACTAGAAATATGAAGCTACAATAAGAAATCTGTGAAAATAAATATGAGACAGGCATAAGAAATCACAGAGATTGGAACAGACCTTTCCACTGTTGTAACCCAATCAGTTCTGAAGGAATTATATCAACCATTACTCTGGCCCCTTAAATTTCCAGTGGGTTAGATTGAGAGTAGGAGATTGTAAACTGCTTTGTGGCCAACAGCTCAAAGTGTTTGCATTCAATTTACATTTAGAATATGTAACCCAAGCTGAGAAGAGGTTGGAAAAGTCCTTTCAGAGAGCTCCATTTTCTCTGCACACAGGCATTAACTCCCAGTGTGTCTGTGAGATTCGTGGGCTCATTCCCTTTGGCAGAGACCTCGAGTGAAGCCTGCTGCCCGTCCCCCTCTTCAAAGGGAAATGCTTATCAGTTATTCTCCAAACCTGCTCTGATAGAAAAGTGTCACTTCTAGCCTTGCCTGTCTCCCTTGACAGCCTGCTACTTTGCTTAAGTGATCTCACAGCTACAACGTTGTTCATAATATTGAACCTCAATTTTCCTTGCTGCAGATTAATCCCACTCCTTCCCTTATCAGGCACAATAGCTTTGCAGCTCACAGACACTATTCCTAACATGAAACAGGGATACCAGCCAGGGCTTTTTCTTAGGCTAGGTGATGTCAAACTGACCTTTGACTCTCACACTTTAAATACATCTCTTGGCATCCTGTGCAAAAGAAAACAGACACCGCTTGTTTCCTAACAGTTTTACAACTGGCTCTGGCTAATTAATCAGCCTCCTGCACACAGGAGGCTCTGTGCTTACCTGGCTGCAGGAAGTGCAGATCACAGAGGCAAAGTGAGGTTTCTCAGATCTATCCTTCACCAGGTACTTCATAAATTACTGAACAGACAAAAGGAAATCTGTTCAGAGCTCCTTCTTCCTTTCTGCTACCGTGCAGCAATCCCATTACCCATTTGGATATTGCATTAGATGCAAAAGTAGATGTTTAGTTCCACCACCTATTTGGATTCCTGGTGTCGTTTAGCCAAAGGCAGTGAAATTCCAGTAGGAACAATTTGGCCCTACTGTGTTTTAAGTATTTAACCATCTGCACAAAACCCACAACAGAGACACCCAAACCAAAACCACTCATTTACATAATAAGGATGTGAACCTACTACAGAAACTATAATTTTTCACATGTGAATCTTTTCCCAGGCTTTTGCAGAGGGAGGGGCAATCTAAGGGTTGGGATATATAAAGTGAAGAGAAATGTGTGGGTGGGGAAAAAGGAGGGTTTTAAATCCCCCCCTTTTATTCTTTAAGAAGTATGCAGTGATTACTTCTGTATTTTAAAGAAATGGTAAAAATAGCCAGAGGTTATAGATAGATGTTTTTCCTTAATGTTTATACAAATATAAAAACACAGCTAAAATAAATACAGAAGTAAATGGAATACACCCACCCCTGCAATTACAAAATCACTTTCCCATGGGTAAATTTCATCCTATCCCCATCTGTTAGAACTCAGATTGTGCCATGAACCATTATGGCTTATATCCCTTAATTATTTTGTATCACATGAAATGTAATTGTGGATATTCCACATCTTTATTGCAAATCCTTCATTTTCTTTCATAAAGCTACCTATGCTCTTGGCCTAGTTCTGTGCTGTGGAAATGAATTCCCAGGGTTAATTAGGTGTAACAGAGCAAGCCACAGCCCTGATCCCACGGTCTCTGCATAAGTTAAATTCTCACAGAGATAATAGAACTTTTTCCAGGCTGAGAAGAAAAGGGAAAAATACACTTATGACAGTCTGCCATGTGTCTGTGACCAGGAGTAACAATGGAGTCATGCAGCAGCACAGGACCAAGGCAGATACCTCACCCAGGAGGAAACCCCAAATCCCTACACTCTGCAATCTCCTCTCTGCCATTTGTGAACCTGTCCAGACTTTGTTAGCAGAGGGCATGGCACTATGTAGGTTCTGCTGGTAGAGACAAAAAGCCTCAAAAGGAGAAAAAGTATTCCTGGTGGAAGAGTCTTGGCTCTAAAAGAGCAATTGGAAATCTGCAATTTGAAAATATATTCAAGTCCTTCTGATAAAGCTTTTCTGGCAGGACCTGCCTGGTGTCCTGTCCCACTGCTCCAGCTCCACCAAAGCTGAAAACTAACATGGCTCTATTAATTTAAGTGGATGCAGTTTAACCCACTGTGGCCTAGCCCAAGGCAAGTCCTCCTCAGGATGCCTATAAACTTGGAGCAGCCAGTATGTTTAATAGCTGCTTTTGTACCTTGCAGCTGAGATGTGGTTTCAAGTGAAGAATGTGGAATTTGTATATTGGGGAGGTTTGACAAAACTTGCAAAAGACTAGAGATCTCAGGCCTCTCTATGTATCCTAGGAGTAACTGCACATCCTGCTGCCAAAGTCTGTATACCAGACTCCTAAGAGCAAAGGAAATCTATACTCCTGGGTAGTACTCCTAAAAGATAGTGCTTGTGGTATTACCAGCTGATGAAAGAAATAATTTTGTGATGTTGATTTGAAAACCCAGATTTTGTTATTTTTCTGACAGCACTATTTCATGACTTGGAAGCAATTGCTGTTCTACAGCTGTGCCCATTTTTGCATGTTGCATAGCTGCTCTGTCCTTTTGGTCAGAAAATAGGCTTATTAGGACAGGTACAAAAATATCATGAAGGTGTTTTCATGATGGATCAGCAGAAAGCCTCGGATCCTCAAATCCAGAGGGTTGATAAAACAAAGAAGATAGACAGGCTCTCTTGGAATTGCAAGGTTCTCCTGCCAGAAATCCTCTTTTCTGGTGATGGATTTCTTACACATCATTTCTTACTGGATATTAGATAACCTCTAATAGACTCTCAATAAACTACAGCAGATGTTTGAAAAGCACATAATTTTCAACTGATTTTACGCATATATCACAAATCAGACATTGTATAAATACTAGCTACCCTGTAATCATATTGCTTTTATGAAGAAGAGATTCAACTATTCTATCAATTGCTGAAATTTTATCACTGGTCTTCCACAGTAAATAAAATTTTAAGGTCTTAATACCTCCCAGCTACAGTGACATTGAGGAGACAAATCAAAGAGGATCTGTGGCTTCCCTGTGTGCAAGCATGTTTTGCACCCACAAAAGGAACTGACCAGAGGAAAGCAGTGGCTTTTGCATTGCTTGAATTTCACCTGTAGTTCATTACTCAGGATGGGATCTATTCAGGTATATGGATAAGATGTGGTAAGTAAAAGAGAAGGTTTGCTGTCAGGTAAGGAGGGAAGTCAGTCCTGGGTTTGGCCTCAATCAGATGTAACAGAGGAGGAGGAGGCTCAGAGGTGGAATCCCAACTCCAAGAGCAGAGTGTCGGGCTGGAAGGGTTTGAAATGAGCTTTCTTGCTCTGCTTGGAAGCTGGAAAAGGGAAGGAAGGTTTCTTCTGAAGATTTTTAAAAGAAGAATAGCTGCACCATGATCACTTCAGTATTATTCACCCACTTTGACATAATCTTTGTCTCCTTGGTTTGTTTCACGCGAACTAGGCAGTGTTGAAAATATACAGACATTTCCACAGAAAGGAACACAAATATATCATTTGAATGTGAAAGAGGTGCTCCAGTATCCTCTCATTTAAATGATGCCTAAAGCCAAGAGACACAGGGTCTAAGATGTATGAGATCAAGACTCAAACCTATCTCTACCAGGTTTAAAAGAACATTTGTCTAACTACTCCATGCTGAGATTACATTCAGCATTTTTCTCTAGGCTTGGAGTTGCTGAGACAGACAGAACATAGCTGACCTTTGGAGTTGCATTTTTGTAAAATAAATAAACTGGATGGCAGAATATAAAAGTTACAAACCTCTTCAGAATGCCATATGTGAAAATCTTGTAAACAGTCCATAAATATCACTTGCTGGGTAGGACTTGTGGAAGCTGCTGCAGAACTCTCTGCTAACATCTTTCCCCCTTCCCCCCTCAAACAGTGAACCATCTGGTAATGACAATTCATTCTATAGCTTTGCTGCTGGCATGTGCCTATAATTATAAAACATGTTATTACCAGCTTCAGTCTGGAAGCAACACCATCCCACGGCCTGGGATCAGGATAAAGCAGCCATGGGCACAGCAGCACAGTGTTTGTCTTCCTGCAGGCAACTTTCCTGACATTATAGGTGAACATTTTACCAAGCATTGTGATTGTCAAACTGAGCTCTTAACTTTTTCTTCCAGAATCTAACTTCCTGCTGAGGAAGTTAGCATTTCATCTAATTACCACTGAAGCAAATATTTTGTTTTCCACTAGCCATGAAGAAATGGACCAAGCTCAGCTGTGCAGCAGTGGATTTAAAACTTGGTGGTAACTTGTTCGTGGCTATCTCTGCTATAGCTCATTTTCTGAAATAACAAAGCCATTGACTGCTCTAGAAGTTAGTTTCTTACGGAGCTACATTTTGAAATAGGCTTACTTTTCAGTTACAGGCCTGCAAGAAATGTTTTAAGACACATAAAACTTCAAACCTATACAATTTATGTCTTTTTATTTTAACAAATTAGGTTTCAATATTCACTCCTTGACTGACTTTTATCCTGGGAATGAATTTTTATGGCTGATATTTAAATCCTTGAAAGTAGGGGCTTATAACAGAATCTGTGACACATTTGAAACTACTGTGCAGCAGTCCTGGCTGGCACTGCTCTAGTTAGCTCTCCTTTTAATATACTATTTCAATACACTGCTGAAGAAATACTTTAGATTTTATTGGACAGAATAGTTGTGGATCCTAAATGACTTGCCACGAGAAATGGAATTAAGAACAGTACATATGGTTTAATAGCTTTATCATTATGAACAGGCATAAAGGCTGACATTTGAAAGTCATTATCCTCTTGCACAAGCTGGTACAATTATACTTTTAATCAAGAATTTCAACTTCTTTTGTTTCTTCCTGCCTTTCCAAGTTCCTGTGATATACAGTTCCCATTTGGGCCTCATCCTGTTTTGCCCTGCTTCTTGGATGTGAAGGAGTCCAGCTCTACTGCAGGCTAGCATTTTCCAAATGCAGAAGCATACAATAAACAGGAAAGATTCCCTTAGAGACACTGTTGTTTTTAGCTGATCAAAAGGCCATTCTGACATCCGCTTCTTGCTCAATAAAAATATTATTTAAGGAAAAAAAGAGCAACAACTCTAGATTAAACATCATGTCCTGAGCTTGGCTCAGGCCTCAACAAAAGAGAATGCTGGCGTCATTCCTGCTTAACCTATTGCTGCTGAAGTTCACCCTGGTTTAGTTACAGGAGGTAGAGACAACAAATCAGATTCTAAGTGAAAATCCATTGTCCTCTGTTTTGCCTGAGTTTTAAGCTACAGAACTACTTACTACAGTTCAGCAAAACATCAGGATCTTGAGGACACTGCCCTGACAATCTGCCAGGAGCCTATCAACTGCATCTGATTTGCATGTTCTAAGTCTGTGGGAGTCTTGCAGCAACAGGAACTTCAGGATTTGGGTTTCATAACTTGATCTAAGACACAGTCATTGCTTTGACCCTGATTAAGAGAAAGTTTTGAGCCCAGACCTAAACGGATGCATGTGAACTGTCTTCTTAAGACACTCGCTTCCTAGTGCCTCATCCTCCATGCATTGTGGTCTGCAGTGATTACAGATCCTAGCATGCAATGGTCCAGCTTCATGGGAACAATCTTGTTCATGTGTTGAAGCAGGAGCATTTGGGCCTTCCTTCAGTCACATTACTAAGCATGTGCCTAATTGTAAGCACCTGCTGGCTACATTAAAATGAGCAGGGTTCAAGCATATGTTAAACAGGGCTGAGTGTGTGCTGAGAGAAGAAAGAGGAAGCTCAAGTGAATGAATTACATTTGCTGAATTAGGCAGTCTATGTTGTGTGCATTTATTCTCTGCTGTTTTCCTTTCCAGTCCCTTTTACTTCAGGGATGTTGCTCATATCCTTATGTCCTATTAAACATCTTCTCTGCTTCAGAAGATCTTTAACTGCTGATCAGTGTGTTCCTGCAGTGCAGGTGCTCTGCAGGAGTGACTTTGAATGCCACAGACCAGAGAGCACAGGTCTGCCAGCCTGCTCCACTGAGACTCAAAAAGGCTTTGAGCCAAGCCACAGAAGCTGCAGGTAACACTGCCCAAGCAAAAGCAATCTTACACTGTAAGTACATCAACATGTGATACCCTTTAAAACAACAGTTTCAGTTCCTGAAGAAAATGATTGCTTCTATCTGAACAGAACATAAAGGTCTTGTGCTCATTTTCTGCTTTCATTTTCACTTGTAAACCAATTATTCTGCTTGTTATGCATTAAGCCTGTGCCATGGCAAACAATTTCCAAACAGTTGCAAGATTTTGTTTTACCTCATTGACATGGGCAACACTGAACCAACCCTGGCAATCAGCTCTGTGCTCACCATGACAGAAATTAGCTTCTGCAGCTAGCTAAGTCTGCCAGCTTTCCTCTACACTGTGGGCAGCCATTTCTGAGGACTTTGGGTGGAATTTATTTCACCTTACAGCAGTTGTCTAAAACCCAGGGAAAGACTCTGAGCTAGTTATACCTAGGTAGTCTAGGGAGAAAGATAAAGGCACCTTGGAAGAATGATTTTTTTCCTGGTGATCATTGTTAAGGTGGGATGTGTTTTTGCTAGAGGTATCTCCCTCCTCATAAGTGACAGGAAAAACCCAGGTATCCAGTTTAGAGGAGACATCCAGCTTTTGGAAGGCTGAATTTGGTGAAATTAGGCGCTCGTTTGGCACTTTCTCACTATTTTTCTCATAACAATTTCTACATGACCCTTGGTTATCACTCCTGCTCATGCCTTGCACTTCCAGCTACACTGCAACTCCACAGCAACTCCACTGTTTGTTTCCTATGTACATGCCACCACTGCTTTCTGCTACGTGTTCCCTCCACAGGATAATTAATGCTGTGCAGCAGTTCTTTTGTCAGCAAGAAGCCTCTTTGGTGGATCACTCTTTCTCAGCTGTTTAAAAGGGCATTATTAAGTTCAGTTTTGAATTGTTAGATGAAGAGAGGAAAGTGCAAAGGAAAGACATGCAGGAAAGTTTTAGACATAAGCAGTGATCTTCTGAACTTCAAATTGAGAATAGAAATTGAGATTACAAAGGTGTAATGTTGGGGAGGAAGTTGAAATTTAGCTTGTAAGTTTGGCATCAGGCTCCAACTTCCATATGTGCATCATAAAGGCACTAGACACCTGTGCTTGGGGTTTGAAATTTGGCTGATGCTTGCATCCACGTGGTGCAAAATGGCCTAGTAGGACTTTGATCTAATGCTGTGACCTAATCTTACAGGAAGGACAACTCTGGCCCTGACACCCTAGGTCTGGGTGAGTTAGTGATTTTTGTGGATGAGCATGCCGCGCATTCGGAGAGTTCAAAAGTGAGGGTAGCTGCTCTTGTGGACAGAGCCAACAAAGGCCTGCACTTGGCAAATACAACCAATTCCTGCCTCTCTTATCTTTGACATGCTGCCACAGCTTTACAAACACCTTTCAAAGGAAACGTGTTGCAGTCAGGCCAAAGTAGCAGTGTGTGCTGCCACTGGTTTTGGCTCCTCAGGGTACTGAAGCAGTTGTGCACGTAAGCATGGAGGATGCTGGGTGCTCCCAGAGGAGCACGTACTTTACATGCAGCAAAGCAAGCTGAAACCTAGGAGCTGGCCTACAGAGCATGTGTTCCTGCTGTTTGGAGCCTGCAAAAAGGCAATGAAGCACTCCCAGACAACTGAGGTGCAGATGTGCTCTGGTTCCCGAAAGAGGACTCCAGAACCAATCTTTCAGATTAGCAGCTCCAGAGAGGTCTAAAGTCTGATTCACTGCAGACTAGCTGTTTGTTGTTTGGCTGTTGCGTGTGATCAAATTGGGTCATCCCTGCCAAGGGAGGCAAATACAATTCTGCCAAACAGCCTCTAAGTGCTTCCTTTGCTGAGTGGATACAATTGCTTCTCCTCACTTGGCAGGCTCCTCTTTAAGTTCCTTAGGAGGCACTAATACAGTTCACAGATCAAGCATGTTAGTGCTGCTAATATTAAAGGAATAACTGGAAGGAAAATGTAGGAATGGGCTTTTTTTTGACTTCCCACAGTAAAATTTCAGCTTCCACTACAAAGAAATCTGCAATACTGTTACCATCTGTGTCACTTTATTCAGGCCAGATCCCCATTACAGCTACAACTATGTTCCCATGCTGAAATGCTGCATCATTATTAGCAATTACCAACACAGCTCCATCATTAGCCATGGGATATCTACAGCCAGTTTGCATGGTCTGTGCTGCTTTTATTTATTTTGGAGAAACAAGGAACATGAAATGCCTCTGCTGGACTCTGACATGGTCTGCACAAAGGCAGATGTCTGTTGCAATCTATGGGGCGGACAGGGAGGAGGTGGTGGAGGGAACTGCTCAGCCACTGAAAGTTACTTTCATCAGTGTTTCCTTTGGCAAAGACTGCTCAGTAAATGCTAGGGGAAAGGTGAAGGGAGGCAAAGAGCAGGGGAAAGAGGGAGACAAAAAAAGAGGTGAAGATGAAAAGTGTTTTTCTTACTGTCATCGGTTCAGAAGGTTTTTTTGACAGATAATTGCTAATTATTTGAGGAAGATGGGCATTTTTCTGCAGATCACTGACTGTCTCTCATGCCTTAAAACCCTGTAGAGTTAGGCTGGAACAGCCTTTAACACCTACTTGAAAAAAGCCTAAAAACCAGCAGACAACAAGCTGTCTGTTTAACACCTGGGGAAAGCAGATACACTGCAAGAAAATATTAATCTCTGTTCCAAACCTGATGATTCAAGAGCATATTTTTACAGTGCCTTTTAACTTAAGACACTAATTCAGTTTTCTGGTTACTGGGTCAGGATCCTTAATGGCTGTGTCAAACCCAGGGAGATGTAGGAGTGAAGTCCCCAGCTCGATGACTAGGCTATGAGATCTGCTTTAGTGTCTGAGTGCACAGTTGTGACTGCTTCTCTTCAGAATGCGCCAAGAATGCACATTAAAAGAGGCTGCAGGGTAAAAAAACTACAGCTGCCTGACAGACAGGCAGCAGCCTCATTTTACACAACTCTTGTCTGTGCTCCACTGAAATAAAAACAACAGGCTGATTCATAACTTCCAAATTATCCATGCAAGAAAAGTGGATTTTCTCTGGCTATAATGAGAGTGTAGGAGCCTCCTTCCTCAGCATCCTGCTGGGGAAAACAGTCCACAATCTGCCCCCCTCACTGCAACTGATGCAGACCATACACACGAAACCAGGCTTTAACAACTCACTTGTTAGGAGCTTTTTTATTGCATGTGCTTGATAGGGCCCTTAACATTTTTGATCCTTTCCTTCAGGTCTCAGAGTTGGGCCTGGATACTCTGGGAGGGTTTGCCATGCTGGCTGCAACCACCACTGCATCTTCTCACCATGGACTCAGGAGGATGCACAGTGGTGGCTCCCCAGGACAGGGTGAAATTGTCAGACACTTGCAGCCTTTGTGAGCTTTGAGCTTCTTTCAAGCTGGACCAAAGCTGGCCATTTTGGTCTTAAGCCCTGCTTACCCTGAGCCCTGATACTGAGATGTCTCACCTTCATTCCTTTTCTCTAAAAGGGTCTTTTCAGGGATTAGCTGAGAGAGCAGACCATAACAAATTTCAACATTTTATCATCAAAAATTGAAAGCATTCATGCAAAAAACTGAATTGAGTGCTGCCACTTTGCTTTCGAAGGGAAGAGAACTGGGCACTTTGGAGTTAAGTCATTCTATGGCATCTGGCTTCAGAGCCAGACAATGGACTTTGCCTGGTTCCTATACTGTATGTTTACAAGAAAACTTCCTAATATGATTTAAACTAGTTCTTCCCATGGAAAATATTTTTTTTCCTACAGAAGTCTTCAACTACTAATAAATTGTTGCATTTTTTAGTGCAGCTCCCACACAAACAAAACCCACCAGTTTCCAGTCATCTGGAAAATTCTTGTAGTACTTTTCTAGCAACAGCTAGATAAGGTCATACTTTACTAAAAACACATTTTCCCCTCCAGGTTCCTTTGTGGGGAAACAGCAAAAAACCTGTTCCTTGGGATACAATAAATAAGCATGTGAATGTGTATATGTGCAGATAGGTGAGATTTCTCCAGCACAGAAACATACAGCTGAGGTTACAGCAGTGACAGTTCCATTATAATCCCATTTTCACGTGCTTGGAGCTTTCTGAGCTGTATTATTGTGTCGCAGAGGTTTACATTTGGCCTCTAGCTTATAGGTGAGATTTTTTTGAGGTTTCACAAAATATATTAATCTATTTTTTTTTTTTTTGAGTTACCAGAGGGTAAAGAAATGTTTTTCCTGCCTCTTAGATTCTTGTAGGCCTGTTATGGCATTGATTTTTACACAGAACTCTCTGCAGAGTTTAATAGCAATCAGCAGCCTGATGTGCCTTAATGACTTCCTCTGTGCTCTCCAAAAATGGCTAAACTTGACAAGTTGAAACCTTCCAACGGGCCAGTGCTCACTGAGTAATAGCTCCCAGGTCAGTTTAGGATTATTACTTTAAAGTAATAACAGAATAAAGACATTAAGATTTCCTTGAGTTCATAAAACTGTTTTGGAAATGACTTTTGTCCTCAGAAGAATAGCCTCTGAGTTTCCAGCTCCAGAGCCACTGCTCAGCTTGTGCACATCACATTAGAGCTACTGCAGTTCTTGGAGCTGCAGCAGGGGAGGATCCAAACCATAAGGAAACACAAACCACTCAGTCACAACTTCCTTGACTTCACTAGAAACACACAGACATACAAATGGTATAGCTGGGTGGAGGATGGGACCCTTCATGTCAATGTTAGCTACAGTGCACAAGATTTTTGTGTAATAATTGAACGAGAATAATCCCCTGAGAACATAAACCTCCACAACTCATAAAAGAACATGGCATAAGAAAGTTTTTTCTGTGTCAGTCCACCTCAGTTATCCCCAACACACCTGCCAGTGGATAGCAGTGAGACTGTAAAGGTCCTGCAGCATCCAGTGGGATCTTTGTCCCAACCATGCCAGCAAGTTGCAGATCAGGGTCTTCCTGAGACAAAAGTCATGTTCCTGTGTTTAATGACTTGCAATCCATTTTCTTCTCCTTGGTGTAAGCTGGCATTGAAGCCAAGCAAACAGTATCCCAGTATCCCAGTATGTCAGGGGTTGAAAGGGACCTAGAAAGATCATCTAGTGCAACCCCCCTGCCAGAGCAGGAGCACCTAGACCAGCTCACACAGCAATGTGTCCAGGTGGCTCAACACATAGCCTACATAACAGTAGGACTCCTAGTGCTATTTTATTTTAATGTGGCAAACTCAGAGTTGTTGGTTGGTTTTTTTTTGCAGGGATAAATTTTGCTTTCTGAAAGTTTTCATTACACAGGGAAGGGTGAAGAATCATAGCCAGGCAGTGAAATCAATGTAAATTAATACTTCAATTTCCATTTGATTCTGTTTTACTTCTACAAGCAACTTAAGTACGAGATTCAGGCCTGTGACTGACAACAGAAACAGCATCAGAAAGCTGGGATTTTAGAAAGAATCCAACACTGCCAGTTCTCATGATTTTTATCATGAGTATCATGAAATTTGGTCTCAAGTTCTAAGGCATCAGCTGCTGACATCATGGAATTGCCAAACTTCTCTTTTAAGGCAATGAAATTTTCTGGCTATTATTATCACAGAGGAAATCCCCCCAAACATACAAGATGGAAAATGAAAAAGAAATGAACAGTAATTCTTGGGATACAAGAAGTTTTATCAAGTTTCACAATTCTTTGAGGCCTGCCTTATGATATCCAAAACTCAAGAGAGGACTATATTGAGAAAGAAAACTGCTGTGTTTTACTCAAGAGACTGTGAGCTTTCACATCACCTACAGTGAGGAGGCAGGGAAGCACAAGGCATCAGGTGGAACAAGCAATCTACAAAATAGCCTAAAATGTTCTGAAAGGAGGTTAAGAAACAAGGTGGACGACTTAGTATAGTACCTCCTGCATTATGTGTACTCTTAACAACAGAAAACTGTGGGGTTTTTAATTATTATTATTATTTCTAGCAGTACAAATGGATCCAGTCACAGTCTGAAAATCCCTTGTGGTCTCCTGTGGCCCCTGGTGCCANTCTTTGCTCCCCTACAATCACTGTGTGCACTGGAGGTAAAGTGATGTCTAAACTGAGAAAAATTCTACAGCATACACTGGCACCATTTTTTCTTTCCAGTCCAAGTGAGATTGGGGAGAAATTTTGTCATTGACTTGAGGGATGTCAGAATTTCACTCTACGTGCAAGGATGGGGAATGCTCCCCCTCATAGCAGACAGAACAGGACCAAAATCTTTGTGTCATCTGCTTCCACCCAATAACAGCTTTATAGGAGTAAGTTAAGAATGAATAAGTTAACAGCTGCCCAAGGCAGCTCTAAAGTGCTGCTTTCCCTCACTGCACATGAGAAGACAGCCATTAGTGTTGCTGCTGCTAGGTTCACTGCTCCTTGGGGGATGATGCTGCCTTTGCAGAATGGCCTGGTTTTCTACTGGCAATATGCACACAGTTGGAATTGCTTGCATTTGGATGCTGTTTGGTGCTCAGTTTTGAGTTAGTGCCGTGTCTGTTACAGATTCTTCTCATCACGGGTAATGTGTCTCTGGTGAGCACGAGCCCTATTCTTTATTTGTGTTTGGATAACACTTCTCTCTGAAAGGCAGAAGATTGCCACATGCATTTTTTGCACAGCAGTATATTGTAAAAAAAAAAAATAAATTAGCAGCTAGAAGATGAATGAATCCAAAACAAGGGCACATAACTCCTGTACAGCACTACATTTCCACCCAGCAGCCTCTAAGGATTTCATAAAGACTAATAAGTGCATCCTCAGATATTTGCAAACCAAAGGAATATTATCCTGTCTTCCTTTGTGCCTCTAAGGAAACTGAGGCACAAAGATGATGACTGAGTGGCCCAAGTATGAGATACTTAGCACTGTAAACAGCCAGTGCTCTAGCACTTCTTTAAAGCTGTCAGTGGAAAGGAAGGTTTGTACCCATGACAGAAGGACTTTGGTCTTCATGCCACCTACTTTTAAGAAGCTCCTACCCTTTCTGCATGAGTATTAAAGTCTGATCTTGCTCATTGGCAAAACTTTAACTGCCTTCACACTGAGTTAATGCCATTTCAGCTACAGTACTGGCCTTTCTTCTGATATTTTCTAGGGAACTGTAGAAATGTAGAGTCAGCTCCTCACTCAGCTAATATAAATCACTGGTGCTCCACCAACGTCAGTAGAATGACCTTTGGACAAATTAATGGCCCATGAAAAAACAGCTTCCTTTCTTTACATATTCAAATCACAATTATCTGATACCTTTCAGATGAGAAAGATCTGAAGTTGGGATGGGGCAAGCAAGAATCTATTTTTCCTTTCTATGCTGAGCATACAGAGGAGGATGACACACAAAAGTTACCCAGTGATCAGATGTTTATTTTCAGAGCTCTCAAGAGATTGGTTTCAGAGCATCAGCTGAGCTGTGGTTACACCTATGAGCATGTTTTAAGTTTGTAATGCCAGAGGTGGGGGGGGAGGAATAACTAAGGAAAGGGATAAACTCCCTTGCACATCACATGGAGTATCACGGGGTGAGAGTGTGCATATGGCCAATTTCCATGGAGTAAGCGAAGGTGCTTGAAGGTCACACCACAGTCATTTATCTAGCTGCCTAGTGAGGCAAGCTCAAAAAAAAACCTTCCTGGAAAGCTTCAGTTATAATAGGCAGAGGAACTGCTTAGCTTAGACACCTTGCCTAAGCTTTTGTTCAAAGACTAAAAGCTGGGAGAAAATGGATATGTTAGCAAGTCCCTCAATATACACATACATGTATATATATGTCTGCATTGCAATTTGCAACTTGCCATCAGTAAGGCAATTTAATTCCTTTTTTTGCTAATAAATTTAGCTAATACAGTATCCCAAAACCTCTACTAGCATATGTGGCTAGTTCTGTAAAACAGAAATATGTCTGTACACTGTTTTTACAGCCACTTCAGCCATACCAATTTAGAAACCTTTCTAGGTAGAGCAGCACACTCCTTGTTACAAACTGCTGACACTAGCAAGGTTCATTCCCACAGAAGTACTGACATCAGACATCTTCATACTAGAACACATCCATCCCCCAGTGCCTGCTGAATTCTTTTACCTGTACACAAACAAAACCTTAATTGAAAGCATTAATCAGTACAAAAATCTCTGTGTGAAGACTAGGCTTTACAAGACAAAGACTCAAGGAGTACACAGCTACAGGAGAAAAGTAACAGCTAGTAGAACTCCTCTCATTGCCTGGGAAATGTCAGACTGGCTCTGAAGTTTTTAACTTCAGGTTGGGAGAGAGCTATTTCTGTGGGAAAGGCTGCAGAGCACTGCTTTCTTGAATAATGGCATGCTCTGATGGGAAGAATGAGAAGTAATTTGGGCACTATTAGCTACACTGTTCAAGAGTAATAACGAACTTGAAAATGATGTCAGAGAAATGAGATAAAGAAGACCATTATGCTGTTTGAAGGCCATCATCTAGGGCAACTGTGGAGGATAAATGAGAATGGAAACCAGTAAGGAGCATAACATGATATGCTTATGGCATTTTGTGTTTGAGCTGTTAGCAGGTGCAACACTATCAGCATCAGTGGAGCTGTCTTCACTCTCTTCACAGCTCAATGTGGTCCTGGATCTATTTTATATAGGTACATTATCTAGCATATGTGTTATTGAAGCACAAGAGAGGGCTTTCAAAAGACATTAGAATCTTAGACTATATGAAGTGGTTAAAATGTGTGCTTTCCTTAACTGCTTGGCATCTGAAATAAAAGGAGATGAACCTAAATTGTCTGCTGTAAATGTATGTAAAGAAGTTTTGGATTTAAGCCCAGATATGAATATACAAATAGACAAAGTTTATAGATTTGTGACACAAAGTCTCGGGGTTTTTGTGGGAATGTCAAAAAACACTCAGCAATCAGAACATATGCCTGCCATGTTAATACATCTTATGCCTCTGCCTCCAAAACAGATTAGGGAGATGGCTGTGAAACAGAATGGAAATAAAAAAGAGCTTTTATTTAAGAGCTACCTTTGCATATTTTTCCATACTGAGCTAAAGCTACTCACACGGAGCGACAGCCTAGGATTTCCTCTAAGAAGGGTTTTTAGTATGAGGGATGTAAGCCTCCCATTTTGCATCTGGCAAAGTGGAGTGATCACTATGGAAATAGGCAGCCTAGCCTATGTTTCTGCATGGTGATCAAGCTAAAGCTTTGCTAAATTGCTGCTCTGCTTCCCTTGTCACAGATGAATACATCAGAAAAAACAAAGTCGCTAGAAGTTGTCTGGCTGAAGGACAGATTGGCACAGGAGCCCACAACAAGGCAAACTTCAGTTCTTACCCAGGCACTTAGCAACCCATCCCAAACCTTCACTATTATGACCTAAGATTCTGAAGGAGAAATGATAACTTCTTTGTGAATTGAATGGACAAAAGAATAAAGCTGAATTTTCTACTCGATTGTAAATGACTCTGCAAGCATCCAAAAATCCATTGTTATAAAAAAAGAATTGTTAATTTGTGTGGTGTCACATATGAATGTCCTAGCTATTAGCCTTGCACAAGTGAGTCTGTTGTTTTAATTGACTTCTGTGTGAATGAGATGAGCACAACTTTGGCTGTGAGGGAACATTTCTCAAAGCTTGAGGCAGAATAATCACATGGGTGTGAACAGATCTCTCTGTCTGGGTTACCAACTTCCTATTTAAGAAGGAGTGCTGTAAAAAAAAGAGAGAAAAAGGACTATCTGTATCATCTTTTCCAACACAAAAAGCAGCAGGGCACTGCCACAACACATTGCTGAGCTGTGAGGGCAATGGGATGCTCCAACCCCTCTCCACACCACAGCTCTGATGGTCTTTGTGTGGGGGTACAGTGCAAAGATACAATGGAGCCCAAGCTGCTGGGAATGCCAGAAAGGGATTAACTCAAGCTCCCATTCAGTGTGGAGCTCAGCCCATCTGTATTTAGGGAAGGCATGGGGCATGTGGCCACTGCAGTTCCACATCAGCACGGAAGGCAACAGACAACTGCCTAGATTCTCCTGTACAACAGCTGGTTATTGAGCTTCTGGGATGTGTATAGTTTCTTCTGGAAGAAATCACCACGTCAAATGGATGTCTCTTCCACATATGGAGCTGTTTTTCTCAATGGTCCTTTTGAGCCATGTAAATTCTTTATTTTATAGCATTACGTATAATATTTGTAATGCTGTTAACACGCAAGAGGAGTCTGAATATGCACAATCCCTTTCTGGTTAAATGACCACAGTTCACCACTATCCTTGTGGATCACAGAGGTCCACAGCACCTGATGTGTGAGAAACAATCAGAAATTTTGGGTTTTTTTTGTAAGGTTACATTTAAAAAAAAAACCCTTTCATACTCCCCATAAAAATCAATTTCCTCCATGGAAGTTTTAGACTTGGGCAGGAGGTTATTCTCACATTTTTGTGAATTCCTACAGAAAAAGCAAATGACCTATGCTCCCCAAAAGTTGGCAGGTGACTTATTAAAAGTTCTCTCTAACCTCCTTCAGGAAGTTCATTAAATCTCTATTTGGAAATGGCCAGGTGCTTGCTTCCCACAGTGCAAGAGGGAAATCTGTCACCCTGCTTAAAAAAATTGTTTGGTTACTTGGGCTAAAGAAATAATCATGATGCCAAGCTGTGTGGTTTTGTGATGGAAAACTGTGGCTTGGTGAGAAAAGTGTCAAGGTTAATGCACTGAAAGCCCCACAGTGAACTCAGACCTGATTTCAGAAGTCACTGGTGGATGGAGGCCAGGAGAACAAAGTTTTTTTCTGTGGTTCACTGCAAACACTTCTGGATAAAAACAACTCTCTCTAGCTTCAGAGAGTTTTTAGCCTGAAAAAATATCATTAGAGAAGATTTTTTCTATGTTCTATGAGGATTGCTAAGGCTGACAAAATTACCTTGTTTGACACTGGATCCTGACCTAAATACTACAGCCAAGTCAACTAACAGGAAAATAGTAGGGCTAAGCCTTTTGCATTCTTTATTCTGCCAAACCACTGCCTCTTGCAATCAGGATTGATTACAAACACCCAATTAAGAGGCATTTGGAACATGATCTGAACACTAATCCTGTCTCTTTTTCTCTTTATACCTAATTATCAGCCTTAAGATGGGTATTAGCACTTTAATTAGTAGATTTACTTTAGGAACTTCCACATAAACTAAGAAATCTATGCTATATGTATAGATGTGTGTATATATGNGGGGCTAAGGCAAACTCTAGGTTTCAGTTTAGAAAGGACTCAGCCCTCTGCTCTGAATTTTTTCTCTCTCTGCCCATAGAAAGGATGAAGGATTAGACTCATGGGAATCTGTATTTGACCTTCAATTTTTTTCTTGTCCAAAAGGGTATCTAGTTGTAGCATATCAAGACAGAATTCTCCCCACAGTTCACTTAACTGTCTGGATTAATGGAAACACCTGCAAATTATTGTTCATGATAATGTTAATGTGCTACTGCACAGAGGTCTAAGATAAGACTCTGTCAAGGAATGCAAAGCCAGGCTCTGCATCCANAACAGGAAAATAGTAGGGCTAAGCCTTTTGCATTCTTTATTCTGCCAAACCACTGCCTCTTGCAATCAGGATTGATTACAAACACCCAATTAAGAGGCATTTGGAACATGATCTGAACACTAATCCTGTCTCTTTTTCTCTTTATACCTAATTATCAGCCTTAAGATGGGTATTAGCACTTTAATTAGTAGATTTACTTTAGGAACTTCCACATAAACTAAGAAATCTATGCTATATGTATAGATGTGTGTATATATGCACAGCCTTACAGAAGTACATGTGACATCCATGCCTCTATCCAAGTAGTTCTTTGTGATATGTAAGCTTGGACATACACAAGTGTGTCATGTATGTATATCCTGTTTTCAGGCATCATTTCATTCTCTAGAAAAGCTACAAAAGAGAATAATTTAATTTGCTTTTCCATCAGCCGTATAACAATCTCTAGATCATTATTATCAAATTATGATCCAATGCTATAGCTTGCAATAAGCTATAATTAAGAAACTGATTTTCAGCAACACATAGNTTGTAGCATATCAAGACAGAATTCTCCCCACAGTTCACTTAACTGTCTGGATTAATGGAAACACCTGCAAATTATTGTTCATGATAATGTTAATGTGCTACTGCACAGAGGTCTAAGATAAGACTCTGTCAAGGAATGCAAAGCCAGGCTCTGCATCCAGCACCCCAGCCCTGAACACAGGCCAGCACAGGCTCTCTAGCTATGACCAGGCACTTTGCTCATGTTTTCCTTAATACCTTTTCCTGAGAAAACTCAAAACAAAACCCCTACTCCAAATGAATTGCTAAACAGCTTGACAACAGAAACGTTCACGAGAGCTAACTGTTTGGATGAACAACAAAAGAATCAGCTTATTACACTGTGTAATCAGAAAAACAGTGTAATTTCTGCCTTCTTTCACCTCTTATTTAGTCTCTAAAGCACAACAAAAGAACAGCATTATCTTTAGATACTTGCATCCTTCCTCACAGCCTTGAAGAATAACAGGTGCTAGCTCTGTGGAATTGGAAGGCAAAATTCCCATTGCTTCCAAGGAGAACAGGGCAGCACTGGGCTCAGACTCTCCATTACACCCGAGATGTCCTTGATGCAGTTTGTGGGAGCAGTTCAGGGCTAGTAAGCCCAAAGCCAGGCTCTAGTCACACCTGTGGGCAGTCAGAAAGCAGCTCTCCTGTGTGCAGCCATTGACAAGGAGGACCTTTATGACAGCCAAGGCTTGATGGGCAACCAAGTGATGTCCTTTACAAGCACTTCATAGAATCCTAGAATCCTAGAATGGTTTGGGTTGGAAGGGAGCTCTGGAGCTCATCTAGTCCAACCCCCCCCTGCAGTGGCCAGGGACATCCCCAACTAGAGCAGCTTGCCCAGAGCCCTGGCAAGCCTCACCTGCAATGCCTCCAGGGATGGGGAACTCAACCACCTCCCTGGGCAACCTGGGCCAGTGTTCCACCACCCTCGTGGGGAGGAACTTCTTTCTAATATCCAGTCTAAATCTACTCTTCTCCAAATTAAAACCCATTGCCCCTTGTCCTTTCCCTCCAGGCCTTTGCAAACAGGCCCTCTGCAGCCTTCTTGCAAGTTCCCTTTAGGTACTGGAAGGTCACTAGTAGATCCCCTGAAGCCTTCTCTTCTCCAGGCTGAACAATCCCAGCTCCCTCAGCCTGTCCTCAGAGCAGAGGTGTTCCAGCCCCTGAGCATTCTCATGGCCTCCTCTGCACCTGCTCCAGCAGCTCCATGTCCTTTGTGTGTTGAGGGCTCCAGAACTGGCCCCAGTATTGCAGAGGAGGTGTGAGCAGAGCAGAGTGCAGTGGCAGAATCACCTCTCTGGCTCTGCTGGCCACGCTTCTCTTGCTGCAGCCCAGGATGCCATTGTGCTTCTGGGCTGCCAGCGTGCACTGTTTGCTCATGGCCAGCTTCTCAGCCACCAGCACCCCAAGGCCTTTTGTGCAGGGCTGCTCTCCATCATCTCATCCCCTAGCCTGGATTGATAGTGGGGATTGTTCTGACCCTCTAGGTGTACCACTGCCTTGCCACAGCAGCTCAGTGTCATTCAGGCCTCCTCCTGCTCCCATCAGCTCAACCCCAAAGGCTCAAACCAGCTCTGCATGAGAGAAAAATGAAGCCCAAATCTGCCCAAAGCAAACCTCACTGCATGGCAGAACAGGAACCAGGATTTACACAAAAGTAAATGAAAGATTAAAGTCTGCAGAAACTAAAGAAAGGCTGAGCCACGGTTTGCCTTGCTCCTGTTTATTTTACCAGCCTCAGTTTGTTATACCTACAGATTTATAGCATAAATCCCTTGACATTATTTAGAAATCAAATGGATGGATGAATTTCTAACATCATTAAGGTCTATAGGAGTTGTGTGGGGTTAGAGTTTCACTCTGTAGGTCTGGAGAGCTATGCTTTCCCCCTTACTTAAGGGTCTGGAGGAGCTGTTTTCTTCTGTATAAACAAACAGAGGTGCATTTTGCTCTGCATTCTATAACTGACTGCCATTTCTATACAGTTCTAATCTCATCAGTGTAACTAATCCCTGGGAAATGCAATATATAAAGAATAATCATCTATGACAGCTCTCCTTCTACAACTCAAATGTTTCCAAACTGGGCAATATTTCCATTCTATGATTGTCAAACAAGGATGATATTTACTCTCTGTCTATAAATGGTGGCCAAGAAAACAATAGTGCTGTATGGTATATCTATGAAAACCTTGTAAAACAATCCTGTCAAGTCTGGCAGCAAAGTCAATAATTTGTCAGTAAGGAAACCACTGTTGGGTTTTCTCTGCCCAACTTTCCACCTTTCTTAAGCCCTTCTCTTCTGAAGCTTCACATTCATTTTCTTAATGTTTTTAACCCAGTGTCTGTGAAATTTTTATTGCTCCCCAGATAATGACATCTGATCTGAATGTAACCACACACCTCTTTGCTCAGCAACATTTGTCACAAGCCATTATAAATTATCATGCTGATAGTGTGCATTGCTGGGAAACAGGAAAAGTTCCATAAATTCAAAAGTACTGTATCAGTGACAGTCTTGTTTATTATCTAGGTATAAAGTTTTACTAGAGTCAAGATGGCTACATTTACACAGTAGGGCACTTGAGCAACACGAGACTTGTACAGCTTGCTCTAAGTGCTGAAAAGCATTTACCACATGCAACAAACACTGGAGCTTTTTAACTAATAGGTAGCCATATGTTTTGTCTCTTCATTTTAACCATGTTCCTGACTCCAAACAGGCCTGGTTGTTACTGGGGCTTGCTGGAGGAAAAGCATAAAGGCAAACAGAAATGACTTTTCTCCTCAAGCATAAGCATAATTTCTGTTATGCCTCTCCTGAAGAGGAGGCATAACACTCATTAAAGTCAAAAGTTAAAAAGAGATGGTGTGTTTTTTTCTTATGTATGTCCTTGATAACAATCTGTGGTTGACATGATTGCATACTTCCCCTTGAGAGCTATGATTTCCATTATGCTGGTGCAGTAGTTCTGGCTAGAAGATTCTTTTTTTTTTTTTAATTTTTATTAGATGAACCTAGCTTGTGTGAACATATTTTTTAATTATTTGCCTATCTTTCTTCTTCAAACCTGTGAAAGTTGAGTTCTTTGGACTAGCTCCAGAGAAACAGGAATTTTCACTATGTTTGCTTGAAATTTAAAACAACTCAAATGGTTCTGATGGTCAGAAAGTCATACATGTATTAATTTTATTAGGAGTCATTTGAGAAATACTTGTTCATTAAAGCATACCATAATAAGTAGGTAAATCAAGGGCATGTTTTTAAAGTGAATTCCAAACCCTAACATAAAAAAAAAAGGACTAACTGGGAACAGCTTCAGTACAGCAAATGTTTAAATTTGCTGCTTTGAATTGTCAACCTCTTACCAGTTTTACATTTCAATACCTCTAGCCTTCTGTACAGAGTAATATTCTTGTAAGTTAGATAAGGTCTCTTGATTTTCTGCTTGGCACCACAGAACAAGAAAAGTTTCCAAAGTCACATCATATCCCTCCCTGGGCTCAGGTGGTCCTTGGTATTTAAGTTGGTTCCAGTGCTAACTAAGGTCTAAGATGCACTGAACAGCATTATAAAGAGGTTTTTGGGAGCTAGGCCAGCAAGCTAATCTTCTCCTCTAGTCTACTCTAATTGTATGGGGCATTTTTTGTTCCCAGACATGAATTCCCCTATCTCTCATTTTCTATCTGCATTTCATATTTAAGTGCTTATTAATTTCCAGTGCTAAACCATTCAATAAACAAGAGTGTAACATAAATTGCACATTTCTAGATTGCAGACTGACTTGCTAATAAACTAAGTATATTAGGAGGAAACCAAGATGTACTTAGCTCCACAGCCAAAAAAAAATCCTGTGTTATGTATTGTCACATTAATCTCCTGTTGTATCCAATGTTTGGGACAAGGAATGTGAATTTTGTAAGAAGACACCGAAATTTCAAACCACAGATATTGTTGACAAATTCCTATTGCTGAAATCATTTTCTATTATTTTGATCTTCAGTTTTTTTGGCACAGATACAACCCCTCTCAAGTTACAAAGAGCAATTTTAAATCTAAGTGAAATAGCAGCTGAGTAATTTAGCATAGCCTAGAAGATTAGCATTTCATCACTGCCCAAGTAACGGTCAAGTCATCACCCTCAGGAAATCAAGGCAAACAACCCTGTTTAGAGATTTCCTTGTACCCATGACCATCATTATTGCACTAGGCCCCTTTTCAGAGAAGGAATAATGCATGGTGGAGAGTGGACAATGAATATTGAGAAGGGAGAGATGGAGGGAGGGTGTCAATTCTTTCCCTGGACACAATTCAGCTCAGTCTAGCACAACACTATACCACAAAGATTACTTGTTCTTCCAATAATTGTATGCTGTACACCACTTTACTGCTGTCAAAGAGCATGTTGGTTTTACAGCGTTGGAAAAACATGTATTCTAGCAAGGGACAAAAAGGATTTGACACTGAAATATGCTTGATTTAATTTCCTAATCTCTCAGAGACAAAGAGAGATAGACAAACATTTTTTAAAGCACCAGCACTGTCCCACAGAAGGAAAGTAAAACCTGTACCAAGAAGACACAGGGAAGTGAATTGTTGCCTGAGTACAACAGATTAAAAACTAAAGAATGGGAAGTCAGTGTGTGTGAACATATGGTGTGAAGATGAGCTGCAGCTCCAACACCACAGCAAAAAACTCCTTTTAATGAAGAGTAGGTTTAGTTTTATCAGCACAGGGTTTTCCAGCATTATCACTCAACTATGGGGCCGAAATGTTGATGTATAAGAGATTGTAAAAAACAAACCAAAAACAGCAACTAAGCACCACACTGCATTATTAAAGAACTTCATTCTCAGGGAGATCAATAATTGTGATCTAAGTAATCAATTTATTAAATCATAGGAACAAAGACATGCATGGTAAAAATTAAGTGCTTGAGTGCAGTTGCTCTCTTTCTCTAAGTCCAACACACGAACCTCATGACCTGTTACAACCACTCCTGACAATGCCAAGCATCATTTAACAGGATCAAACCCTGTAAAATCCTGAACACTCCCCTGAAATGCCAAACACCACTGGCTATTGAGTTCAATCTTTCTGACAAGGAGAGAAAACCTTGACTAGTAGCATTAATGAGCAATAACTCTCTCTTGCAGTTGTCAAAATGGCATGAAAAAAACCCGTGATACTCAAGAAATTTTAAAATAATGAATCACTGACATTTTTTCTTCATGAAACAAGTAGGCTGAATTTAGAGGGCATGTTAAAGACAGGAACAACCTGACCGTATGTTGTCTATGTGGTTTACAGATTTGGGGAAAAGAGGAGAAGAGCTTCTAGGAGGCTCTGACTCCCCTTCTCACTCTTGGAAATAATGGATGGTCAAAGGGAATGCAAGCACAAGGGAGCTAAGAGCATCAGCCGTCCCCTTCCTCTCCTACTCTACTGCTGTGTAGAAGGAGGGGAAAAAGAAGTGCCACAGGCTATAAATCAGCAGCAAAGGGAGGAATGGGGAAATATGACCAGCAGTCCTGCAGTCTACTGTCCCTTAATGGGTGAGAGTAAACGCCAGACTAACTCTGTATTAAACTTATAAACTACCTGTTTCTGCTCTAGGTCGTTTGTAGCTGCGGGGGCACAAAATGGAAGGAAATTCTTCTTAAACTCTCTAGACTTACTCAAGAAACCAAGCAAGCACTCAACAAACACCCGAGGATGCCTCATCCCATGATGCGCATCACCACCATCACCCGCTTGCCTCTCCCATGCAGCCAGAAGGACTTCAAATATACTTTATAGAGCTCAAAAAGTGGCAAAGACCTTCTCAAACTCCTCGCCTCCGCCCGGAGGGATGTTCCCCTCAGCGCCTCTTGCGCCTTTCCCCAGCAAACCCCGGCCGCGGAGCCGAGCGGAACCCCGCGGGGACGAGCGCGGTGCCGGCGGGGCGCGGCCGTCCGGCAGGTGGCGCCGTGGCGCTCCGTAGCGCGGCAGCGGCAGCGGCAGTGACACTTACTTGCAGTCGCGATCCTCCAGGTCGAAGTGGGGGTTGAAGTTGATCATGATCCTCTGGTAGGGCTCCGGGGCCTGGATCAGCCACTCGCATTTTTGGCTGGGGTAGTAAGACTGGGGATAGCCGGGAGAGGTGAGGTACCCGGGGTTTAAAATCTTGATTGTGTCGCCGCACTTATCTGCAGGAAAAGCAAAGAGATTGACTTGTTGTTCGGTTCCCTCCAACGAGCACCGGAGTTCAGCTCGCAGTAGCGAACCAGCTGAGTATCCCTTCTTCAGACTTAACTTCTCCTGCATCCCTTATGCCTTTAATGCAAAGGCATCTCTGCTACACTTTACCAAAGGGAAGAGGCCTACCTCTCCATGCCCATCCCTAAGTTCAGCATCTGGACAAGCAGCAGGTAGCACAAGATATCCCATTTCTAAACAGTATCCTTCTAAAAAGCCCTTCCCCCTACACACCACAAGCAAACAGTGCCCCTTACTGTGTTAAAACCTTGCATCCTCACAACAGTATGTTAATGTTGGCTCAGAGGGGTGTTTAAGACACAATTGTCTCCAAAAAGTATAATCTTCTTGTACAAAGTTTACAGGAAAGATGGGAGGAGAGCTACAAGAATGTCATTTGACCCCCTGCCCAGCTATGGGATAAGCCTGGTCTGTGTCACTGACCACTGGGATTGTCTTGGTGGATCCAAGCTCATCACAGCAGACCCTCCCTTTGTTTTATCAGTCCATAAATCTAAGTTGAAACTATCTGTGCTCTTCAAACCCAGTGCAGCAGAGAACAAAGTGGTTTTAGTGAAGCAGAAATCATCCACTATTTGTTCCTTCAAGGAAGTTTGTTCATGCTTGGAGAGTGCATCAAAGTAATGGAGCAGAACAACATCCTTTCCTCTTCCCTCCGTCCCTTCCTCCTCTCAACAAAAACAAAGATTTAATCCTAATACCAAAAGAGTTGCAAAACTTTTCCAGAATCACCAAGAGTGGCTGTGAAATGTGGTGTGCTGCACCTCACTCCTTTGGCCAGCACTGTCAGAGTTGCATTTTAAGGTTTTTAGGAAAAAAACAAAGAGGGACAAGAAATGCAATCTACACAGTCACTCACTGCACTGTCCAGCACAGGTTTGTATTATCAATTCTTTGCTACTATGGATTTATTTCTATAGACCTTCAGGGAGCAACAACTTTCCCCATACACCGATTTCTTAATTTTGAGCAATAAAATATGACAGCAAACTACAGACAGAAAGAATGTCCACACTAAAAAGCAGGATTATATATCACTGCATCCCCATAACAATATATACAGGCTGTGGTGCTCTGTCTGGTACATTTCATGTAAAAGCAAAATGGCATTCCTTGCTCTCAGAATGAATTTATAAAAGTATGGGATTTGTTGTAGGAAAAACAGGTCAGATGGAAGTGAAAGAGGAAGCGCACATCAAAAATACATAAAGCTACAATCTTTGTAGAAATTATTTGCCATAAATTAGCAGGGAAGGGGATGATATGTACTCAGCTGTATGGTCAAAACCCAGATATCAGTAAGCATGCTGCTGGGAAAGGCTATCTCATTATTTCTTTCTGCTTTGCCTTTGCAAAACAGGCTGTTTTCCTTCTGACCAGAACAAAAGGCATTGCAGCTCAAAGCTCAAAAGCTGTCACTGGTGATCTTGCTAATCCGCTGTCTGGGGCTCTCAGGGAATCTTGCCTTTTCCTCTCTGTGTAAGCACACTCGGAAAGTGATCCTGTCTCATTAAGCCCACTCCAGCGCTGCAAACAACATGGCAGAGTCTGGCATCTGTTAAATGCCTGAAATAAAGCAGTGCTGCTTCCAGTCACTTGACAGAGTCACTTTAGAGGACACTGAGGTGGACTCACTACCACCAGCACTCTTTAATCTGTGACTTCTGGGAAAGTGACAGTGTAATAAGATAATGTGGTCTGCTAGACTCCCTGGCTCTGTGCAATCTCTCTCACACTTGATTAAGAAGAGCAGTTTCTAATGACTTTGGACCATTAGTTCTAAATAAGGTTAATGAATTAATTTAACAGACACTAGTACTGCATGTAGGTGAAGATAGCATTAGTAGGTCTGCTAGGTTGCACAGGTTAATGGCCTTGGTTACTCCAGCAGGGCCACCACATTAACTGCTCATGGTGGAGCCTTCTGCCCAGCAACCTGCCCTACTCCCCTTCTTTTAATGGAGAGAAGTGATCAACAGGAGCACTGGGTACTCGCCTGCAACCCCTCAGAGGGTGCAGGACTAGGGGCAGTCCTGGTTTATCTGGGAGGTGAGGAGATGGCTACCTGCACCCCTCTCCTGGGCTGAGGATGTGAGCAAAGTGCACCTCTCGGAGCATCCCCACACTAGGCTTGGCACAGCCTCTAGCACCTTCACTCCTGTGCCACAGCACTGGAGGAGGCAGCTCATCCTGACTGAATAAAGCAGCCTCCTCAAAACGTATTGGGAAAGAGATTAACTTCCATCATAAAACATGAGATTTTAATACTCTCTCTTCCATGACACTCCACTTGCGGTCCCTTATTAAAACAATATACCAGCCTAAGTGGAGGGTGTTCTCCTCTTTTAATTACTTTGATTGAAAACCCAGTCAGGCAAAAGTAAATATTTGATAATTAGTTAATAATAATTGCTCAGGATTTCTCAGGAAAGGAAAGCTCACATGAGCTGTTTCATGTGTGAGAGCTAAACGTCAAGCAGTTCCACAATTAGACTGCCTTTAAAAATGCATCATGCAGTGAAATATTCACAGTGCCCTGGCATTGTTCAGGGAAGGAGGAGCACGCTGCTTTTAATTAGTTGTGTTTTCAAGAGCTGCCTGATAGTACACCAGCTACATCAGTCATTTGTTACGGGATTTCTCTCTTGGAAGAGAGTCTTGAGCCTTCACAGAAGAGCTCAGCTTCTCTCTTGGCACTGTGCAAGTTGGACGTAAACTGCAGACTTAGGAAACTGCTCTCCGTTTGAAGGGTACCCCACAGGTACACACACAGCTAGTAAAAGGCAAGATAATCTGAAATCTTACGCTTTGGGAAAAGAAAAAGGAGGAGAGAAAGCCTTCCCTTTCAAGCGTTCATTATCTTTCTGATATCGAAGGCGAGACTTACTTAATTGCCTATGGGAGGAAACACTGTTAAGATAATTGGCTGTCCTGATCTTGTATAAAGCAGCCTGCTTTATACAACAGCCCTAAAGAGCACAAAATAAAGTCGGAAGGCGATGCCAGGGCGAGGTCCCACCGCTCCCTCCTCCCGCATCAAGTTCCCCCTGGCCGGGCTCAGCTCGGGGCCGCCCCATCTCCCGCCCCCCGCTCTGGCAGCCTCCGGAGCCCAGCCCCGCAGCTGCCTGCCCAGGCTGAGACCCGACGTCCCCCGTGACACTTACCGCTTCGCAGAGCCCTGGTGAGGGTGAAGGTGAGGGCTGCACAGTGCAGGAGAAGTCCCCAGTCCATTTTTCCTTCCGACATCAAGGAAAGGAGAGAGAGAAAAAAAAATGTCCTCCACGCGCAACTCTTCCTAGGTTTTAAATCCTCCAGCCGGAGCCAGGAGCAGAAAGCACGGTCCGCAAGGGCAGTCCCGGGGGCTGAGGGAGGCTGGCTTCTTTCTGTGCCTCAAGTCGCCCGCATCCTGTCATTTAGCTCCGGCTCCCTCTCCCTGTCCCCACACTTGTTCCTTCTGCAGGCGCCGCTGCCCTTGCCATTCCCAGCGAGACTAGAAAGCCAAATGAAAACGAGGAAAAAAGAAAAAACAACCAACAACAAAAAGAAAAAAAACAACAAACACACAAACAAGACAGACAAAAATCCTCGCGGCTGCTAGCACCTCGGGAGCGCTCTGCCGGGGCGGGCTTCGGGAGACGGGGCTGGAGTGCTCTGCGGAGAGGAGGGAAGGAAAGGAAGGCGGCCGTGAGCGGGGACCAGCCGGACGCTGGAGTTTGGCAAACTACGCCCCCCTCAGCCTGCACCGCTCTCCCGCGGGGCTGGCAGCCCCGGGGCAGAGTGCCCAGTGGTGCCCGGCCGGGGTGACGGTGCCCGGCGTCCCGCACTCACCTGCCCTGGCGGGAGGCGAGAGATCGCGCTGCCGCCGCAGGGACTCCGGGCCGGCCGGGGAAGGGAGAAGCGCCCGGGCAGCTCCTGCTCGCAGCCTGAGGAAGAGGAGCGCAACTCAGCGGCAATAAGAGAGGCCGAGGAGCCGCCGTCTCCCAAGCCTCAGTCCCCTCCTCCTCCCCGCCCTCCTCCTCCTTCTCCTCCTCCTCCTTAGCCCCCCAAGACATCGGCAGCGCGGAAGAACCAACAAACAAACACGGCAAGCCCCAGCCCTGACACCCAGCCGGGGCGGGGGCTGGCTGGGGGGAACGTGGAGGGATAGAGGGGGAACGAGAGGCAGCCTCCGCCGACACGGCAGGTAGAGCCGATCCCGGCGGAGTGATCCTGGCGCGCTCACCTGCGCCCCTGGGTCCCTGCCCTGCCCCTGCCCCACGGGCGGACACACGCCTTCTGCTCGGTTCCCAGCCCGCTCCCTCCACGGTTTTCCGCGTCTCAGGGGCGGCCTGCCCCATGCCCTCCGCATCTCCTTTTCTGCTGCCTCCCCTTCTCGACCCCCCAGCGCTCTCATTTTGTTTCGTGTCGGTGTGCAGTCAAGCCGGCCCCAGTCGTGTCCCCGGAGCCCCTGCTGTCCCTCACGGCGGGGCAGCACCATCCTCTGTGA
>VWZO01013022.1:489415-509011 GCA_013396975.1 Bucco capensis
GATCCTAGGGGCTGCTGGCTGTGCTGGTGGGGGTGAACTGTGAGGACCCCTCCGTGGGGGGACCCTCTGTGGCAGGCTCGCTTGGACCCACTGCCCTTATCTTCTTTACATTTCTGCTTTTCCGAGGGTCCTTTCTGAACCCTTTCCCTCCCGACCCTTTTCCCACCTCCTTTCTCGCTCACTCTGGCTGTCATTCCAGCTTCTCTCAGCTTCCCTTGCAGCTTTGCCCCCGCCAAGTCTGTCTGTCTGTCATGAAGCCTCCCCCGGGGCCGGCTCTGCTCCCCAAGGAGGCTATGCAGCACGGAATGCCAACTGGGGAGTGTGTGTCTCCTTCTGAGTATTCCACTCCCCCCCTACCCCCCTCCACTGCTTACTGGCACCAGGGGACAGCCACAAAGCAGGGACATAGTGGGCTCTGAATCCTGCTGCTTTGGCTGCATGGTCTGGTGCTCACCAGCTATGGGCCTGTCCCTTCCGTGCCCCACTGCCCTGCCTTACAGGCTGTCCCTGCACCCGGGGAGTGATTACCTAGCTGACCCTGACTGCTTCTTTTATGCGGAGCACTCTGAGCTCCTTCTGTGTGGAGGCAATCCAGTTGCTGGGGTAAGGGTTAGAGGAAGAGCTCTAAGGCTGAAAGCTGAAACATGGTGTTAAATGGTCCCCAAAGATGGGTCTGTGCTAGGAAAATGACCTGCGGCCAACGATGGATGTCAGCCACTCTCATCTAGAGCTGAGTTTGAAAACAATTTGATGCTGGTGCACAACTGAGGCAAGCTCTCTTAATGCTTCATCAGGATGAAGGCCTGTTAGAGGACTTGCTCTACAAGGAGTCTTTCTGAAGGATGCAGAGGGAAATGAGTTGGACTTTGCTGGGGGCAGGGTCATCCTCCAAGTGTAGCCACAGTGGTAAATCCCTGTCCACACTGAAGACATAACTGTGTTTGAAATAGTTTTCAAACATAGTTGTAAGTCTGCAGCCACACAGATTAACTACAAATGTGTTACATCTGTGTCCAGAAATCATACACAGATTCAGCCTCCTCCATCCCTTTGTCTCCAGCCCTGAGCCTGAGCCTTCCACTCTCACTCTCCCTGGCTGCCCTTTTGAAGCTCTGACTTTAAGGTCAACTGAAGTCTGGAGATTAAGTCTGTAGGAAATCTGTCTGCTAGTTTCATACTGCACACTCTCATCACTACTTTCTGAGCTTTTGCCAGAAATTCCCCTTCTCTTCTGTGATTGCAATTCTCTAATGTCATGCACTGAAGTGCAGCTTGATCCTGTTACACTCTCTGTACACCTTATTCTTTCCTTAGCTTCTACCCCTGCCTCTGCCCCTGCCCATAGTCAGGCTGGAAACTAGGCAGGCTGGAACTAGTCAGCCTGTTATTTGATTCAGTCTCATTTCCCCATCTTTAGGCAGTCTCTGGATCATCATATGCAATACTTAAGCATTTCCTTGATTGATTGGGATGTATATTTTATGGGGAGCACATTAAGCCCCCTTTATTATTTTTTTTCCTTTAGAGAAGTTCCCAGAACAAGGGGGAAGGGAAGACTTAACAGTGCTTTCTGATTATTAAAACTCTCATGCTGCTGGACAGTCCTTGAGATAAACTGCTTCTGTCCTGAGGCACATCATAGTCTGCAACTGACTGAGATTCAGCATAGGTTTTAAAATAAAGTACACTTATATTTGAAAACAGAAACTGCCTGCTGGTGGTAGCTTTCTGGGGAGTTGCAGAAGTGTATACACATGTTTGTTTTAAAAAACTCAGTTTCAGTAGCTGAGTGTAACTGTAAGTGAAAAGTAGTAAGCAAATGCCCAGAGAGAAGGTATATCACAAATTACACTTCAGTGCATGATAATGCTGGCTCTCTTGCTTTGGGATTAGCATTATCCATCAGGTAATTTCTACAATGCTGCGGAGAGGAAATACTCATCCCCAGCTCTATGCTCTAAAGATGCTACCAACCAACCAACAAACCAGCCAACCAACCAAACCAACCAACAAAACCAACCAACCAACTAACCAAGCCAAACCAACCAACCAAACCAACCAACCAACCAACCAACCCAACCAACCAAACCGAACAATCAGCCAACCAACCAAACCAACCAACCAAACCAGCCAACCAAACCAACCAAGCAGCCAACCAACCAAACCAACAAACCAGCCAACAAAGCCGACCAATGAAACCAACCAACCAACCAAACCAATCAACCAAACCAGCCAGCCAAACCAATCAACCAAACCAGCCAGCCAAACCAACCAAAGCAACCAACCAACAATGGTGTTTTACTTGTTGNTATATCAAGGTTTATTTCAGCATGCTGATGTCTCAGGTATCACTTCTTGCTCCTCTTGCACAGACAGACACGTGCACCAGGCAGCAGAGACAGCTGAACAGCAGTGGCTTCTCTTGTGGCTAACATGGCCCACTGAAGAAGGTTTCTGCCCTTCCTCAGCACTCTGTGGGCATTTTGGATTTCACATTGGNAACCAACCAACCCAACCAACCAAACCGAACAATCAGCCAACCAACCAAACCAACCAACCAAACCAGCCAACCAAACCAACCAAGCAGCCAACCAACCAAACCAACAAACCAGCCAACAAAGCCGACCAACCAAACCAACCAACCAGCCAACCAACCAACCAACCAAACCAATCAACCAACCAAACCAATCAACCAAACCAGCCAGCCAAACCAACCAAACCAATCAACCAAACCAGCCAGCCAAACCAACCAAACCAACCAACCAACAATGGTGTTTTACTTGTTGTTTTCCATCAGATTAACAAGTTCCTTGCCACAGAAGCAGACACAGGGTGTTAGTAGCCAGTACATTTGAAAGAAATTCCATTCCCTGAAAGAAAAATTAAACACTTAAACGCAGACAGAACATTAGTGAAGATGATACAATGTGATAAATTGTAAGAGGAATGATGAAGGTTGCTTTTATCACCTCAGTCTAATCCATATACAGGCACAGTCTGAAAATCCCTTGTGNAATTCTCAAGGCTTAGGAAATCACACATTAACACCCTTTTCTATCAGAAGGTGAATGGCATTAGTGTAGTTTTTCTGCCTGTATTTTTCTCTCTTGTTACAGATAAATGCAGGTTTCTTCCCTGTATGAATGGCCCTGAAATGATGATTGAAGACATTCTATCCTTGGTTTACATATATTTATCTGAAAAATGTTTAATCTTTAATCATTTTGAATATAAACTGCCATCAAATGAAACATTCAGAAGTCTCTTTTTATAATCCACTTCTCACTTTTTAGTCATGGTAGTTTAGGTCCTGATCCTGCCACTGCTTACATGTTTGTTCAGCTCTCCATTTTCACATCAGTAATGGGATTTTATGGCAAGGATGAGTTAGTGTTACAAAGAGAGAATCTGAATTCGATGTATGTACAAGTTAATGGAGTGGCTAGCTTTGGGGTTTGGGTTCAGGCCCATCTTTGCTTCATAATTTGACTTGGTGCTTATAATGCTTTTTTGAAGATTGTCTGCACTTCTGTTATAAACCTGTTTCTCAAGAACTTTATAATTCAGCCATAAAAAATATTTGCCTTGGGCTAAATCATGTAACATAAAACTTAAGATTCCAAAGGAAAAAAACAACCCACTTTTCCCATTTTAACAAAAGCAAAACAGAACAACTTTGATGTCTACCCCTTTATGCACTCACACAGCACAATACTGCTTTTAATTAAAACTGAAGTTTGGCAAATGATTAATCCATGGCTGAAGACACCTTTATTTCTTATTATCTTGAAAAAGAAACACAACAAATTAAACTCATCCATAATATGACATGCCTTGGAAATAGAGACTTCCTACCAATATTTAGTGGAGAGTAGAAATACATTTGCTTTATGACTAGTACCTACTAATATTTCATATATAGCTTAGTGCTCATTTATGAGCGTGGTGGATTAACCCTGGCTGGATGCCAGGTGCCCACCAAAGCTTCTCTTACTCTCCCTCCTCAACTGAAAAAGGGAGAGAAAACAAAACAAAAGGCTTATGGGTTGAGATAAGGACAGGGAGTGATCACTCCCAATGACTGTTGCAGGCAAACCAGACTTGACTTGAGGAAAAATTAATTTAATTTATTACTAATCAAACCTGAGTAGGATAATGAGTAATAAAAGCAAAGCTTAAAAACACCTTCTCCCCACCCCTTGCTTCTTCCCAGGCTTAACTTGACTCTCAGTTTTCTTGACCTCATTCTTGATCTTCACTATGAGCTGCAAGGGAATCTCTGCTCCAGTGCCTGGAGCACCTCCTCCTCCTCCTCCTCCTTCATCACTGATCTTGATGTCTGCATGGTGATTTCTTTCACATATTCTTACTCCTTTCTCTGACTGTTGCTGTAATGTAGCAGCTTTTCCATCTTCTCACACAAACCCAGCACCATTGCTGATGGGATCAGCCTTGGCCAGCAGTGGGTCCATTTTGAAGCTGGCTAGTATTGGCTATGGCAGACGTAGAGGAAGCTCTAGCAGCCTCTCACAGAAGATATCCTTGTACCCTTCCCACTACCAATACCTTGCCACAGTATCCAAATATAATAACCTTCTCTCTGTTTTCCTTTTCTTTCTCTTATCTTGCCCAATAATCTCTACAAAATTAGGCTTCTGTGTCATCTCCTCTCCTGTGGCTTTGGCCATATGAATCACCAGTTGGCTTCCTGTTGCTTACTGTACTGAACCCAAGCTATTTACCCTTATCTTTAAGATCAGACATACATTTTCCCTTGTCTATATCTCTCCTCTCTCAGCCCTTTTATCTCCTGCATCTTTTATCCTCCTACTCAGCCTCTCACACCCAATGTTTTTTTACCTTGTCCTCTCATGTTACACTTCTTCTCCACACTCAGCCACACGCATCTAAATCATCCTTCTTTTACTGCACATCTCACCCCTCTTCAACAAAACACTGCAAATACATGTATTTTTATAAACCATGCCATCTGATTTATACATTATTTACATTTACATATGGCCATGTATTGCAAAACACACTCAGCTCCTTTACTCCATTGGTTAGCTCTCAGATTCCTCTGCATTTACATCATCTCCACACTGACTACCTTGTTAGGACTAGAGTGACTTTTCAAATATCTTACCAAACTCCTTGGAATTACAACTGTGCCATCTCACAAATGCCTTATCAAAACATGTTCATTATCCTGTCTAAACACATTCCACTCCAACAAATTAGCACAGCCCGAGGCTTTATTAACTGATTATCTGATTATCAAAACTCAAATGTTTTCGTCTGTGTCAAAGGCAAATCATGACACATATCATTCTACTCCCATTGCCAATTTGACAACAAGCTCATCACGTCTCTCCTAGATCTAATTCCTCTTCTGCTTGCATTGCTACAGCTGCCAAAATCTAAGCATGGTCACTGTATTCTTCCAGATTGCCCACTCCTTTACTTTTCTTCAGTGATATTTGGATATTCTCTGTGTAATCTGCTTTTCATCTGAAATAGAAAGGGAGGGACATACACAAGATATGATTTATGGTAGTGTCCTTAATAATAATGCTTGATCAGCTCAAGAGTCTCTGAAGTAGCTGTTTCTGTGAGGAAGGAAGCAGTACATAGCAAATCCACCCATATGGGCTAAGAATCTGATTGTATTTCCATTGAAGGCAATGACAAAACCCCACTGACTTCAAAGGAGAAAAGCAGACCCTATATGCTGATAAGGTACCTGTAGATTATAAACTTGTTTTTTTATCCACTTCAGCTGTTTCCATTTGGTTACACAATGAGTGTATCAGTGTCTGTGTTTACACTAAGATAACTGCCCCCAAAAGCCAAAATAGCAGTTTCTTTCAAAGTAAGGTTTGACCAGACTGAAGATCTATAATCATGAAGCAGCAGCTGAAAACAGTGTTAGATCTTTGCTTTTATTTCTTGCCTTGCTCTATTTTTGGCTGGAAAATTAGTGCCCTGCTCATGTAATGTATTCATCTGGAAAGGTCCAGATAATTATATCATATTATTGAAAATGGTATGCATTACTTTATGTGTTATATCTGATAGAACAATATGAGGAAGGTTATGATGTTATTAGGGAAATGGAAGGTTTCTGAGCCTGGCTGGGTGGTTGTCATGCAGCCCCTTCAGCTAGCAATCACTGTACACAAGCAGTTGTAGTGCATTCATTACAGAGCAGGTTCCCTTCCTCAGTCATCCCTCATCTTCTTCAAGAGATGTCCTCTATCATAATTTCCTTTGTCACTTATTACAGCTGATGTTAAATGGCTTTTCAGCTAAATGCTTGTTTGGGTTATTTATTAACTCAAGAACATTTACATTGGCATACTTTGATGTTAGACATGAAATGGAGAAGCCATTTGTAGAGTGGAGTGGATTAACTAGAAATTCAGGGAATCATATGCAAAGGGATTAGCTCTTAGGCAATGGATTACCTCCAGTCACTTAGCTTCATTGGAGGAGATGGAAGCAACCTCTAACACACAGATCTTTGTGCAGGTGATACCATACCAGGGTAGGAGTATTGCTCAAATGAATAAAATATAATTACTTTCTATGTCTGATGCTGTTGCTCTTGCACCTTTAAGAACACAGATTGAAGTCTGGAAGGAGCTCTTAGGCTCTACATGGGTAAATGTTGTTTCATACTGGGGCTTGAGAGTGGAAAGCAAGATGTATAACTGGTCTGATCTAATAAGCTTATTTCTAGAATGTTAGTTTCTTTCAGTATTTTCTCCTTATTTCTATGTCAGTAGAAAAATTGCTCTGGAATGTTGGGTCTTGTAAAATCACTTTGTAAAAAAACCCAACCCCCCCAGAGTAATACTTTGTTTTGTTACTTTATAAAGAAGATGCAGTTAAATCAGAAAGTTCCTCACCACAAGGGTGGTGGAACACTGGCCCAGGTTGCCCAGGGAGGTGATTGAGTTCCCATCCCTGGAGGCATTGCAGGTGAGGCTTGCCAGGGCTCTGGGCAAGCTGCTCTAGTTGGGGATGTCCCTGGCCACTGCAGGGGGGTTGGACTAGATGAGCTCCAGAGGTCCCTTCCAACCCTAACCAGGCTAGGATTCTATGAAAGACATTTTGGCTATGGAATATAAATGGGCCATATTATAAAAGCTGAACTCGTAGGGTGCAGTAGAGGGATGTCAGAGAAACTTGATGGAGGTGATAGAAACCTGGACTCACAGACCTTCTGGGGTATAACTACAAAAAGAAAGTAAAAGACAGCCTGAATAAGGAAATGATGTTTTAAGAAGCTTCATCTTTCTTGGAAATTGATGAGTTTGTCTTTTTTCCTTCTTCCTGTCTTTTGGTCAAGGGTTAGGGCTGTGTCAACCACCAACCCAGGGACAGATATTCTCTGCTATCCTCCTTTTCCCTCACTCCAGGGAGGAAAAGGATAAAATTAACAGAGAGAGAGACTTGCCAATTGGAAATGAAACTTAAACTACTTCAATGAAAATAACAGGAAAATGAAGAGTATATACACACACACAAAACCAATGCCAGAACCTATATGGCATAGAATACTTTATTTTGACTCAAACTAGAACACTTTTCTACTGCATTTTACCTGTATTGGGACCATTTATCTGCCAATAAAGTCAACTGAAGAACTTCTGTTTTGAGGACAAGTGACTTAGGAATTTTTGCTAAATTTGTGGAAAAAATTATAATGATTTGTAAAGAAGTTTCTAAGCAAAAAATCAAAGAAGTTTTCAACACATCTCATGATCTTCTGAATCTTACTTGCTGTGAAAAGCAACACAATCACTGTGGTAGGTATGGTTTTGCATGTCTTAGAGACCTTTCTGGAATCTAGTTTTGATTGTGAGCTTATGATTTTATACAATTCAGAGATGAGGAGAAACACAATTCTCCAGGTTGTCATAGCAGCTAAAACTTTCTTTTTTTGTGCAGTTGTCACCAGGCCCTTGGCTTCTGTAACCAAATAACCAGAAACATTATTAGTTTAATGAAGAAGCTCTCCAACAGGCTGTTTCCAAATCTGTAAGTTATCTGTCCAACAAGTATGTCACTGCTGTGTGCAGTATTTTATTCACAAAGGCCATCTGGACAGCCTTGACAAAGGATTCATATCATTTGCCAGAGAACATCTTGTTTGCTGAGAAAAAAAAAAAAGGATTAAATTCAATGTTTTTCTAAATCTATCTGGAGACATTGGGTTTTTTTTTGTGCTCAACTGCTCTGTTGGCTTTACTCTGTTGAAGCTTCTTTGTCACCATTGCTGAATTTCTAAACATGACATTTTTTCCTTTTTCAGACCTGCAGATATAAACTTGCACACATCTTTGGTCTTTAAGATTGTTTCAGAGGCTGATTAGCTGATTTATTCTGGTGAGACTTCTGTTTGAATGGGAACTCCCTGACATTTATAAGTTACTTTGTTTTTGAGGTTTCCTTCATGGCTTGTTCATCATGCCATACCATATCATAAAGCCTTCCATTATTTTCTCCTCCTCTGGGGCAAATTCTTCCATCCCAAAAATCTTAATGAGTAATAAACAGACAAAACCCAGGTACCACAGATAGACTAGAAAAAGGTCAAACCCCACTATAACACCTTGGCAATTGCCTGTAGTGAATCCAAAAGGTGCTTGCCTTTTATTGACTGGAATCAAGATGATTTCAGCTAGGCAGAAAATAACATGCTGTGCCCAATGGCCAAGAACTCTACTTCAAATTAATCCTGCAAAATACCAAGGAATCTTGTACAAGACTGAGTAAGCTCAGCTGCTACACAACATGGACTAAAAACTGATGTTTTTCTCAGCTCTTTAGTAAAACACTGAGAATCTTGCTGGAAAGCTCTGTATCCTTCATGGAGAAAGCTCACATGTTAATATATAAATTCAAGTGTTCTTTCACCCAATTACCCATGATTAGAGAAGAGCTGCCAGACCTTTGTGATCCAGTATCTGGATGAAAAGCTAGCAAGTGAATGAAAATGAATTTTTGACATGTGCAGAGCCACTCCCTGAAGAGAAGTCAATTATCATTTTTGAGCAAGATGGCAACTTACTGGATTTTCTTTGAAAAAACCTCCTTTATGTTTACTGCTTTGGTTTTTTTCTTACAAGTTCCTTTTGTGGCACACCTACATGATCCCTGTGCTATCAGTACCAATGCAATACATTTTGCATTCAGCAGTGTATTCAGACTCACTCCATTCAAGTAGGGACACAGTATTTTTGGAGAGTTTAAGGTGAATTAAAATTTGAAAACAAAGTGTGGGAATGATTCTTAACAAAGTAAATGTGGTACTTAGAGAGAGAAAAAAAATTTTGAGGAGTCAGTGTTGACAAACAGTTTTGGTTTTGAATTTTTGTCTTTTTTATAGCTAAAAAAGACCAAAGATGAGCTGATGCTTGTCCTTCTAAAGGTCAACACTGCCTGCCTTCAGAAATAAAAGTGTAGCTTAAAGATTTAGTATCTCTAGATATGGTGGCAAGGCTGCATGCAGGCACTAGAAGCCAGCAAAGGACAGTAGCAGGTATTTATAGGAGGCTGGGGCTATTTGTGTGTGATGCTTGGGCAAGAGGAATGTTAGTGAGGAAGTTAAGCTCACTATTATCCTCTGCTGCTGCATCCTGGTAGCACACTGAGGAGTTGCCAAGTGAAGCACACTCCGGTCCTTTAGCCAACATATTAACCTATTGACCTATTAGCCCCAGAATAAGAATGTTGCAGGCCATAATCAGTTTAATTCCCTAGGCAGCCTCATCTCCTGGGATGGTAAGATTGACAGAGAGATAGACAATAGGCTAGCAAAGGCATAGAGTGCTTTGGGAAAACTCTAGAAAAGAGTCTGGTGAAATAAACCCTTGAAGAAAAGTCCAAAGCTCAGTGTTTCTAGAGCCATTGTGCTGTCTACTCTTTTCTATGGTTCCCAATCCTGGCTCATCTATGGCCACCACCTACGACTCTTGGAGTGCTTCCAGCAGCGCTGTCTCCGNTCTGACCATGATATATTAGCCCCAGAATGAGAATGTTGCAAGCCATAATCAGCTCTTATTGAACAGTAAGATATTAAAAACATTGGAAAGAAACAGTTCCTTGGAAATAAGGAGAAGATTTACCTGAGGAATACTCCTTGGAATAAGTCTGTTTTTTCTGGGAGACTCTGCTGCTTGCCTGTGTCCTGTGGAAAATTCTGCCTTCATGAAATTCAACTTAATATACATTAAAATAAATGAGGATAATTTTGTTCAGTTGTCAACCTATTTTTTAGTCCAAAGAAGAGTTTATTTTTCTAAAGGAAGGAAGAAGGAAAGAGTTTTGCTCTGTAACTTACAATCCTTTCCGTCCCTATATCAACTTGAAAAAGCTTCATATTTTAGTGAATTAAGCAGGCCATAGTCAGATTTATAAACAAATTAGGGTATGTGTGGATCTGAGCACTACAGCTAATTGTCAGTATGACTTCAGTATGTTTTGTTCAGTGTGACCTAGTGCTTGCAGGCAATGCCTGGGTGAGGTTTGAGAGCTAGTGTGGCCAGGGACCATTCCCCAGAGGAAATCTGGACAAAGCTGTCCTGGATAAATGAGACTGTGTTGGTTGCTAAGCTCCCCTGGGGCAGCTATGAATGAGTTAAACACTGGAATGTGGCTAAGTGTCAGGAAATTGGGCAAGGGGAAAGCAAGGAATGTCTTTTAGACATTGCCTTTGAGATGCTCTTAGGATAACTTAGTTGGTTTCAAGCTTGTGTGTTGCTGCCAGCATGTTCTGTGGATGGTGCAGTATCTTGATATTTCTTTGGGGCATCTGACTGGCTTTTCCCTCTTGTGCTTTCTTTTTGCATGCTGAAAGGAGAGTTGCTTTCTCTGTGAGGCCTAGGCTGGCTCCACTGTGCTCCTCAGACATTTGTTGATATGGTGTTAACAACACTTGTCATCAGGACTGAGTCCATAGGCCAGACTGCTAATGAGCAAACTGCCTTCCAGCCTCAAGAGTAGGGTTTTAATAAGTGTGATGTGGAGAATATATACATACCCTGGAGTGTTGTGTGAATATTTTGGGTTACACGTGAGAGTACAAGGTCTTCTGGGTTAATGTTGGAGGATGGTGACAGATGGAGATAGCTAAACATGGTATGTCTCATCCATACTGCTCCTTAGTGGAAGTTAACCCCAGGATGAACTCAAGCTTCATCTTGAAGAGATGTAAGGGGAATAGTCCAAACCTCTACAGAGGAGAATGCAGAGTGGATGTCAAAGATTGAATGCTCAAGGTTGTTCACCTTTTTAATTTCACAGGGTATGGATGTGCATCATCAGTCTTCACTGGAACTTCTGTCTTTTTATGGTAGGAACCATGGTTCTATTGCTTTGATAAATTACAGTGTTATTACTATCAGGCTAGAAACACAGTTTTTAACAATTTAATTAAAAAAGCCTTGCTAGCTTCCCTATGATCCACCTCTGTTTGCTGACATAAAAAGGTGTCTGAATTTCAAAGCTGGCATGGTTTGAGTCACATCCTGGTGAACCATGGTCACTCTCACTGCTGTACACCAAGTTCTGATTGCTGTTTTGCAAAGACATTAATGAGTTTCCCAGATCAAAGCAGGCTTTTTCTCAGCATAGCTTAACATATATAAACAAAATCTGTTGCAGTAACTGTGAAATCATTTGCATTCATAATTATAGTGGTTTTTCTCATAAATTGCAATCATATCCAAGAAAACATATAAAAATAGAAATACATTACTTATGCTTTATTGTTCAAAAGGGGTTTCTGTTTTATCAAGCTGCAATGATGAAAAAGATAATACATTTAACTCCAAACAAGAAACCTGGAATATCATACTGTGGCAAGGTGGTGACAGATCAAAATCAAGCATAGTGGCATTATCTCTTAAAAAGGAGCTAGAACCTTTGAAATCACTAGCACTGTAGTGTTAAAAGCCCCCACATAAAGCCAACCCCCCCATGCCACACAGACACGAGATGACATGATTCTAGCTGAGGGCCTCAACTGAGCCAAAGCACTTGAATTTTTTATAAGGTTTTACATTTTTGATGAAAATCTCTTAGTAAGGAACTGTTAGTAAATTCAAAAATATGTCTGTCAGATAGATATTCAGGTCTGTGGTGTTGTGAAAGCTCTTGGAAGTGAAGGGTGGCTGTGCTGTTGATCAAAAGTCTCAGCCGATTTCAAATGCTCAGGAAAATCCAATTAAGCAAAGTAGAGACCAAGGAATTGAAAGAGCTCCTTTTTTTTTTTCCCCTCTCTCCAAGCACCTGCAGATCTTTAGGAATTTCAATTGTTATTGGTATACGTAATTTGTATAGAAAAGAATAAAATATTTTCCTTTTCGAGAATGATAAATTACATCTAAATCCCATTTACTCTGAATATTTGAGACAGAGATGTTGCATTCAGAGAACAAGGGCTGAACTAAGCTGGAGCAACAGGGGAAGGAATTCCATTCTTGGTCTATTAGCACAAAAACTCCCCAGATTCTGCCACTGTTACTCTCATAAAGTTGTAGCTTTGTCTTCAGGATCTTACACCATTTGGCAGTTTCACTACTGATGGACAATAGCATTATCTGACATGGATAGAGCTAAAAAAATCTGTCTAAAAGAAGAAAAAATATTAGTATTCTGCATTAAATACTTAGTAGTATAACTTCTGCCTGTGGCATTCTACTTAAGCTGTGCCTGTGAAGGATGATTTAGCTGCAATAAGAAGTGACAGGCTTTTCCCATCTTAGGACTAAGCATAAAGTCCTTCTGGAATTTGAAAGGAGTTTTTTAATGTCCTAAGAATTCCTCTCTGTAGGTCCTGGTTTGAGCTAGAACTAGAAGAAGTGTTGAAATGTAATAAATAAGGCTACTCTCTTGAGCTTTCCAAACCACTTCTGCTGACCCTAGAGGAAGGTCAGAAAAATATTGAATCCTGGGAATGCTTATCTGAACCACACACTTTAAGGAGCAATGAGTCATGGATGGAATCTTTAAAATAAAAATCCAAAGTTGTTAAGATTGAGTTCTTAGTGTCAGGTTGGTGTAACTTCATGAGGAGCCCATAAATTTAATGCAATATTAATGATAATGTTTAAACCAACATAAAGAGAGATGGAATTACTACGAGATTCCCCAAACTAGTCCTTTGTGATAAGCATTGTGATAATGCAAAGCTAGGGAAAAGTGAAGGGTCATTTACTGTGCCAAGCTTAACACATTTGGGCTCTGCTGGAGTAGCTGGGGAAGCCAATTTTGAAGCTGAGAGCTGTTTGTTTTAAAAGCATTGCTACTGCCTCCTATTTGTTTAATTCCGGAGTTCTAACATTATATTGCGTTGAGACTTCCCTTGGCATGAGATGTTTCCTCAAGAAGATGGTACCCAGGTCATTTAACACTAATTCAGTGTAGCAGCCAGATTCAATAGGGAGGGAATCAACCCTTTGATGGGGAAGAAGACAGGATTTTTTTGCCAGAGAAGTTATCTAGTCTGTGCTCAGTCGCTCCCATTACCAGCCAGGCAAGCAGCTGGTTTCAACACGCACTATTGTTTCCAGTTGGTCCTCATCTGTAGCCCCATATAGAGCACATCACAATAATTAAGCCTAGAATTTACAAGGCCTGGATTGGAGATGGCACTACCCAAAGCCAAGAAGAAGTGTGATAGATGTTTAACTGAAGCAGATATGAAAAGCTGTCTTGGGTTCTCAGAGTCACCCGTGATTTCAAATAGCAGTAAGAATCCAAACACACTCCAGGTCAAAATCCTCTCAAATGGGAAGTGGGGAAAGAAGTAAGATCACAGCTCTTTCCCCTCACACACCAGCACCTCCTCCATCTTGTCCGAATGAACTTCTGTCAGCTTGCCCTTCTCTCAGTATTAATCTCTGCCAGGCACAGGCAAAGCAAAGATGCTGCACCATCTGGGTTTGATGAAAATGAGGCATCGAGCTGCTTGTCATCTGCATCTTGAGAGCACAACAGCCCAAATTGTGTTATTATCTCTCTCAGCATCACATAGAGGAGGGGTGCTAAAATAGAGCCTGGCAGAACCTGTGTGAGAGTGCTCTTTGGGCAGATGAGCAATTGATCAAAATCACTTTCTTTCATCTCCTGGGGCCCAAACCTGTTCTAGTTGAAGCCTAAAGCAGTTTTGCAGTTGAGTTCAGTGGGAACATGGAGTTGACATTTGGAGAGGAAAGAACAAAATCACTGGAGTGAGTGATAGCATCAAAGTTATGCTGTTTATCACAAGCAAGGACCATGGGTATCAAAGCCTGCTGACTGACCTAAGAAATTAAGACAAACATCTGAGATTTTGCCCATTGCTAAGGAGAATCCAACAATCAGCAAGACTAGGAGAGTCCTTGTGCTGTTCTCCTAACTTAAATTAACCTGAAAAAAAGGATGAAGGACAGATTAAGGTTCTAGACTGGTTAATGTGTCCTCATCTTCCTTCTTGAAGACCTTTAGAGAGGAGATTGTGGAGCAATGTGAGAGCAACAGAACAGCAAGTACTGAGACATGCATTTTTAAGATCAATGGCTGCATGTTTTGGAAAGATGTTATCTTTAGTTCTTATGAAGAATCAGAAATATATAATGCATTTGTGCTCAGCTTGGTTCCAAAATCCAGGTTGTAAAATGAAATCCTTCCTCAAACTTCAAAACTGCTGCTTCTTCAACTAGCTGATACAATACAGAGAAGAGGTAACATTACCTTTTCCAGTCCTAGCTGTATGACCACAGATGGAGACATTGCTTGCCTTGGAGAGCACTGAGTTCCTTTGTCCATCTCCTTTCCTCCAGTGAATGAAATGCAATGAAGTAGATTGGCTGTAGGCTCAACTTTATTCTTCTGGATGAACACTCAGCTTTCACTACCCTTTGGGGGTCTGGGCAGCTTAAAAGCTTTATATCTTTCACCTAGGGTGACACTCACAAGGTATATAAAATGGGTGATGACACAGAGGGTGAAGGTGAAGGGAAGAAATAGTTTTTTCTATTTTACTAACCAGAGCATGCAAGACATGCAAATCTCCTGGTGGAGTGGACACATATGTCCTGCAGCTCATGCTTTCCATCAGTCTGCACATATGTCCTTTGAATAGGATAAAAGCTTCACTTTTAAGCAATCTGGGTTACAGGCTCACATGGGTTGAAAGGAAATCTTCATGGTATTTTAATCCTAGCAATTTTCTGGAAATTTGTGAGGGGGGAGAGAAAGACTCAGATTAAAAACTTAAGCTCTTCTACTAGTTAAGAAAACCAGAAAACCCAGCATTCTAACATGATTAACATTAATAAGTAGTGATTTTTAAAAGCAGCCAAAGTGGCTAAGCCAGGGTGGAACTGAGTTTTAGGAATTTTAAGATAATAATTTAAGTATTAAGCTGAGAGAAATCAGTCTGGAGCAGAAGGGAGCAGCAGGTTTGATAACTAATGCAGAAGGTGAAGCGAAGAAGATAAAATCCTCCACAAAAATGTAGAGGGTTTAATGTAATAATGATGTGGGGATGTATGTGAAAAGTGTGAGCTGAAGCACCTATGTCAGAAATGGTTATTTTAGCAAACAAATAGTTTTCTGATGAACTCTTGAGAGAGAAAGTCTTAAAAGAATGAAAGAGAAAAGGACACTTTAACTCATACTACTATCTTTTTTTAATTGAAACACAATTCTATGGTAAGCACTACTTCCTTGGGGTAGTAATGGTATTAAAAAAAGAGTATGCACATTAACTTTTATGGTGTCATCATGACCTGTAAGTATTCAAATGTGGCACAGGAAGACAATGTCCTAGCTTTGTGATTGTAGAAAGCCAAATCATTTAATAGTTTATGGACAGTAAAAAGCATTATGGTTTGTATAGGAGGGAGCAGGAAGTTCTTTTTGTTATCTTCTCTGCATTGCCATTCTTGGATTTTATAGAAATGCTTTCCAACTGTATTTTTTTTTTTATTATTAGATTTAGTAAGTACCCAGGGTCATAAGCAATAGCACTGAGGAATGAAATTTCCTTTCCACAAAAGCTTCCATTTGTGTGCTGGTGCAAACTTTGTAATGTGAATGTGTGCCTTATGATTTTAGGTTAAGCTGTGCAGGCTGTATTCAATATACTTACAGTAAGATTTTGATGACACAAGAGTTCAGGGTTCATTTTGCCTAAAGCATTCTTTCTCTATTGAGATTTCAGTGAAGAACACTGAAATGTGACCAGAATAACCAAGTAATGACCAATACTCTAAGTTATCAGAGAGATAAAAAGGATTAAAGTGGCACTTTGAAATAGAGCTCTGAATGTGGAACACATTGGAGAAGATAGTTTCAAAGGGAGGGAAGAGTTTATAAACTACCTATAGATTAGCAAAATGCTGTTAAAAGAGGTGATTGAATGGGGAGCTCTGGCCTGTCAGTGAAGGAAATCGACAGAGAAGAACAAGAAATCTTTCATAATTTGAAAAACTCCATGTGATCCATGCATACTTACAGTTGGTATAAATTTAGCATGTACTTCTAGAACATTGAGGCAGTAATGCATCATACAGATTAGAAGCATTTCCTAGCCAAAAAACATTTTAAGGAAGATAACAGAACTCCTATCCTTTTCCTTTCACTGGAATAAAACAGCTTGTGTCTGACTGGAATCTACAAATAGTGAAGAAAAACATTTAATCCAATGATCAACTCAATTCTCCACAAATTGTCATGCTTACATTGATTCTTTTTTACATTTCTTTCTACCAGGAGATATATTGAATGCTTTTCTTGGAGCATTTAGTTGTGTGAAGGGTACAAGGTTGTTTGCAAAGGATTTAGATGTCTTACTAATGGGACAGGCTGCATGTGTCCTCACTGTGCTGGGGTCTAAAGATGACAGTTTAAAGTCAGCCAGGTATAGAGGCTATAAAAGGAATATCTGGGACCAATTGTTGATGCAATTGCATGGTCAGCATGCCTATAGACATAATTATTTCTGTTCACTTCTGTGCATCATTTTCTCCATTTTCAATTGCCTAGAGCACAGAAAGGGGAGAAATGGTTTGGGATGCAGAAATCTTGGCATTTTGGCCCCAAAGGCACCCTCTTGTGTAGGTAACACCTAGCCACTGGCAATGCTGACTTGCATGTGGCATTCACAACAAATGTGGTTGGCAGGTTCTTAGAAACAGTTCATATAAAAGCCTATTCACTAGTAATCTACTGAGAAGTTAAAGATCTGAACTTTGGGCACATGGCATGGAACATCTTTCAATACCTTAACTACTCCCAAGATTAGAGGTTGGGATTTGGGCTGAGAAGTATGGCTTTAGATTGTTGGTCACTACGTCCTGTATCAGTACAGATTAGGAACTGATCTGTTGGAGAAGAGCCCTGGGGAAAAAGCTCTAGGAGTGCTGGTGGCTAGGAGGATGCCCATGAGGCAGCAATGTGCCCTTGTGGCCAAGAGGCCAATGGCATCCTAGGATGCATGAAGAGGAGCGTGGCCAGCAGAGCCANAAAAGAGAGACAAGAGCCGTGAATTTGAGATGCTCTGACCTCCAGCATCACCAGGATGTATCCATCTATGTCACAGTGTTCTGCAGGTGTTAGTGCTGGAGTCATCTTATTGCTGAACCATATCACCAGAGTGAGCAATGTTCCCATCTTTGATGTACTGGAGATCTAAGCCTCAAAATACTTAGGGCTCCTGTTACAAACATAGAAATAGTGTATCAGTTAGGACAGAGTTGCTCTAAGGTCTCTCTGACAGTAGTTACTGGGATCACTTCTCTTCTTTCTCTGAGTATTCATTAACTTTTAAAGATCAAATTGCTTTAACTGTATTTACTCATCTTCTACATACACAAAGTACATCATGGGAGAAACACTCACAAAACAGTGAGGATAAAGTCTAAACTCCTGTCAGTTCTACTTAATCCTGGTAGTGCCTGTTTCCCATACCAATTTTACTGGCAATTAAGCAGTTTTCATTTAATTTGGGAGAATTTATGATGATAGAACACTATTAAACAATCAAATCAAGCACATAGTGGTATCCACTATGAAATAAAAAGAAATATCAGGCCACCTGTATATTTATTATTCTGGGGGCTACAATTTTGAATTTTAGTGATCAAATTGCTGCAATTAATTGTTCACAGATGAGTTACATAGCAAAAATTAAGTGTTAAATTATTTTGAACACTGAATACATTTGAGGAACTTGTTAACTTTTCATGTACATAAACAATGCATAGGCATGAAAGGAAAGGCAAAATTAGACAGATAAATTATGCACTGCAAATCACTATCTCAGTTCTTCTGATATGCTTTCCTCTTACTGTAGCTCCTGCTTTCACCATATGGAGAAATAAAATGCATTTCTAATTTGTTTTCTAATAAGTACTAATTAGCCCAGGCCTTTGAGATCCATAAGGAAATAAAGAGTGTCCTTGTAGCCTTCCAAACAAAGCTCTAAAGCTGCAGCTGATACAATCCCACATTGCTCTTCCTTCCAGCCTCCTAGAAGAAATTGAAATCATCCCTCATTTAGATTTTAATATGAGATTAAGTCAAAATCAAAATGACTGAAAGCAGCAGCAGTCCTTGAGTCCTTGGGCAACGTATGGAAGCTGTGCTTTTGGTGACTGGAAGGAGGATTCTCTGAAGGAAAGCACACAGGAAATGGTCAAACAGAGAGAAGCAAATCATTTTAAAGTGTTTTGTCAGATGCTACTGTTAGCATAAGCATTTTCTTGGGGAAAGCCTGTTTTGCTGTGGAAAGCTCATCAGAGCCATGGTGGAGCAGGAGTCATGGCTGGAACAAGCTGTGTATTCCCTCAGCTGCTCTCACTGAGGAATTTCATCATGTATCCTTTATTATTTGCCTAGCAAATTTTTTCATATAAACCTAGACTCTTTCTTTCACCTCTGGACACTTTTGTAAGGAGTAATAATATATTTGGATACTTAGACTGCACCTTTTCTTCCAGTGCAGTGCTGCTTTCTGGGATATGTGCTTTGGGGCATGTTTAGAGGTCTCATCAGGTCACACTAATGATCTCTGCAAATGTACTCATGGAAAAGGGAAGTGCTTTATCATCACCATTATTTCCTCTGCCCCCCTCAGCCTGCTTTTTGGGGTCTCCATCTGTGTTTTTTGCCTACTCTTGACTCTCTATCATTTTCTATTGCCTGCTCTAGCTCTTGTGATCTCCCCAGCCAGTCTCTGCAAAGTTTCTTTTGTCTCATTTCAAATGCTTCCCCCACAAAAATCACCTTTCTGACTCAGGGAAAAAAAAAAATCACAGCTCATTAGTCCATTATACATAAACAGCACAGAGAAATGTGATTTTTGCCTTGTGGAAGATTTGAATATTTGACTATTTTTTGGTTGTAATTTGAAAAAAAGTAAAAAAACCCAAAAAACAAAACCACAAAAATCAGGATTTTTTTTAAAGAAGGAAAGAAAATATATTTGGTAGTAGGATCTGCTCCTGCAGGGTCATGCTGAGGCTCTCCACGCTCCACAGTGGCTACAGAGAAGCTGGGCAGCTGCAATGGCAGGAATGCAAGGACATTGCCAACAGA